>JAWDGP010003720.1:0-45998 GCA_033675545.1 Elysia crispata | reverse complement strand
CAAGTTTATACTGCTAGACTGCGCTATCTTTTCCTTAAATATATGAACATGTATTCCCTATGGTACACACTTCTACAGAAACAGGGAATCAATGCATTGATTTTATTGGCCAATCAGATAAAATTAATAATACTCATCTTGTCGCATTCTTCTTTCCTCTCTCACTAAATTTTCTTTCTGTCTTCCTGACTTTATCCGTATCTCTGACAGAACTTTTTATCTCTCTGACAATCTATCTGTGTGTCTAATTGTCTGTTCCTGTTATTTCTTCTGAAATGATCAATACCTTTTGCGTTGGAACACTTTTGTGGAACACATTTTCTCTACACTTAGAACAATAAAGACCTGTGACTTTTGAAATATTGTTTTACGTGTTCATCTAGAAAATCAAATGTTAGCACTCCAACTTATAGAGATATCTGGATTTGTTTCTTTTAGCACAGGCAATTCAAAATCCAGGATAAATAATTTTCAAATGTACTTTTAGATACTTTAACACACCTATTAAAATGATATGAATTTCTTCAGAGTACAGGTTCGCTGCCAACATGATGATAAATGTTTAAATAGATTTAGATTTTTTGAAAAACAAAATTAGTTTACTCTCCCTATCAGGAAACAGGTACGTTATAATAAAAATCTTTATAGGTGTACATTGAACTTTATATTTTTAAGAAAAAAACTTAATTACTGTTTAAAAAAATGTAAATTTTTTCTACGGTTTGTGCTGCCTTTTTGGAACTCATGAGCTCTATCAGAGATGAATAAACATTCGTAATAAAATGTTCTGAAGAAATGTTTTTCTGTTCTCCATAAACTGTGACGTGTTGTAAAAAATTTTTTTCCACTTTAATTTCCGGCCCCTTTAAACATTGATATTAAGTTTCAAAAGGTTTAGAGTCTGAAGCACTTGTGTTGTTATTTGATATGTTAGCAAGACAGTGGCCGATCAGACCTCTCAACTTCATCCAATGATATTTTGCTATCTCATTCTCTGCACACCAGCCGACAACCAGACGCGTCGCCAAAAAACAAAGCTTCTAGATCTAGATCTAGATTTTGGATCTTGTCGTATAATAAAATAAGTTTTAAAGGTTGAACTTATCAGTGGTGCTCCTTACAAAATTTCTCAGAATACTGTCATGTTTTCCGATTGAATCTGGATTAGATTTCGTTATCTTTTGTTGAAATTCATCGTGAAATACGATTTCATGCGGAAGTGCAAGTTTATACTGCTAGACTGCGCGCTTCTTTCCTCTATCACTAAATTTTCTTTCTGTCTTCCTGACTTTATCCGTATCTCTAACGGGACCTTTATGTCTCTGTCCTTCTATCTGTGTGTCTAATTGCCTGTCTGTCTGCCTTTCTGATTGTCTGTCTGTCTATCTGTCTGTCTGTCCATCTATCTGTGTGTCTAATTGTCTGTCCGTCTGCCTGTCTATCTCTCTATCTGTCTTTCTGTCTGCCGGTCTGTCTGCCTGTCTGTCTGTCTGCCTGTCTGTCTGTCTGTCTGTCTGCCTGTCTATCCCTCACTCTCCATTTCTATGACTCTGTCCGCATCTTTGTCGAAATGGGACTGCATAACTGTCATAGTCTACTCCTTTCTCTCTCTCTCTCTCTCTCTCTCTCTCTCTCTCTCTCTCTCTCTCTCTCTCTCTCTCTCTCTCTCTCTCTCTCTTGCTCTCATTGCTTTTCTTTATTTCTCCCTACCTCAAACCATGTCTCTGACGAGGCAAGACTGCCCGTCTCTGCCTGTCTCTTTATCTCAATGTCTGGTACTGCTTTTCGTATAACAGAAATCGACTAAACGACTCCCCGAACAATCAGGACGCGCATAATTAGCCGCTAAGACAAGGGAGAACAACTCAGAGAATAGTAGATCCATTTCTAGGAAACATTTGATCAGAAGATACTACTTTTATAAGGTGGATACTAACGACAACGATAAGGAGGAGGAGCGTTGCGATGATGATGGTGGTGACAGTAATAAAAATGATAATGATTATCAATCATGATATTGGCCACGACGACAACGATGATAACGATGATAATGATGATGAGGAGGATGATGATGACGTCGAATTCATTGATCAGGAGGAGTATTGTGATGGTGATGGTGATGGCGATGACATTAATAAGAAGGACAATGATGATGATGATAATAATAATTATTATGATAATATTGACGATGTGGCAACAACGATAATGATGAGGATGATGACAACGACGACGATGATGATGATAATGATGTCGATAACAATGATAATGAAAAGAGAATATCGAAGATAATGAATTGAACGATTTTAACCTACTTTTTTGGTATTATTAAAATGCAATTTGATCCACCACCTTGCTTCGACAAATTTGAGGGAATCATCTTAAGTCAAAGATTATTAACATTAGAAAGCTCATTGACCCTCTACATTGTCCTTCTCTCTCATGAATTTCACATTCTTGAACACATTATGAAAACTTATAATTTGCTCTTCTTAACAAAAAACTATTTTGGATTCAAATATACTTTAAATCTGATTTTTATTCTGTCCTGATTCTCTGTCAAAGTATGTTGACGATAAGCATTTTGCAGCTAGCAACAACATTCCACAAAATATTCTGATGTCAACATCATTTTATCTTCCTTGCGATACGTAGTAAAGAGTAAAAACTGAAAGTTTTACCACTTTCCGCAATTCGCTAGCAAATCGAATGGAAGCGTTGGAGATCAGAGCATGTTAGTGGGATGACGTTATTAGTTGCTTCCTGAAAACATTTCTGAAAATTCACAACTAGATTCTTGTCAGGTGAACCGATGATTGCCGTGTCTTGGCTAAAGTAAATGGACTATCAGTAAAATTACAAGTTATTATAGAAATTATTTGTGTCTAGATAATTCTTTAACTCTGGGAAAACATAAGAGTTCTCTCACTTGAAACCTTGGAAAATGCACCTGTTCTGCACAAAAAGTAGATCTAAATCTAGATCTAAAATCTGTTTGTTCAATTTATGAAGCGATTGTAAAGACATCCCTACATTAAACAGCAAACTCCTTTGTTGACTTTGGCAAAAGTTAAACAGATATAGATCCAAGTGGGAAATGCCAAAATGTGATCGTTAGAATAGACATATCTCATTTTGTTACAAGTCCATGGGTGCAAGATCGCCGACCTCGACCCACATGTCAGAAAATTAATGATACCCGGATGCCTTTGCTGGCTGATTTATTACATGCATTTTGTTACTTTTTGTCGGTGCAACAGCCAGTAATGTCTAAAACTGATTTGTGCACAAAAAAAAAAAACAAATAAAAAACAAAACACTTTGTGGATCAAGAATCTAACCTGTTGATTCCCTATTGGCCGATAAATACTCTTAGCTAAATCCAATGATATTTTACTGTTTCCTTCCCTATACTTTGACAGTAACTAGACGCTTCGCAATGATGAAAATAAGAGTCGTACAAAGCTACGGATAGAGTAAATACATGTATATACCATTTAAGGTGACTACGTTAAACATAAATATTCGAAGAACACCACCATCGTACATTTTGCAGCCTAACTTGTTACAACAAGTAAACAAGAGCTTTTTTCAGAGAGAAGCGTATACTTTTCACGCTGACGATAATAATTTTCAGCGAGAGTTACCTTCCTTGAAAGCTTGACAAACACAGCCTAGGTCTAAGCTTACTAGTTAGATTTTGATGTCGAGACTACTGCTCAGAGACGGAAAGTAAAATTATATCTTGACTTTGAGTAATATCTGAATATTATAAAAGCATGAACAGGTGAAAAAAAAGTATTTGAAGAACAAGGGATTTGTCCCAGATCGTATTCCATTTCCATGTAAACACGTTCCTACAAAATACTCGTCTGACAACGTTGCTGTTGAGGGAAAATCATCTGTCAGATGAAATTTCTGTCTCCTTTCTCTTCCATCTCTTTCCCCCTCTCACTTTTTTCCCTCTCTCCTTTCGCTCTTTCTCTCTCCCTTCCTGTCTTTCTTCTCTCTCCTCCCTCTCTCTATTCCATCTCTTTCTGCCTGTCTCTTCCACAAGTGAAATTGAACTTGGATAATGTATACAGGTGATACCGTGCATTTCTTTATAATTTCGTTAGTGCCTCGAGGCTTTTGAAAAAGAATACTACATGAGAACAGGAAAATGGAGAGAGGGAGAGAGAGAGAGAGAGAGAGAGAGAGAGAGAGAGAGAGAGAGAGAGAGAGAGAGAGAGAGAGAGAGAGAGAGAGACAGACAGACAGACAGACAGACAGACAGACAGACAGACAGAAAAACGTAGGCAAGATATCATAAACAAGGGTGATGTTGTGGCCAGACTAAGGCTAAATTAACTAGTTTTGTTGCTAAGGCTGATCATGGCTGATCGGGGGAATTTCCAGTCTTTTTCTTTCTATGTCTCCGGTACTTATAGATTATTTTACAGTGCAGTCTACTGTGTAACCAACTTAGAACATGACTTGGAAAGATTTATCTCTTTCGTTTTCGTGCCAGATCGTTTTATATTGGAGAGCCTTGTCAAGAAGTATATAGAAATTAAAATCTAGACAGGGTTTTAAGTGTAATATTTATTTAGTCCGCACATTTGACTTTGCAGATACAAAATACGGGAAAAATGCTGCCTCTTTTGTCCATTTTTGGTATAGAACGAGGTATATCAGTCCATGATCTATGAAGTGAACCTTTGCATCCCTTCAATCTTCGGACTAAACGTGTCAGAAAATAAAAACGTGTGACTCCCGCTGACTTTTTTTTAGAAACTCCATCTATTAGATCAAACTAGTATACCATTACAATTTAGTGTATATTTTCTTTCCAATATTAATGAATGAATGTGTTCTTAAAGACATTCAGGATACAAACTCTGTAGAGATATATAACCTAAAGAATACAGATGAAATATTTTGAGAGAATTGACAGAATCATATCTCACCATTGAAATGGCTCTACAACAATCGATTCAACAGGTGTGCATTAAACAGAATTAAGACTGTATTCTTCTTACATTGATCCACGAAAACTAAAAGAGGGCGTAAATCGTATAAGAAGGCCGTGTTGGTTTGATTTGTTTTTGACTTTGTTTTCCATAAATTTCTGCAAGATGGTGCGGATCAAGGCTGCACACCAATGGAATGAACATATTATACGGATTATGATTGCTTTATTCATGTACATATCAACGAAATATCGAAGCAGACATAAATCAGTCAGAAGACAAGGTTGGTTTGACTTTTATGGTATTGTTTTCCACCTGTTACTATGACATGGTCCAGTCAAAATATTTGAGGATTGACAGATTTAGATTATACGTGTATATCTCAAACGTTAAATAGCTGAACACAAGTGGTATATAGATTATGGAGATATAAATCCAATTAAAAAGTCAAGTTTATTTGGCTTTTATAGTGTTGTTTGCCACGAATTCTTAGAATACTGTAAAAATCAATTGTGTGAGGATTGGCATAGTTATATCTATGTAAATTTATAAAGTAGATAATTTAACTGCGAAATGAATATAAACGAAGTCAGTCCCAACAAAAACTTTACAATGGAAAGAAAATAGATTTTAATCGTTACATGTTGAAGCTGATTGAGAAAAGTGCTACAGTGAGGGTAACCCTTTCTTTCACCATTGATGCATAGTAACAGTATTATTACTTCTCGTTAGATCATTGGATACTACCCCAACAGGCATTTTTACCCTAAAATCGCAAGAAAAATCTCATCAAAATGATCAACCATATAGTTCCCAGTAGCGAGGTAAATCTCATTAAAATGGGCAACCCTATAGTTCCCAGTGGAGAGATAAATCTCATTAAAATGGCCAACCCTATAGTTTCCAGTAGCGGGATAAATCTCATTAAAATGATCAACGCTATAGTTCTCAGTAGCGAGATAAATCTCATTAAAATGATCAACGCTATAGTTTCCAGTAGCGAGATAAATCTCATTATAATGGCTAGCCCTATGGTTCCCAGTACCGAGATAAATCTCATTAAAATGGCCAACCCAATAGTTTCCAGTAGCGGGATAAATCTCATTAAAATGATCAACGCTATAGTTCTCAGTAGCGAGATAAAGCTCATTAAAATGGCCAACCCTATAGTTCCCAGTAGCGAGATAAATCTCATTAAAATGCCCTACACTATAATTCTCAGCAACGAGATAAATCTCATTAAAATGACCAACCCTATAGTTCCTAGTCGCGAAATAAATCTCATAAAAATGGTCAACTGTATATTCCCCAGTAGCGAGATAAATTTCATTATAATGGCCAACGCTACAGTTTCCAGTGGCGAGATAAATCTCATTCAAATGGCCAACCCTATAGTTCCTAGTGGCGAGATAAATCTCATTATAATGGCTAACCCTATAGTTCCCAGTAGCGAGATGAATCTCATTATAATGGCTAACCCTATAGTTCCCAGTAGCGAGATAAATCTCATTATAATGGCTAACCCTATAGTTCCCAGTAGCGAGATAAATCTCATTATAATGGCTAACATTATAGTTCCCAGTAGCGAGATAATCTCGTTATAATGGCCAACCCTATAGTTCCTAGTGGCGAGATAAAGCTCATTATAATGGCTAACATTATAGTTCCCAGTAGCGAGATAAATCTTATTATAATGGCCAACGCTATAGTTTCCAGTAGCGAGATAAATCTTATTATAATGGCCAACGCTATAGTTTCCAGTAGCGAGATAAATCTCATTAAAATGGCCAACCCTATAGTTCCTAATGGTGAGATAAATCTCATTAAAATGTCCAACCCTATAGTTCCTAATGGTGAGATAAATCTCATTAAAATGGCCAACCCTATTCCTCTCAGTAGCTTCAACGCGAAAAAATTAATGATAAAGTAGCACATGCGTCGTTTTATTTAATCTGTATTAAGATGATTCAAAACTATAACATAACTGTTTTTGTATAACAACAAACAGCCATTTTAATGCTGCTTATTACTAAGTATAATTATAATAGTAGATATAAATAGGAATAATTGGCTAGTTTGGTAGTTTGTAAAGACCGAAAATTATTTTTAGACCATTTTTAATATTCATTTCCATGTAGGTTTAAATAACAGAGCAACTATGAATTCCCGTAATTCTGCGAAGATTTAGGCACTTTCTCAGAAATTCATAGCTTGTTGATAAACGTTTCAAAGAATCTTGAAATAAATTTGGAAAATAAAAAACGAACAAATTTTCCGTATTGTTCCCAAAGTCTTACTAAAGTCTTATTCCTGGACAGAGTCGTTGAAAGAAGACAAAAATAGAAAAAGATGACAAGCGCGAAAGTCAAGAGGTGCAAATAGACAGAAATTAGGCAATATCCGAATAGATCTTATGTTAACCAAAACGATCATATTTTAAACGAAATCTTTACTGTCAATGAGTGGTCTTTAAAAATGGAATTTGAAAATAAAGATTACTATAAATAAATTGACAATTTCCTTCGACAATATAACTTTGCTGTATTTTAAGATACTAAACGAAATACACTTAATTTCAGAGGAAGTGCTTCTAATTTGTATTGTCCATTTCATATTTAATCAGAAGGTCTTGTAAAACCTTGCCCTCGTTTAGTCAAGAGCCATTTAAGACATAAGGGTTCTAGCTTTCACAATATTTCTTTCAATATTTTAAGTTGCCCGAGGTAGCCTACTTTTCCGCAGCCCTTTATTGGGGTAAAGCGGTTTTTCCAATAATCAACTAGTCCCTTATCCTATTCATGTTTCATAACTTTTATCACTTAATTTCAAATAGAGGCAAATAAAGGGAGATGTTACCTTTATTCGAGACTGGCAAAGTTACAAGGAAGGTTTTGGAACACTGGAAGCAGATGGTGATTTCTGGCTTAGTAACGAGGCAGTTCACATTCTTACCAACTTGGCAATTAATATGGTAGGAGTAGAAGATAATGTTGCCGGTGAACTAGTAACAGCAACAGCGGCAGCAGCAGTGGAAGTAATAATAAGAGTGATAGTAGTAGTAGTAGTAGTAGTAGTAGTAGTAGTAGTAGTAGTAGTAGTAGTAGTAGTAGTAGTAGTAGTAGTAGTAGTAGTAGTAGTAGTAGTAGTAGTAGCAGTAGTAGTAGCAGTAGTAGTATTCGCAGCAGCAGCAGCAGCAGCAGCAGCAGCAGTAGTAGTAGTAGTAGTAGTAGTAGTAGTAGTAGTGGTAGTAGTAGTAGTAGTAGTAGTAGTAGTAGTAGTAGTAGTAGTAGTAGTAGTAGTAGTAGTAGTAGTAGTAGTAGTAGTAGTAGTAGTAGTAGTAGTAGTAGTAGTAGTAGTAGTAGTAGTAGTAGTAGTAGTAGTAGTAGTAGTGTGAATAGTCTGCTGCAAAGTTCTAATTGATCATTCTCCTTCTTTTTCTTTTTTTATTGTTAGTTTTTTCTTACAAAATTCATTTTGAAAAATGAAAACAAAATTCTATATCTCTTTTGTTGAAGAAAATAATGAGAGAATGTAACTTTATTTAACAACCATAAAAACTTTTCATAAATTTTGTAAAATCTTTCTTAATTTTCCAGAATATTATACTTAAGGTGTGTTCACACAAAGTGATATGCAGCAAGAAGCATCATGCCATGAAACGCTCCGACGTCGGAGGCGGCAAGTAATGCACTGTGAAAAAAGCAGCAATTATTGTTCAAGAAGATAAAGTGAACCGCTGCTTTTTTACAAATCGCACACAACTCTAATTATGTGACGTGAGAGTTTTTTTGTGGAATT
Organism: Elysia crispata; assembly: GCA_033675545.1. NCBI lineage: Eukaryota > Metazoa > Mollusca > Gastropoda > Plakobranchidae > Elysia > Elysia crispata. The sequence goes on along the minus strand of JAWDGP010003720.1, from coordinate 37,251 downwards.
AATATTGCTGCTTTCTGCATATCGCTTAGGGTAGACATAGATCGTAAGGGTACGTTAAGAACATGATTTTGAAAATACCATCATCATGTCTTGGACGATTAACAGGAAGTATTTGAGAGAATTCTGATCAAGGCATTGAGATTGCGAAGTGAAGGATACGATTGTGACGACAAGTACGTATTGTCGGTTAAATTTTAGGCTGCGTGATCTTCATTGTAAAAGTTAAAAAAAAAATTAGTTTTTTTAACGATTCATCCAATTGTATTTTCAAGATAACGGACTGTCCTTAAATAAGAATATACATTGCCTCGAATCTTGGAATGGAGGACTAAGGGACAAAGAAAAAATTTACCCCCAAAAAAGCAACAAAAAACTTAAAGAAACAAATAAATAAACAAAACATACACCCAAAAAAAAAAAAAAAAAACCAACCCAAAATAATAAAAACAACTACCAAAAGAGTTTTGAATCAGATTGTAAGAACGTATTTGTATGAATACTTTGTTACCAGACTACTTCTTCTAAAATCAATATAATGAAACCCCATAATTTAATGAAGATTAAAAAAAACACCTAACATTGCTATTATTTCTCAAGAAACTACTTTTACTAAACCTTACCATAGCTAACACTAATGATGCATACATACACACATACACACATATACACATACACACATTCCACAAAATGCTCTGTTGTCACAAGCAACAAATAATTTGTGTAGCTGGTGATTTGCAGAAAGATGCTTGCAAATTGCTTCTCTTAAACATACCCTAAACAACGTCAAGCTCTATACATTTCTTTTCTTTTAGTGCATTAGCTACTGTGTTTTAAACTAGACCATCTTTGTAGGTTATCAAAGTAGAGGCAGATGATTTTGTTTTTATCTATGCTTTTAGTGTATACGCTGTGAATGGGCCTTAACTTATAATTATATCGTAATGTCGAGATCTTGATACAAGGTGCCCACGCTTTCCTTTTCTGCGTAGGTTGACTTAATAAAGGAAAGCGACTAATACTGTAATTTCTGAATCCTTTAAACGCTTATTAGAAACCTGTGAATTTTCGCATTAAGTGCATAAAAGGTCACTGCCTTGCTGAAATTCTAATAGCTGCGCACTTATTTAAAGCTACATGATAATGAATGTTTTTTAAAGAAAAAAATCAGTCAATAGATTTGGATTTTACAAAATTAGTTAACTACAGTGTTCTTATTGAGTACCATTTTCAGAGAAAATCTTAGTTTTGCATAAGGTATCGAAACCTTTAGTTGTATCAAATTCTTACCATTATGTCAACCTTGTGAGGATTCACAGGTAGTCTACTTGGAAGAAAACATTATGTTTTTTTTTAAACATATCTGTAAATATTAATTGTTGTTGATAAGACGGCATTATTATAAACACACCCTCCCAACAAGGAAACTCTCTTCTCTTTAACAAGTGGAACGGGCGACGCGGTAACACCAGTCAAAGTTAAAACAGGACAAAACTTTTAATTTTACAGAGCGTCTACGAGTTAAGGGTTGACTTCAAGGACAGAACCCAAGGAGATCAGTTTGCGCAGTATAAAACTTTCAAGATTATGGACGAAAGTAACAAGTAAGCTATCTTCATAAGATCCGTTGAGCTACTGCAGTGAACAAAAATCAAACACAAAAGCAAGCGAATAAACAACTACAAGAACAAAACCAAAAATAACAAAACAACAACAAACAAACAAAAACACGAACCAAAAGAAAAACCCGAGTACAAACCTTACAATATAAATTTGTCCTAACAGCAATTTTTAGCACACATCATATGTGTCCATTAACAGTTACTCATCGTGCATCTCTTCATACCGATACTATTATTACTCCTCCACGTTAACCTACTCTTTCTTCTTGTTCTTCTTGTTCTTGTTGATGATGATGTTGTTGTTGTTTTTATTGTTAATGTTGTTGTTGTTTTTATTGTTGTTGTTGTTGTTATTGTTAATGTTGTTGTTGTTGTTGTTGTTGTTGTTATTCTTCTTCTTCTTCTTCCTCTTCTCTTCTTCTTTCTCCTTCTCCTCCTCCTCCTCCTCCTTCTTCTTCTTCTTCTTCTTCTTCTTCTTCTTCTTCTTCTTCTTCTTCTTCTTCTTGATGATGATGATGTTGTTGTTGTTGTTGTTGCTGTTTTTGCTGTGTTGTTGTTGTTGTTGTTGTTGTTGTTGTTGTTGTTGTTGTTGTTGTTGTTGTTGTTCTTCTTCTTCTTCTTCTTCTTCTTCTTCTTCTTCTTCTTCTTCTTCTTCTTCTTCTTCTCCTCTTTCTCGTTTTCAGCATTATCATCATCATCATCATCATCATCAATTTATTATTATTATTATTATTATTATTATTATTATTATTATTATTATTATTATTATTATTATTATTATTATTATTATTATTATTATTATTATTATTATTATTATTATTATTATTATTATTATTATTATCAGCATCATTGTTTCTTCCCTACTCTTACAAGTAACAATTTAAAGGTTTATAACTTATTTATTTTAATCATGGAAACAATTTTCGATATTGGTAATGAATAAAGCTACCCATTACCACGAGCAACACATTTTTTAAACTCTTCACATGTTGAATTTTTTTTTACCCAACCTTAAGCTATCGTCTTCTACTAGGCCAGCACGTGGCTGGAACGACAAATGAAGATTCCACATCGGGTCTGGCTAATCACAATAATCAAGATTTTACTACTGTTGACAGAGAGAATGAGGGCACACCTTTCAATTGTGCCGAAACCAACCAAGGAGGCTGGTGGTATTCAAATTGTGGGTTAGCAAACTTTAACAGCCGTTTGCCCCCCAAGTACAATATTGGGATCATATCTTATAGGTCCGCTGACCAATATTATTCTCCAATTTTCGTGGAGATCAAGATGAGACTCCTCTAGCTCTTTTCTGTGAAGGCGTTACTTATGTTTCAATGATAGACACCGAGGCTTCCTAAAATACAGACCAATTCACCAAAGTGATCAAACTTTTGCATGTTGCAGTTATAGTGATCCATTTCTTTTAAATTTTTGGGCATAGTCAGGACAAAATTGTACTAAAAACGCACTTTTAACTCAACCTACAGGCCTACACAACAAAAATATCTAACTGTTCTAACTCTGCCAAATTGTGAAGTGATATAGATCTATCACACCCTTACAATTACTGCGAAAGTAAGTTCACTTCGATGACTTGGCCTGTATTTTAAGAAGCCTCGATAGACATTTATACAGAACCATAATATCAAAATAATCAGATGCTTTGTACGCCTACATTATAATAATAATTTGTATGATGAATCTGCACAACAGATACATGATTGCGCGCTCTTTAATGTTCTCCACCAAAAATGTTCCAGTTGTCTTCAAGACGATTCTATTTGCCGGACATGAATCCTAACTTGATATCTTGCAACTCTATGTGTGTGTGAAGTAACATTCCCTAGTAGCACACAACCTGTCCCTCTTTCCCGGTCGCTGAGGCTCATCTCTCAAGTTACTCTATGTGTGTGTGAAGTAACATTCCCTAGTAGCACACAACCTGTCTCTCTTTGTCGTTCGCCAAGGCTCATCTCTCAAGTTACTCTATGTGTGTGTCAAGTAACATTCCCTAGTAGCACACAACCTGTCTCTCTTTGTCGTTCGCCAAGGCTCATCTCTCAAGTTACTCTATGTGTGTGAAGTAACATTCCCTAGTAGCACACAACCTGTCTCTTTCTCGTTCGCTAAGGCTCATCTTTCAAGTGACTCTATGTGTGTGTAAAGTAACATTCCCTAGTAGCACACAGCCTGTCCCTCTTTCCCGTTCGCTGAGGCTCATCTCTCAAGTTACTCTGTGTTTGTGAAGTAACATTCCCTAGTAACACACAGCCTGTCCCTCTTTCCCGTTCGCCAAGGCTCATCTCTCAAGTTACTCTGTGTGTGTGCCAAGTAACATTCCCTAGTAAATCACAACCTGTCCCTCTTTCCCGTTCGCCAAGGCTCATCTCTCAAGTTACTCTATGTGTGTGTCAAGTAACATTCCCTAGTAAAACACAGCCTGTCCCTCTTTCCCGTTCGCCAAGGCTCATCTCTCAAGTTACTCTGTGTGTGTGCCAAGTAACATTCCCTAGTAGCACACAACCTGTCTCTCTTTGTCGTTCGCCAAGGCTCATATCTCAAGTTACTCTATGTGTGTGTGAAGTAACATTCCCTAGTAGCACACAACCTGTCTCTCTTTGTCGTTCGCCAAGGCTCATCTCTCAAGTTACTCTGTGTGTGTGAAGTAACATTCCCTAGTAGCACACAACCTGTCTCTCTTTGTCGTTCGCCAAGGCTCATCTCTAGAGTTTATCTCTTTGTGTGTGTCAAGCAACATTCCCTAGTAGCACACAACCTGTCCCTCTTTCCCGGTCGCTGAGGCTCATCTCTCAAGTTACTCTATGTGTGTGTGAAGTAACAATACTTAGCACAAGTAATATCATGAATATTTTTTCATCGTTTATCCTATGATTGTCTCTCAAACATAAGATATAATAATATATATACATATACATCAATACTATGTACAACGCTGTGTATATCATTGAGATACTGTCATTTTTCGTTTCATATTAATTGATAGGAACTTCATTATAGACTTGTAACAGAATAAAACAAAACAAGGGAAGAAAAATATACTACTGTCTCCTTTTAGGAACACAAAACATCGCTTTATTTATAATTTTTAGCGGTAAAAATCACAGGTAAGAGCAACAGTTCCATAAAATCTGCAGTGTCTTTCTTTTTAGATTCTTAAACAAGGTTTATGTTAATTCATTTTAATTTTGAAGAAAATGAAGATGGACGAGCTTCTCAATCCTAAATTGTTAGTAAGAAAGATGTTAATTTAGATGAGTGAAGTTTCTCCACGCATGAACAACTCAGAATTCTTCCTATCACTGTGAGGTTGATGTTACACATTCAGAGTCCACGTAACTGGATTGTTAAAATTTCGTTTTTTACTGCCTTTACCTTCTTTTTTCTTTCAAATAAAAATTCACATAAAAATAGTCGTTGTATGGTATTCTTTTTTGTTTTTGTTTTAAATTTTAGTTTTCACTGATTTAATAAAAGATGATGAAATCTGTAAAAGGGAAACAGAAAACCTGTGTTTACCTACTAGCTCCGGAAAGTTTTTCGATTCAACTGATATTTCAGTCCTCATTGCCCATGCTGATCGATTTAATGATAGAACCTTAACCTGCGATAACAGAGCTACATCAAGCGAGGTTAATATGGGGAATCTGCTAATTCTATACTTTCTAAATCTATTTTGAGATCCTTTCAAACACCATGAGAAGGTTATGAATTCGCACCAAAAGTGTCTAAAGATGATGGAAATTCATGGCTGCGCACTTATTTTAGCCTACAAGATAAAGAGTGTTTATAAAGATCTATAAATTGAATTGAATTTTTAGAAAGTTAGTTGACTATTATAGTTTGATATACTTTATTGCCGCACATATCTGTGGAAGTTGACATTAACCACACTCAGCTTGAAAAAAAAAACAAACAAAAAAACAAAAACAAAAACAAAAACAAAAACGGACGTCCTTATGTTTGAGCATGAACTTGAGTGTAGCTGCATAATGAAAGAGAAAACTGTTTCTACATAGACATAAAACGTCCAGTAAATGCTTTAAAAAGACCTTATTGTTTGTAAACCTAATAAACCCCATGGCAAGTGTATGCACGGATCGTTCTAAAATGCTTGGGCAAAATATTAATGAGTTCGACGTAACATGAAATTAAAGACTGCTCCTACCATCTTTCTCTCTCTCTCTCTCTCTCTCTTCCTTTCTCTCTCTCTCTGTCTCTCTATCTCTCTCTCTCCGTCTCTCTTTAACTCTCTGTCTCCCTTTCTCTCTGTCTCTCTATCTCTCTCTCCGTCTCTCTATCTCTCTGTCTCTCTTCCTTTCTCTCTGTCTCTCTTCTCTCTCTCTTCCTTTCTCTCTCTCTGTCTCTCTTCCTTTCTCTCTGTCTCTCTCCCCTCTCTCTCTGTCTCTCTCCCCTCTCTCTCTGTCTCTCTCCCCTCTCTCTCTGTCTCTCTTCCTCTCTCTCTGTCTCTCTCTCTCTCTCTCTCTCTCTCTCTCTCTCTCTCTCTCTCTCCCCACCCTTTCCTCTCTATCTTTCTGTTAAATATAGCAATATATTTACAACTACTCTGACTTTCAATTTTCGTCTTGCTTTATAATAAGAAGCTCGGAAAGTAATTTTGTGCATTTGATAGAAAATCATGATGCTGTATAGTAGTGCTTGGGTCTACCCGATTTTTTACTATCCGTCAAGTATCGGGACTAGAGGTGAAGGGTACCGCGGGCACGGCACATCCCGATCCGTGGTAGGCACGGCACATCCCGATCCGTGGCAGGCACGGCACACCTCGATCCGCGGCACGGTGCGCCCCCGATCCGACAGCCTAACGTTAAATCTAGGGACTCGGCACTGAATGCAGGTGAAGGCTCTCGGGTCATCGAGTCGCAGCTGAAACGGCACACCCCTAACACTTTCCGGCACCTTTGTAAACGCACACACACAGATATACCCACATGCGCGTGTCCATAGTCTACAGTATCACATACATCTTTTGGCTTAGTGTCGGTCATATCTAAAAATATAGATTAGACGTCGGCTGCATTGTGTAAAAAAAATTCCTTACGGAAAAAAAAACAGCTGGCCAGTGGCTCAATGAGCGGGGTTGGGCGCCAAGTCGTCAGTCAAGATTATTTTTTATTCGTTGTTGTTTTGTTTTATTCTATTTTGTCATTTTCTTTTTTTTTCGTTTCTTTTTGCTTCTCGTTGACTTTTTATAATCTCAGTTTGTCTGGACATAATTAAAGTTTTATCTGTATATAGGCATGCATTATGATTCAATTAATATTAAAAGGTCAGAAGACTAAGATGATAAGCTATGATTGCATGATTTATGACAAGCTTCTGTTCTTTAATATACACTTATTTATAGTTTGACTTTCACATTAAACGTAACATGATACAAAAACTAGAGATTATATCCACCACCCCCCCAAAAAAAAAAAAAAGAAAGAAAAAGAAAAAAAGAAAAAAAATCTAAATATGAATCTGTTATTTCATTTTTTTCTCAAATGGCAATAATAAAAAAAATTATAAGCTGAGCGTGCCGTTGCAACTGAAATTTATTAGGCCTAACTATAATAATTCAAACAACAAATAAAGACCAGCAGCAATCAGATTTAGCTTATTTAACAAAAAATGCAACAAAAGGAAAATGATTGTTTAATAAGCAGAACTGAATTTCATGGAAAAAATATAAACTCGTTATTTTAAAGCGCAATAAGTCCTAAAAACAGCAGTGTAATAACATGAAGACAAAGCAAAAGGAGAGAATAATTCTAATCAGAGCAGAGAAGAATGAAGAGACCGGTGTAGTGTATGCTGTATAGTGTGCATTGACACTATAGGCCTAAAACAAATCTCTCAGAGATTGGGGTCTTTTACTGTGAAGAGGGCCTGTTTTTTTTTTTGAGATCTCTTTTGTTATCATTCCACCTCCCCTAAATTTCCCTTGCGCAGCGCTGACACCCTCTCCCCCCCCACACACACACAAATACACACAGTCAGAGATCGTGCCGACTCTTGACTGATGTATGGCGGGAAAGCCGGAAAGTTCTATTACAAACAAAAATTTGTCGCCTACTTGTCTGCACAGAATCAGTTCAAAATCGACGGTACACATGTGATAATGAGAAGCTAGCACGGATCCCACGGCACAGTACCGCGGACCGTCCATCTACTCGGTGTGCCGTGGGTGTCGCTGCGTGCCGCGGGTAGGGCACCGATCCGTGCCGATAGCCCCAGCACTACTGTCTAGTGAACTCTTTTGAAAGAAATATCTGCTCGAAACGACAAAATGAGGCCATAAAGTAATGTATCACTAACACTTTCGTGTGCATATGGCATTTTGCCAAAAAATCTTGAAAAATAATATCCAAAGCTGGAACAGGCTGTTTCTGGCAAAAACAAAAAGAATCTACCTGAGTACCGATAAGGACGAAACTGTATGCAGTAACAGCATTAGTCAAGGACTGCAAAAAGTAAGATACTGCGTCACCACGGAACTGGCCTGGGCTTGCTATCTATTGCTTAACACGTCGCTATAGATAACAAGTGTTCTTTGTTAACATAAGATATTACTGGTTCTATGGATGTCACGAACTGCAACTCTCTCTCTCCCCCCCTCTCCCTCTCCTCTTTCTCTTATCAGCTGAAATGTTGCTTTATTTTCCGTGTTAAAACCGTTTGCGACCATTACCAATATTGTAATTATCTGCCTCTAAGGATGAGAGATAAAGAAGACACTCGTGACACATAAAAGAAAGTTCTTATATTACACCCAAACGACGCAGTAACCGTTAAGACTAAAACTTACTTGATGCTTTTTAAAAAAGTGACGGCTTAGTGTTACTAGTATAATTAGATTGCTGAGCAAAATCTGGTGTTACTTAGGAAGAAGACTGTATGTAGATCAAGATCTTGAAATTCTACTATTGTCTAAAGATTAATGACAATCAATGAATTGAAAAGAAATGCATTTCGAATCATGATATAATTATGTATATTCCTATCCCTTATTTACTGTATGATTAGATACATTTTAGGTAATAAAATTTATCGTTTAAATATTTTCATAGGCTGAGTTTCGACGTTTTAGAAAGAAAGATTTTCTCGGCGCCACAAAGAAAATGTCCCAAGACATCACTGAATCCACAGGGCAGCCATTGAGTTCTGATGCAGCGGCTCCACTGCAGGCAAACGATTAATTATGATTTATAAGCTACATGTCTATATATAGCTCAGCAATGTTAATTTCATGTTTACAGACATCAGCATCATTGAGTGCCGTGCCGGTGGGCCTTAGTGACGCACCATGTCGCTCTATGGCTCTCTGTCCTCACATTTCTCAACCAGGTCGATCCCTTTGCCTCAACCCATCCATCTTCCTAGCCCGTCCCAGATCTTTTGTCTCTGTCTATCTCTCACTTTCTTTCCGTTTATCTTCCCAGTTGTAAGGATGTGGTTTTAAGATATAATAATTATGCTATGAATTCTAGCAGTCAGCAAAAGCTAGCAAGTTGCAGTGTTTGATAGCATCTGCTTTCCTTGACCCAATACAGTTTCATATCATAAAACTTTTATAGCCTTCTCTAAGCTTGTACAACTCATCACATCTATTTCTCTCCTCTCCCCAGTCCCCAATCCCAGATCGGGGAGGCAGTGAGTAGCCTATGTTTAATTTTACCTGGAGCAGCATGAAAGCTGTTGACCGATATAGATAATTACAGAAGCTGTAATAAAATTTGTTCAGCTCAAACGTTGCATCGTTTTAAAGCTGGAAAAATTCCACATACAGATATCTTTTTTAATTAAAAATTACTATTTACTTACTTAGTAATTTTCATAAATGTTTCAACAATTTGTTAATTATAAGTTTAAAGAAACGAAACGTGGAAGAGGTTCATATTACCTCAAATACTGCATGGCAGCGTAATTTTTAAGACCACTTGTTTAATTACGATTCAAAACAGGAATAGTAACTGTTTTCGTACTTTAAGGCTTTGAAATAACAAAGTTTTGAAGTAAAGAAGCGACGCATGGTCTCTCTGTGTCCATTATATCTCTGGATCTCATGGTGCACAGACTCTTTCTGATCTGCTTGTAATTATCATTAGGCTGTTAGAGATGGCACGGAGTACTCTCTCTTTCTTGCAATACAAGAGGTAGAGCACCTAATCAAGGACTACTTTTCTCTCTCTCTCTCTCTCTCTCTCTCTCTCTCTCTCTCTCTCTCTCTCTCTCTTTCCGATCAAGTTAACACGGAGTTCCTAACCACCCATTTCTCTATCACTCTAACTGTCTCTCTCTCTTTGTCTCTGTTAAAGCTTTCTCTCTCTCTCTCTCTCTCTCTCTCTCTCGTTCTTTCTTTGTTAAAGATAACATGAAATCTGAGAATTCCCATTTATCTCTCTCATGACGAGATGATATGCTTTTCATAAGCCGGATGCGAGCCTTGCGGCTCTAGAACAATCACATCAAATTTTGGTACAAATACATGCACCGAGGTCGCATCATTTCCAATTTTCTGTCTGAATCTCACCGAGTTCCGACTGTTTATGATCTGCATCGTGACAACACCAACCTGATAGAGATGGAGCGAATTCTCTGTGTTGTCACTATCCTATACATGCTGGTCTCGTCTCAAGGTGAGTATAGATAATTTGAAATGTGAAAAGATCAACACAATATTTTTAAAACATCAGAATGATGTTTGATTACTTTATGAAAATAATTTTAACTAAAAGAATGTTTATTTATAAATGTAATTTATATACATTTTTTTCCTCAAAAAATGTTGTTCTTCTTCATTGATCTCTATGCAATTCTTCGCACAAGTGCTCAATTTACCATCAGTTGGTAGATTGTCGTCCTACAATAAGGAGCTCGCGGGTTCAAACTCTGCCTTGAGCTATCAAGTCGTGGGCTCGTATATCGTTTACGCAGCCTTTTTCCTGAGGCTTGGCGAGATTAATTAAACCTACTTGCTGCCTTTGATATTGGATATAAAGCACCCTTTCAAGTTCCTTTTGGTCTTTACCAAATCATTGATGGGGAATTTTTTTCAGTGTTTCCATCAAACTACTAAAATCTCGCAAGAAGTCCAGCGTCCTTTTAGTATATCTCCACTTGTGTTGAACTCCGTCCTGAAAATCTGGCGAAAAAGTCACTTCAGCTACTACTACTGCTTCTGCTCGTACTACTACTACTACTACTACTACTACTACTACTACTACTACTACTACTACTACTACTACTACTACTACTACTACTACTACTACTACTACTACTACTACTACTACTACTACTACTACTACTACTACTACTACTACTACTACTACTACTACTACTACTACTACTACTACTACTACTACTACTACTACTACTACTATTACTACTACTACTACTACTACTACTACTACTACTACTACTACTACTACTACTACTACTGCTACTACTACTACTACTACTACTACTACTACTACTACTACTACTACTACTACTACTACTACTACTACTACTACTACTACTACTACTACTACTACTACTACTACTGCTACTACTAATACTACTACTACTACTTCTCCTACTACTACAACAACGACTACTACTACGTCTACTACTACTACCTCTACAGCTACTACTTCTACTACTACTACTACTACTACTACTACTACTATGCTACTACTACTACTACTACTACTGCTGCTACTACTACTACTACTACTACTACTACTACTACTACTACTACTACTACTACTACTACTGCAACTACTACTACTTCTTCTGCTACTGCGACTGCTACTATTACTACTATACTTCTACTACTACTACTACTACTACTACTACTACTACTACTACTACTACTACTACTACTACTACTACTACTACTACTACTACTACTACTACTACTACTACTACTACTACTACTACTACTACTAACGTTTTAGGTAGTGCTCAGCAGTGGTTAGAATAAGGGTTCAAATGAAAATGACCGGAAAATGCTTGCCATTATGGGATCGGAACCATCGATTTATAGATGCTTCGGCACCCATCGCCTTACCACTCACGGGAAACAGAGCTTATACCAATTCGCCACTACGCTCCGTAAAAAGAGAGGTTCATGGCGAAGGTATTTACTAAGCCTCCCTGTAATCTTGCGATCTTGATTGGGAAGATCCAAATCGCACCAAAGACAACAGACGCATGAAAACCTGCTATTGGACATCAAGGGGAACGATAACAACATGTATGCCACAATTTAGAGTGGTTTCAAATTTAGATCTAGAGAAGGCAGTGATTATGATAAGGCTTCAAGTGAAAATGACCAAAAATGCTTGCCAGTGGTCTGCCTCCTCAAGATCTAAATTTGAAATTACGATTATTTGACGCATTCTACGCGATGTCTTCTTAAAGCGATTTTAAGCTACCGCTGAAAAATATAAATGAATTACAAATATTGTTGGCCCTATATGTTTCCGAGTTTACACAAGAGTTTAAATGCTAAAAAGTTCAATAAGTAAATTTCAGGGTTTTCCCCTAAGCCATATATCTTTGCGTTTTCTTACAGTCGCAGGTCTAGATTTTACCTTGAACCGAGAAACCCCTACTGAAGCTGGGTCACGAAATGTTTGTGGTGTCCTGATCTGTAAAGAGCTCATCAAACTATCAGACTCCTCCACGTCAGACACAGATCAAGCTAGCTCGGGATTTGCCTTTGGCAGCATCGCAAGCTTGTCTGTCTTCAAAAGAGTTTCCTCTGGTTCCAAACACGACACTCATGGCCAACGAAAAGACCTGATCGCTTCTGTCACATCCAAAGTTCGGCGTGTGAGGAGCGTCGCTAACGGTAGAAAAATCGACGGGCTTCTGGAGCCAGAGCGCGCCACACTGAGGATTGAGCTTGTCAAGCAAGATGACTGTCAGGCTGAGTTTGTTTGTCATGTCCGAGGACTGGACACACAGAGCAGAGAAGTGATGAGATCGGCAAGCTTGATACAACAGCTAGATCAGAATAGAAACCAGGTCTATGACAGAAGCTTGATGCCAGCCGTGTCTCTTCAGCTACTCACCTCACTTCAACAGTTGATCACCCAGTCAGCCAATGAGCTGGAAAAAAAGTTCGAAGATAAAATTGGACATCTAGAAGAAACAATCGGACAGCTGCTGAAATATTTAGAGGACAGAAGCATCTCTTTTGAACGCCGTTTGGATGACAAACTCAGTTCTTTTGAGAACAGAATTGAAGATAAAATTGACAATAACAACAATCTGAATAAACTAATCCAATTAGACTCTAAAGTATCCTCAGAACTGGAGCAGTTTCGCACTGAAGCTAAAGCAGACATACTGGGCAGTCTAGATACCATGAGACAAAGATATGAACGTGAGCAGAAGGAAGCTCTGAAAAACGTCTCTGAAAGTTTCGACAGAACTCTAAACGACACGGCTGGTCTCTTGTCTTCCATGGAAAGCGAGTTGGACTTATTCAAGACGTACGGTCAAATGAATTTGGTGACCCTGAGGAACGAGTCAGAGGCCATCCGGGAGATGTTGACGTCACGAGAAGTGTCAGCGCCATGTCTGCGAAACGATACAACGACCAAAACCGAAAATATACCGGTGAGTTACAAACAGCTTCAACTTCATAGTTTATGCTGAGATAAAAGTTCTCTATCTGAGATTGCAGACTTTTTTTAATTTGAAAATACCAATCACACCAAATGTGTGCTACTTTTATTTTTCTTCTTCAAACTAAATATTTAGAGTAAAATGATCGGTAACCATAGCCAATGGAATGAGAGGTATTTGAAAGTTATTCCGTCTTCCACGAAGATGAAAAAGGACTAATTTTTTTTTTCTCGGTCCATATTAAAAAAAAATATTGAATAACTTTTGGAAATGTTTACTATTTGCCTTTTAACGAATTTAGATCTCGGCGGTCCACGCAGGAGCCAGCTGGTTTACAATCGATCACGGTTTTTGAAAAATGCCCTAAGAAGCTGCGTTAGCAGGTAATTGTTACACTTATATAGGCTTTATATATATAGTATAATAATAGGCCCAGTGGCAGCGCGATCGGAAAAAGTGAAATATTTTTTTATCCTTTTTTTCTTTTTTGATCTTTTTGACACTCAAAACCCGCCAGAGGCCGGAATTAATGAACAGATACGAACGTGACGGTGAATCTCAACTCAGGCCCGAAATAAAAACTTCAGATGGTTGAGGAGCATTTTTTTACTTTTAAAGTAACGTTTTTATGAGGCAAAGAATAATTGGATTATCCGTCTGTCTGAGCGTGATTTCATTCCCATCTTACAACACACCAGGAAACTCGTCTCACTCACCTGAATGATTTTTTTCCGTGGTCAGAACCCGATTCCATTTTTTCGGCGTGTAGCTTGTGAAAGAGGAATGAACGGGGGCGTGAATGGGACATATCCCGAGTACATCCTTACCACCCAGTTCACCATACAGCGAGAGATCCTGTGTGACACTCAAACAGATGGTGGCGGCTGGACAGTCATACAGGTAAAATAAAATGATACTACAACTACCACCACTGCTACTGATAGAGCTACAGCTACTACTACTACTACTACTACTACTACTACTACTACTACTACTACTACTACTACTACTACTACTACTACTACTACTACTACTACTACTACTACTACTACTACTACTACTACTACTACTACTACTACTACTACTACTACTACTACTACTACTACTACTACTACTACTACTACTACTACTACTACTACTACTACTACTACTACTACTACTACTACTACTACTACTACTACTACTACTACTACTACTACTACTACTACTACTACTACTACTACTACTACTACTACTACTACTACTACTACTACTACTACTACTACTACTACTACTACTACTACTACTACTACTACTACTACTACTACTACTACTACTACTACTACTACTACTACTGCTACTACAACTACTACTACTACTACTACTACTACTACTACTACTACTACTACTACTACTACTACTACTACTACTACTACTACTACTACTACTACTACTACTACTACTACTACTACTACTACTACTACTACTGCTACCACTACGATTGCTACTACTACTATCTATCTATACATCTGTTATTCAGATTACGTCTTAATGTATCTTATCTTTTTCACTGTCTTCATGCCGGGTTAGTTAACTTTCTGTTGTTTTTACTTCTTTACCAACTTTAGAGATCGCTTTCTTCCTCTCCCTCTATGTTATATACAAGCATTGCCACCTGTTCACATTAATCGGTGGGAAATTCAACGACATTTTAGAAATGCTAACTTTACAACAACGACCTATATCATCTAGAGTCATACCACTACATTGAAAAAAAAGTAAACTTTACAACAATAAAAGGTGGGGTAGACTACTACAATGAAGAGAAGCAAGTTTTACCACGTTGTCAGTTTTATCTTTTCCAGAGCCATATAATTACATTAAAGAAAAACAAACTTTACAGCAATAACAGATTCTATCTGCTCCAGAGCCATATAACTACATTAAAGAAAAACAAACTTTTGTGTGCAATCTTTTCAGTAGCCCTCTCCTCAGTTTATCTCTCCACCGAGATCAAAATATTGAGCTGACGACCCATTATAAATACAATGTAGTGTCCGACCTGATGTAAAAAGTGCTCTCCATTACAAAGTAAAACCGTGGAACTGCTCAGACAATAACAGAGTCAGAAAATTTCAACGCCCTGGATTATATATATATATATATATATATATATTTAGTTACCATGGATTTCTGAAACTTATAATTATTCTAGATCTAGTCATGACCTGTATAACTCAAGCAAGACAAAAAAATAAAGAGTGACAAATTAATAAACTTTTTTTTGTCGACTTTTCATGGATCTGGTCGACATCTTAGATGAAAACAACAACAACAACAACAACAACAACAACAACAACAACAACAACAACAACAACAGTAAATAAGTACAACGCGTGCAAAAGAAGCAGAAGTGTTGGAATTGTTGTTTACATTCGTAACCGCCGCTCCGGAAGATAAGGCGACGATGAAAATATAATTGTTCTTAAAATATTGACCAATAAAATCACTGCTACTGATCTTTCCTGCGCAGGATGGTTGTATTCGATGACGCTATTGTCTTTAGCTGGAACAGGTCAAATTTCAGTTAATTTTTTAATCTGTTCAATTTCTCACTCTATTTAAGTAAATAAAATGAATTTTTTAAATAGGCTTATTTTCAAAATCACAATTATTTATTTTAAAATATGTCATCCGCTTTAAAAATGGTAAACCGCTGAGAATAGCAAATTATACCACAATGTAAATATAGAAAAGCAAATTTTTCAACAATATCAGATAAATCTTCTCCAGAGCCGTACAACTACATCAAAGAAAAGCAAATATTACACACACACACACACACACATATATATATATATATATATATATATATATATATATATTTCAATTGTTTCTTCTTTTTGTTTCATGTTATAAGAACATCTGGGACTTAACTAGGTAATCGACCACCGTCATGTCCACCTTAAAGCCTGAATATATGTGTATGTCTTCCGACAGAGACGTATAAAAGGTGATGTCTACTTTTTTCGCGACTGGGAGTCTTACAAGAACGGATTCGGTAAACCAGACTCTGGCGGGGACTTCTGGCTCGGGAATGAGGCAGTCCATATCCTGACTTACGTGGTAATAACGATGAGAATAGACTAGTATCAAGCGATGACCATTCTAGATTATTTTCTATACTCCTGACATTTGTGTTCGCCCTTTCTTCCTAAGAGTTCATTATCTTACTTTTTATTAGATTATTTTCTCTACAGTTTCATGTATAAAGATTTTCTTTTTTTTTCATTTGCATAATTTTTTTGTTACACGATAGCTCTTATTAATGCTATGATCCCTTAAAACTATAAGTAACAATTTAGCTCTTGTCTCATAAAAACTAGTTTTCTATTTATTTTCTCTCTAACCGTATTGACAAAAGTCCAAGATATCATTTTCTTATAAATTTTCCTTTCTGCTTTACAGAAACCGCATGAGCTGCGGGTGGAAATTCGACATGAAGGAAGGGACTATTTTGCTCAGTACAAGACCTTCAACCTGGAGAGCGAGGCTAACAAGTATGTTCTACATCGTTGGTTACTTTTGGTTATTTTTGTCGTTTGATCGATTGTTTGATATAGCCCATTCACATCAAATTGATCTAAGACCGTCTCTACAAATCAAACAAGAAAGTTAAAAGTGAAGACATAAAAGCTGCGAACCATTTCACAATTCTAGTATCAACTGGGAGTCAGTGCAAGTTCGAAAGCATAGGAGTGATTTTGTCGATGTGGACTTTTCCCTTAATCAAAATGATTCAAAGTGTGTTGCTCTGAATGCGCTAAAGTTTTTAAATTGCTATTCACCTTACACTAGATCTGTATATATATATATATATATATATATATATATATATATATATATATATATAAGTACAGGCCCAAGCAATATTCACCAAGTTCATTGAAATATGAACAATCTTCCTCTTGTTATTTTATATCAATATCCCTTGAAATACTTCTTCTTATGTCCTTAGTTCTCGTCGAAATATTAAACAATCTTCCTTTTTTATTTAACCACAATATTCTATGAACTACTGACCTTTCTTTCTCTCATTGTGTTTCTCAGGTACCGTATCCGACTCGGTGATGTGTCAGGCTCTATCGACGATGGCTCCGGTAATGCTGGTCTCTCTTACAGTAACGGCATGTACTTCAGTACTTTTGACCGCGATAATGATCCGGCCTATTCAAACTGTGCCATGCATCATAAAGCCGGCTGGTGGTACAGGGGTTGCTCTCTGTCCGTGCTTAACGCTCCGGCACCGCTGAGAAACGGGTATAACCAGTGGTATACTGGTAAAAAATGGATGAACCCAACGTCGACTGCGATGAAAATTCGACCGTTGCAAGACGACTAAAAAGTTATTGTTGAAAAAAGAAAATAAAAGCCAAATCGACTTGCCCATATATTAAATCTTTGATTAGATCTAGGCATCTGTATATAAACCTGAGATCCAAACGAATGATCTAACTTTATGTACTCCCTTGTATTGATTTATTGTCTCGATGTTTGCTGAAACTTTGCACAGGTAAAAAATTTTATTAATTTTTTTTCAATATAATTATAATTTTAGTACAAAATGATTAGGTTTATTATTTCTTTGCGCAAACTGCACTAATATTAAGAACGATTGAAATAATGAAAAGGCACACTTCAATATGTTTACAAACGTATCATAGCAAGATGAAATTAAATGTTATCTGTTCCGTGCTCTTAACTAAAGATTCAATCTTCTTAATTTGTTAATACTAGGTACTCTTTTCCTGATATTTCTTCTCAACTGATCAATACCTTTTACGTTGGAACACTTTTGTGCAACACATTTTCTCTACACTTTGAACAATAAAGACCTGTGACTTTTAAAATATTGTTTCAAGTGTTCATCTAGGGAATCAAATATTAGCACCCCAATTTAAAGAGATATCTCGATTTGTTTCTTTTAGCACAGGTAATTCAAAATCCAGGATAAATAATTTTAAAATCTACTTTAAGATTCTTTTACACACCTATTAAAATGATATGAATTCCTCCAGAGTACAGGTTCGCTGCCCTGCAGAAAGTCATGGCTATCCATTTGGTTTAGCCAACATGATAATAAATATTTTAAATAGATTTAGATTTTTTGAAAAACAAAATTAGCTAACTCTCCCTATCAGGAAACTGGTACGTTATAATCAAAATCCCTATAGGTGTACATTGAACTTTATATTTTTAAGAAAAATTATAACGATTCTTGTTTAAAAAAATGTAAATTTTCTCTACGGTTTGTGCTGCCTTTTTGTAACTTATGAGCTCTATCAAAGACGAGTAAACATCCGTAATAAAATGTTCTGAAGAAATGTTTTTCTGTTCTCCATAAATTGTGACGTGTTGTGATATATTTTTTTTTCACTTAAATTTCCCGCACCTTTAAACATTGATATCAAGTTTCAATAGGTTTCGTGTCTAAAGCACTGGTGTTGTTATTTGACATGTTAGCAAGACGGTGGCCCATCAGACCTCTCAACTTCATCAAATGATATTTTGCTATCTCATTCTCTGCACGCCAGCCGACAACAAGACGCGTCGCCATAATCAAAGCTTCTAGATCTAGATCTAGATTTTGGATCTTGTCGTAAAATAAAATAAGTTTTAAAGGTTGAACTTATCAGTGGTGTTCCTTACAAAATTTCCCTGAATACTGTCATGTTTTCCGGTTGAAACTGGATTAGATTTCGTTATCTTTTGTTGAAATTCATTGTGAAATGCGATTTCATGCGGAAGTGCAAGTTTATACTGCTAGACTGCGCTATCTTTTCCTTTCACGTGTTATTTGTCATCTAGTGGTGAGGTTGGACCCATCTTACCAGCCCCATCCCTGTGTTGAGATCTCCGTATAAGAATCTTCTCACATAGAACTTTGACAAAAAGCAACTTCTCATTTATCTCAAAGAATGGTTTTTGTTGCTCTCGTTTTCATCTCAGCGGCTGTGTGGATTAAACTCAGGTAATAACCAATTTTAAAATATATGAACATGTATTCCCTATAGCACACACTTCTACAGAATCAGGGAATCAATGCATTGATTTTTACGTGGCCATAATCAGATAAAAAATAATACTCACCCTGTCGCATTCTCCTTTCCTCTCTCACTACATTTCTTTCTGTCTTCCTGTCTTTATCCGTATCTCTGACGGGACCTTTATGTCTCTGTCCATCTATCTGTGTGTCTAATTGTCTGCCTGTCTGTCTGTCTGTCTGCCTGTCTGCATGTCTGTCTGTCTTTCTGACTGTCTGTCTGCCTGTCTATCCCTCACTCTCCATTTCTCTGACTCTGTCCGCATCTTTGTCGAAATGGAACTGTATAACTGTCCTAGTCTACTCCTTTTTCCCTCTCTCTCTCTCTCTCTCTCTCTCTCTCTCTCTCTCTCTCTCTCTCTCTCTCTCTCTCTCTCTCTCTCTCTCTCTCTCTTGTTCTCATTGCTTTTCGTTATCTCTCCCTACCTCAAACCATATCTCTGACGAGGCGTGACTGCCCGTCTCTGCCTGTCTCTTTATCTCAATGTCTGGTACTGCTTTTCGTATAACAGAAATCGACTAAACGACTCCCCGAACAATCAGGACGCGCATAATTAGCCACTAAGACAAGGGAGAACAATTCAGAGAATAGGAGATCCATTTCTAAGAAACATTTGATCAGAAGATACTACTTTTATAAGGTGGATACTAACGACAACGATAAGGAGGAGGAATGTTTCGATGCTGATGGTGGTGACAGTAATAAAAAATGATAATGATTATCATGATATTGGCCACGACGACGACAACAACGATGATGATGATGATGATGATGATGATGATGATGATGATGATGATGATGATGATGATGGGGATGATGGGGATGATGATGATGATGGGGATGATGATGATGATGATGACGACATTGATCAGGAGGAGCATTGTGATGGTGATGGTGATGACATTAATAATAAGGACGATGATAATGATAATAATAATTATTATGATAATACTGACGATGTGACAACAACGATAATGATGAGGATGATGACAGCGACGACGATGACGATAATAATGATAATGAAAATGAGAATATCGAAGATGATGAATTGAACGATTTTAACCTACTTTTCTGGTATTGTTAAAATGCAGTTTGATCCATCACATTGCTTAGACAAATTTGAGGGAATCATCTTAAGTCAAAGATTATTAACGTGAGAAAGCTCATTGACACTCTACATTGTCCTTCTCTGTCATGAATTTCACATTCTTGAACACATCATGAAAACTTATAATTTGCTCTACTTAACAAAAATCTATCTTGGATTCAAATATAGTTTAAATCTGATTTTTATTCTGTCCTGATTCTCTGTAAAAGTATGTTGACGATAAGCATTTTGCAGCTAGCAACAACATTCCACAAAATATTCTGATGTCAACACCATTTTCTTCCTTGCGATTTGTAGTAAAGAGTAAAAAAACTAAAAGTTTTACCACTTTCCACAATTCGCTAGCAAATCAAAAGGCAGCGTTTGAGGTAAGAGCATGTTAGTGGGATGACGTTATTAGTTGCTTCCTGAAAACATTTCTGAAAATTCACAACTAGGTTCTTGGCAGGTGAATCGATGATTGCCGTATCTTGGCTAAAGTAAATGGACTATCTGCAAAATTACAAGTTATTTGTAGGAACGATTTGTGTCTAGATAATTATTTAACTCTGCAAAAACATAACAGTTCTCTCACTTGAAACGTTGGAAAACGCGTCATGTTCTGTACAAAGAGAAGATCTAAATCTAGATCTAAAATCTGTTTGTTCAATTTATGAAGCGATTGTAAAGACATCCCTACATTAAACACCAAACTCCTTTGTTGACTTTGGCAACAGTTAAACAGATATAGATCCAAGTGGGAAATGCCAAAATGTGATCTTTAGAATAGACATATCTCATTTTGTTACAAGTCCATGGGTGCAAGATCGCCGACCTAGACCGGCATGCCGGAAAATTAATGATAGCCGGATGCCTTTGCTGGCTGATTTGTTACATGCATTTTGCTGAAACATTTTTTAATGGCATTCACGGGACGCCACGCTTAGTTTTACTTTCTGTCGGTGCAGCAGCCAGTAATGTCTAAAACTGATTTATGCACACACACACAAAAAAAAACCACTTTTGTGGATCAAGAATCTAGCCTGTTGATTCCCTATTGGCCGATAAATACTCTTAGCTCCATCCAATGATATTTTACTGTTTCATTCCCTTTACTTTGGCAGTAACTAGACGCTTCGCAATGATGAAAGTCAGAGTCGTACAAAGCTATGGATAGAGTAAATACATGAATATACCATTTAAGGTAATTACGTTAAACATGAATATTCGAAGAAAACCACCATCTTACATTTTGCAGCTTTACTTGTTAAAAGAGATAAACAAGCGCTATTTTCAGAGAGAAGTTTATACTTTTCAGGCTGACGATAATAATTTTCAGCGAGAGTTACCTTCCTTGAAAGCTTGACAAACACAGCCTAGGCCTAAGCTTACTGGTTCGATTTTGATGCCGAGACTACTGTTCAGAGACGGAAAATAAAATTATATCTAGACTATGAGAAATATTTGAATATCATAAAGGCCTGAACAGGTAAAAAAAAGTATTTGAAGAACAAGGGATTTGTCCCAGTTCACATTCCATTTCCATGTAAACATGTACCTAGAAAATACTCGTCTGTGACACTCTTTGACAACGTTGCTGTTGAGGGAAAATCATCTGCCAGATGAAATTTCTGTATCCTCTCTCTTTCCCCCTCTCACTTTTTCCCTCTCTCTTTTCGCTCTTTCTCTCTCCCTCCCTCTCTTTCTTCTCTCTCCTCCCTCTCTCTATTCCATCTCTTTCTGCGTGCGTCTTCCACGAGTAAAATTGAACTTGGATAATTTAATGTATAGAGGTCATACCGTGCATTTCTTTATAATTTCGTTAGTACCTCGAGGCTTTTGAAAAAGAATACTACATGAGAACAAGAAAATGGAGAGAGAGAGAGAGAGAGAGAGAGAGAGAGAGAGAGAGAGAGAGAGAGAGAGTGAGTGAGAGAGAGACAGAAAAACGTAGGCAAGATATCATAAACAAGGGTGATGTTGTGGCCAGACTAAGGCTAAACTAACTGGTTTTGTTGCTAAGGCTGACCATGGCTGATCGGGGGAATTTCCAGTCTTTTTCTTTCTATGTCTCCAGTACTTATAGATTATTTTACAGTGCAATCTACTGTGTAACCAACTTAGAACATGACTTGGAAAGATTTATCTCTTGCGTTTTCGTGCCAGATCGTTTTATATTCGAGAGCCTTGTCAAGAATTATAGAAATTAAAATCTAGACAGGGTTTTGAGTGTAATATTTATTTAGTACGCATATTTGACTTTGCAAATGCAAAATACGGGAAAAATGCTGCCTCTTTTGTCCATTTTTGGTATAGAACGAGGTATATCAGTCCATGATCTATGAAGTGAACCTTTGCATCCCTTCAATCTTCGGACTAAACGTGTCAGAAAATAAAAAAGTGTGACTCCCGCTGACTTTCTTTTAAGGAACATCATCTATTAGATCAAACTAGTATGCCATTACAAGTTATCGTATATTTTTTGTCCCATTTTAATGAATAAATGTGTTCTTAAAGATCTTCAAGAAACAAACTGTGTAAAGATATATATATATATATATATATATATATATATATATATATATAGCCTAGATAGTGCAGATCAAATATTATGAGAGAATTGACAGAATCATGTCTCACCATTGAAATGGCTCTACAATAATCGATTCAACAGGTGTGCATTAAACAGAATTAAGACTGTATTCTTCTTACATTAATCCACGAAAACTAAAAGAAGGCGTGAATCGTATAAGAAGGCCGTGCTGGTTTGTTTTGTTTTTGACTTTGTTTTCCATAAATTCCTGCAAGATGGCGCGGATCAATTAACGTCATCTCATAAATTTAAAGGCTGCATACCGACGTTGTAAACATAAATGCTTCATACAGGATTATGAATGCTTTATAATTTATTCGTGTGCATACCAACGAAATATCAAAGGAGACATAAGTGCAATCAAAGGACAAGGTTGGTTTGACTTTTATGGTGTTGTTTTCTACCAATTCCTATGAGATGGTCCATTAAAAAATTTTTGAGGACTGACAGGTTTAGATTATACGTGTGTATCTCAAATGTTAAAGGTTAAGGAGATATAAATCAAATCAGAAGTCAAGTTTATTTGGCTTTATATTGTTGTTTTCCACCGAAAAGACTGTAAAAATCAATTGTGTGAGGATTGGCATAATTATATCTATATAAATTTACGAAGAAGATAACTTAAATGCGAAAATAATATAAACAAAACCTTTGCAGTGGAAAGAAAATAGATTTTAAGTGTCACTTGTTGAAGCTGATTGAGAAATGTGGAATGCTAAAGTGCTACAGTGAGGGTAACCCTTTCTTTCATCATTGATGCATAGTAACAGCATCATGACGTCTCGTTGGATCATTGAATACTATCCCTAAAGGCATTTATTTTTTCCTGATCTGTACACACATAAGGCGGTGACTAAGTAAAGACTACCGCAACATAGAACCTACCACTATATTTTGACGTGTGAAGATAAAACAGTCATGACAAAACTATGGAGGGAGTTTTTACATGCTTTAGGTGATGATCAAACTGTGGCCAAACATTTTGTAAAGATTAAAAAAAAATGAAATTCTCAAGAAAAGGGACGTTCCGAATGTTTAATCAATCAAACCTTTATCTGCGTAGCGTAGCTTTATGTCGATTTTCCAACTTTTTATTTTTACAACGTTTAAGCAAAGAAAATTTTACTGAGCTCTTAATATAAATGAAAAAAAATTTGACATTAAATTTCTATTTGTGTGGAAAGTATTTGTATATCTAGCTGTACAAAGGAGCTACTTAGCTTGAGATTTTAAAGGATTACCACTTTACGATCAGCCTGTAGACAACGCCGTAATTTAAAATAAAAGATGGATCGAGGTCTTCGTATGAATACTTTATTCCTGTAGGTGCTCTATTATCAATGTAAGCCGAAAAGTTTGGGCTAGGCCTATATCTGCTGTGGGATCTCTGATTTTGCGTTGTTATTTTTTGATAATCTGTATTTAATGTTTGATAACCTATTGTAAAATCTTTACCATTTGAGCTGACTGCAGCTGTGTCATGTGAAAGTAATAATGATGTAGAAGCTTATTAAAATATCACAACACTTTTGGAGGTGTTTATTGTTTACATACTAGTGTTGTAATTTTAAAGCATTATATGATAATTGAATATTTCAACATTTGTTTTTTTGCGTAAGTAAGAATCGGTGGGTAAATTCTTGAAATATAGGTCTAGATCTAACCCTCAACCGATAAACCCCGACTCTATCAGGCGAACGAAACGTCTGTGGTGTCCTGATTTGTTAAGAGTTTGCCATCTCCAAAATCCTTCTCCACGCCAGACAAAGACCAGACGGGCTCGAATGTTGTAGTCAGCAACATCCAGAGCATGTCTGTTTATAACATAATTTCCAAAGTGTTGTCAATGCTCAAAGTAAACGAAAGTTCTTGTTAAATTTCTCACATCTAAAACCTCCAGCCTATCCCGCGTAGCAGACGGTAGGAAAGTCAACGGTCTCCTCGAAGCCAGGCGAGCCACAATGCGAGTTCAGCTTGTCAAGCAAGATGACTCTCAGGTTTCGTTTGTCATGCCCGAAGACTGAACACCCATGGGAGAGAAGTGATGTGTTCTGCCGCCTTAATGCAACAGCAAGCTCAGACAAGCCATCAAGTTCATGGCGAGATTGATACCACAACCATGTCTCGACAACATTTCACTGCACTTCAGCAGCTGGTTAACCAATTAATGGAGGGTCTTGAAGTCAAAGTTGAAACAATGCAGAAAGATAGAAATAAAAAGGGTAAATCTTGTGGAATTGGAGTGGACAACACACAAAACGAGTTAAATAACGTACGCGATTCCTTAAAAAGAAAAAGTAATTTGATGAAAAGAATCAAAGACAAAACGACAACAATGCTGCTTTGAGTAACAGGGAGTCTAAAGTATCATCACAGCTCGCCCAATATAATGTCCGTTCCTTTATCTCCCAGTAGCGAGATAAATCTCATTAAAATGACCAACCCTATAGTTCCCAGTAGCGAGATAAATCTCATTATAATGGCCAACCCTATGGTTCCCAGTAGCGAGATAAATCTCATTAAAATGACCAACCCTATGGTTCCCAGTAGCGAGATAAATCTCATTATAATGGCCAACCCTATGGTTCCCAGTAGCGAGATAAATCTCATTATAATGGCTAGCCCTATGGTTCCCAGTAGCGAGATAAATCTCATTAAAATGACCAACCCTATGGTTCCCAGTAGCGAGATAAATCTCATTAAAATGACCAACCCTATGGTTCCCAGTAGCGAGATAAATCTCATTAAAATGACCAACCCTATAGTTCCCAGTAGCGAGATAAATCTCATTATAATGACCGATTCTATGGTTCTCAGTAGCGAGATAAATCCCATTAAAATGACCAACCCTATAGCTCTCAGTAGAGAGATAAATCTCATTAAAATGGCCAACCCTATAGTAACCAGCAGCGAGATAAATCTTATTAAAAGGGCCAACCCTATAGTTCGCGGTAGCTTCAACGCGAAGAAATAAATGATAATGTAGCACATGCGGCGTTTTTTTTTAAATCTGAATTAAG
This sequence comes from Elysia crispata, assembly GCA_033675545.1. Taxonomy (NCBI): domain Eukaryota; kingdom Metazoa; phylum Mollusca; class Gastropoda; family Plakobranchidae; genus Elysia; species Elysia crispata. The sequence goes on along the minus strand of JAWDGP010003720.1, from coordinate 11,203 downwards.
ATTATTCAAAACTATAAAATAACTGTTTTTGTATAACAACAAACAGCCATATTAATGCTGTTTATTACTAAGTATAATTATAATAGTAGATATAAATAGGAAAAATTGGCTAGTTTAGTATTTTGTTGAGACCGAGATTTATTTTTAGACCATTTTTAATATTCATTTCCATGTAGGTTTAAATAACAGAGCAACTATGAATTCCCGAAATTCTGCGAAGATTTAGGCACTTTCTCAGAAATTCATAGCTTGTTGATAAACGTTTCAAAGAATCTTGAAATAAATTTGGAAAATAAAAAACGAACAAATTTTCCGTATTGTTCCCAAAGTCTTACTGAAGTCTTATTCCGGGACAGAGTCGTTGAAAGAAGACAAAAATAGAAAAAGATGACAAGCGCGAAAGTCAAGAAGTGCAAATAGACAGAAATTAGGCAATATCCGAATAGATCTTATGTTAACCAAAACGATTATATTTTAAACGAAATCTTTACTGTCAATGAGTGGTCTTTAAAAATGGAATTTGAAAATAAAGATTACCATAAACAAGTTGAAAATTTCCTTCGACAACATAACCTTACTATATTTTAAGATACTAAACGAAATACACTTAATTTCAGAGGAAGTGCTTCTAATTTGTATAGTCCATTTCATATTTAATCAGAAGGTCTTGTAAAACCTTGCCCCCGTTTAGTCAAGAGCCATTTAAGACATAAGGGTTCTAGCTTTCACAATATTTCTTTCAATATTTTAAGTTGCCCGAGGTAGCCTACTTTTCCGCAGCCCTTTATTGGGGTAAAGCGGTTTTTCCAATAATCAAACAGTCCCTTATCCTATTCATGTTTCATAACTTTTATCACTTAATTTCAAATAGAGGCAAATAAAGGGAGATGTTACCTTTATTCGAGACTGGCAAAGTTACAAGGAAGGTTTTGGAACCCTGGAAGCTGATGGTGATTTCTGGCTTAGTAACGAGGCAGTTCACATTCTTACCAACTTGGTAATTAATATGGTAGGAGTAGAAGATAATGTTGCCGGTGAACTAGTAACAGCAACAGCGGCAGCAGCAGTGGAAGTAATAATAAGAGTGATAGTAGTAGTAGTAGTAGTAGTAGTAGTAGTAGTAGTAGTAGTAGTAGTAGTAGTAGTAGTAGTAGTAGTAGTAGTAGTAGTAGTAGTAGTAGTAGTAGTAGTAGTAGTAGTACTAGTGTAGTAGTAGTAGTAGTAGTAGTAGTAGTAGTCGTAGCGGTAGTAGTAGTAGTAGTAGTAGTAGTAGTAGTAGTGATAGTAGTAGTAGTAGTAGTAGTAGTGGTAGTAGTAGTAGTAGTAGTAGTAGTAGTAGTAGTAGTAGTAGTAGTAGTAGTAGTAGTAGTAGTAGTAGTAGTAGTAGTAGTAGTAGTAGTAGTAGTAGTAGTAGTAGTAGAAGCAGTATGAATAGTCTGCTGCAAAGTTCTAATTGATCATTCTCCTTCTTTTTCTTTTTTTTATTGTTACAGGTTTTTCTTACAAAATTCAGTTAAAAAAAAGACAGAGAAGGCGTGACAAAACGTTAAAGCGATGGCTACAGTGTGTGTGATCAGACTAAAAGTTTGCTCACTGACAAAGTTTTGTCTATTCTATATCTCTGTTGTTGAAGGAAATAATGAGAGAATGTAACTTTACTGAACAACCGTAAAAACTTTTCATAAATTTTGTAAAATCTTTCTTAATTTTCCAGAATATTATACTCAAACAACACAACGTAGCTTTGTCAATATTAGGTTAAAGGCTTGATAATTCGAAATTTCCTCATTGCCTTTATATATTATTTTACTAACGATAAAATTAGACAACACCTTCAATGATAGGATTAATCTATAATAATTATTGTGCTTGCTGGATACTGACCTCGGGCAATGATTTGCATCATTATTCTGTCAAAGAAAATAAAATAATTAAATAAATAAATAAATAATCAATATATACAGAAAAGAAAGAGAAAAACAGATGACTCTGTCGACCCTACCCACCTAAGATTTTTTACCGAGTTGCGAGCCTTGATGAACCAATTTCCAGGCAAAGGTCTTGGCGGTGCGCTGGATTCAAAGAAAATCACTGCTGAGCACTATCTTAAACTCTAGCTCTTATACTTCTTACTACAATCATACAAATTACGCTTTTGGGTGCGGTTTTTGCAATAATGTGAGGATAGTTATGGTAAAGGGTATACATACACTTAAGTTCTGATCATTTCATTTAGAGTTGTAAAAAATTGCTGAAGAAAGCATCTTGTATAAACCATACAGTCTGTGTGTGTGCGCGGGATGAAAAATACCACACAAGAAGAGTTTTTAATATACACTGACGAAGACCTGGGGAAACAGATCAGATGTGGTGCCCATACTGATGGTGGTGGCTGGATCGTTTTTCTGGTGAGGAAGATAATTTATAAAGTTAAAAAAAATCTGAAATGGTTGGAAGTACGTTCAAAACGTCAGTGTCACAATTTAATGAGATGTTTTTGTGAGGTTTTCTCAATGTACTATTTATCCTTTCTCAGTCCTCCATCTCGTCCTTTCCAGTCCACTCCTTCCACCTCTTTCTCTTACTTATTTCTTCTCCTCTTTTCCTCCCACCTTGTTCTTTTTATCGGTCTCCTACCCACCCTCTTTCAAGTTCTCCTACTTTTTGTCCTTGTTTTCTTGTTGTTAATGTTATTGTTGTTGTTGTTGTTGTTGTTGTTGTTGTTATTATTGTTATTGTTGTTATTGTTATTGTTGTTGTTATTGTTGTTGTTTTTCTTGTTGATATTGTTGCTGCTGTTCTTCTTTTTCTTCTATTCTTCTTCTAAAAAAAAGAACTGTTAAATCCCAAAACTCACAAAACAAAAATAAATAGAGACTAGCGGCAATCATGGGTTACAAAAGATTTGATTGTAAGATAATTATGAAGAATAAACTATATTTTTTGAAATGCCTCTGTGGAAGAACAGAAGGTCTGATGCATTGGATCGGAATCGGTCATGCGTTTTCACAGAAGCAAAATTAGTCTCCATTATTCTCTGAAGCAACTTAAGGCGTGTTCACACAAAGTGATATGCAGCAAGAAGCATCATGCCATGAAACGCTCCGACGTCAGAGGCGGCAAGTAATGCACTGTGAAAAAAGCAGCAATTATTGTTCAAGAAGATAAAGTGAACCGCTGCTTTTTTACAAATCGCACACAACTCTAATTATGTGACGTGAGAGTTTTTTTGTGGAATTAATATTGCTGCTTTCTGCATATCGCTTAGGGTAGACATAGATCGTAAGGGTACGTTAAGAACATGATTTTGAAAATACCATAATCATGTCTTGGACGATTAACAGGAAGTATTTGAGAGAATTCTGATCAAGGCATTGAGATTGCGAAGTGAAGGATACGATTGTGACGACAAGTACGTATTGTCGGTTAAATTTTAGGCTGCGTGGTCTTCATTGTAAAAGTTAAAAAAAAAATAGTTTTTTTAACGATTCATCCAATTGTATTTTCAAGATAACGGACTGTCCTTAAATAAGAATATACATTGCCTCGAATCTTGGAATGGAGGACTAAGGGACAAAGAAAAAATTTACCCCCAAAAAAGCAACAAAAAACTTAAAGAAACAAATAAATAAACAAAACATACACCCAAAAAAAACAAAACAAAAAAAACAACAAAAAAAACAACAACCCAAAATAATAAAAACAACTACCAAAAGAGTTTTGAATCAGGTTGTAAGAACGTATTTGTATGAATACTTTGTTACCAGACTACTTCTTCTAAAATCAATATAATGAAACCCCATAATTTAATGAAGATTAAAAAAAACACCTAACATTGCTATTATTTCTCAAGAAACTACTTTTACTAAACCTTACCATAGCTAACACTAATGATGCATACATACACACATACACACATATACACATACACACATTCCACAAAATGCTCTGTTGTCACAAGCAACAAATAATTTGTGTAGCTGGTGATTTGCAGAAAGATGCTTGCAAATTGCTTCTCTTAAACATACCCTAAACAACGTCAAGCTCTATACATTTCTTTTCTTTTAGTGCATTAGCTACTGTGTTTTAAACTAGACCATCTTTGTAGGTTATCAAAGTAGAGGCAGATGATTTTGTTTTTATCTATGCTTTTAGTGTATACGCTGTGAATGGGCCTTAACTTATAATTATATCGTAATGTCGAGATCTTGATACAAGGTGCCCACGCTTTCCTTTTCTGCATAGGTTGACTTAATAAAGGAAAGCGACTAATACTGTAATTTCTGAATCCTTTAAACGCTTATTAGAAACCTGTGAATTTTCGCATTAAGTGCATAAAAGGTCACTGCCTTGCTGAAATTCTAATAGCTGCGCACTTATTTAAAGCTACATGATAATGAATGTTTTTTAAAGAAAAAAATCTGTCAATAGATTTGGATTTTACAAAATTAGTTAACTACAGTGTTCTTATTGAGTACCATTTTCAGAGAAAATCTTAGTTTTGCATAAGGTATCGAAACCTTTAGTTGTATCAAATTCTTACCATTATGTCAACCTTGTGAGGATTCACAGGTAGTCTACTTGGAAGAAAACATTATGTTTTTTTTTAAACATATCTGTAAATATTAATTGTTGTTGATAAGACGGCATTATTATAAACACACCCTCCCAACAAGGAAACTCTCTTCTCTTTAACAAGTGGAACGGGCGACGCGGTAACACCAGTCAAAGTTAAAACAGGACAAAACTTTTAATTTTACAGAGCGTCTACGAGTTAAGGGTTGACTTCAAGAACAGAACCCAAGGAGATCAGTTTGCGCAGTATAAAACTTTCAAGATTATGGACGAAAGTAACAAGTAAGCTATCTTCATAAGATCCGTTGAGCTACTGCAGTGAACAAAATCAAACACAAAAGCAAGCGAATAAACAACTACAAGAACAAAACCAAAAATAACAAAACAACAACAAGCAAACAAAAACACGAACCAAAAGAAAAACCCGAGAACAAACCTTACAAAATAAATTTGTCCTAACAGCAACTTTTAGCACACATCAGATGTGTCCATTAACAGTTACTCATCGTGCATCTCTTCATACCGATACTATTATTACTCCTCCACGTTAACCTACTCTTTCTTCTTGTTTTTCTTGTTCTTCTTGTTCTTGTTCTTGTTGATGATGATGTTTTTGTTGTTTTTATTGTTAATGTTGTTGTTGTTGTTGTTGTTGTTGTTGTTGTTGTTGTTGTTGTTATTATTCTTCTTCTTCTTCCTCTTCTCCTCTTCTTTCTCCTCCTCCTCCTCCTCCTCCTCCTCCTTCTTCTTCTTCTTCTTCTTCTTCTTCTTCTTCTTCTTCTTCTTCTTCTTCTTCTTGATGATGATGATGTTGTTGTTGTTGTTGTTGTTGTTGTTGCTGTTTTTGCTGTGTTGTTGTTGTTGTTGTTGTTGTTGTTGTTGTTGTTCTTCTTCTTCTTCTTCTTCTTCTGCTTCTTCTTCTCCTCTTTCTCCTTTTCAGCATTATCATCATCATCATCATCATCAATTTATTATTATTATCATCATCATCATCATCATCAATTTATTATTATTATTATTATTATTATTATTATTATTATTATTATTATTATTATTATTATTATTATTATTATTATTATTATTATTATTATTATTATTATTATTATTATTATTATTATTATCAGCATCATTGTTTCTTCCCTACTCTTACAAGTAACAATTTAAAGGTTTATAACTTATTTATTTTAATCATGGAAACAATTTTCGATATTGGTAATGAATAAAGCTACCCATTACCACGAGCAACACATTTTTTAAACTCTTCACATGTTGAATTTTTTTTTACCCAACCTTAAGCTATCGTCTTCTACTAGGCCAGCACGTGGCTGGAACGACAAATGAAGATTCCACATCGGGTCTGGCTAATCACAATAATCAAGATTTTACTACTGTCGACAGAGAGAATGAGGGCACACCTTTTAATTGTGCCGAAACCAACCAAGGAAGCTGGTGGTATTCAAATTGTGGGTTAGCAAACTTTAACAGCCGTTTGCCCCCCAAGTACAATATTGGGATCATATCTTATAGGTTCGCTGACCAATATTATTCTCCAATTTTCGTGGAGATCAAGATGAGACTCCTCTAGCTCTTTTCTGTGAAGGCGTTACTTATGTTTCAATGATAGACACCGAGGCTTCCTAAAATACAGACCAACTCACCAAAGTGATCAAACTTTTACATGTTGCAGTTATAGTGATCCATTTCTTTTAAATTTTTGGGCATAGTCAGGACAAAATTGTACTAAAAACGCACTTTTAACTCAACCTACAGGCCTACACAACAAAAATATCTAACTGTTCTAACTCTGCCAAATTGTGAAGTGATATAGATCTATCACACCCTTACAATTACTGCGAAAGTAAGTTCACTTCGATGACTTGGCCTGTATTTTAAGAAGCCTCGATAGACACTTATACAGAACCATAATATCAAAATAATCAGATGCTTTGTACGCCTACATTATAATAATAATTTGTATGATGAATCTGCACAACAGATACATGATTGCGCACTCTTTAATGTTCTCCACCAAAAATGTTCCAGTTGTCTTCAAGACGATTCTATTTGCCGGACATGAATCCTAACTTGATATCTTGCAACTCTATGTGTGTGTGAAGTAACATTCCCTAGTAGCACACAACCTGTCTCTCTTTCCCGGTCGCTGAGGCTCATCTCTCAAGTTACTCTATGTGTGTGTGAAGTAACATTCCCTAGTAGCACACAACCTGTCTCTCTTTGTCGTTCGCCAAGGCTCATCTCTCAAGTTACTCTGTGTGTGTGAAGTAACATTCCCTAGTAGCACACAACCTGTCTCTCTTTGTCGTTCGCCAAGGCTCATCTCTCAAGTTACTCTATGTGTGTGTGAAGTAACATTCCCTAGTAGCACACAACCTGTCTCTCTTTCCCGGTCGCTGAGGCTCATCTCTCAAGTTACTCTATGTGTGTGTGAAGTAACATTCCCTAGTAGCACACAACCTGTCTCTCTTTGTAGTTCGCCAAGGCTCATCTCTCAAGTTACTCTATGTGTGTGTCAAGTAACATTCCCTAGTAGCACACAACCTGTCCCTCTTTCCCCGTCGCTGAGGCTCATATCTCAAGTTACTCTATGTGTGTGTGAAGTAACATTCCCTAGTAGCACACAACCTGTCTCTCTTTCCCGGTCGCTGAGGCTCATCTCTCAAGTTACTCTATGTGTGTGTGAAGTAACATTCCCTAGTAGCACACAGTCTGTCTCTCTTTGTCGTTCGCCAAGGCTCATCTCTCAAGTTACTCTGTGTGTGTGAAGTAACATTCCCTAGTAGCACACAACCTGTCTCTCTTTGTCGTTCGCCAAGGCTCATCTCTAGAGTTTATCTCTTTGTGTGTGTCAAGCAACATTCCCTAGTAGCACACAACCTGTCTCTCCTTGTCGTTCGCCAAGGCTCATCTCTCAAGTTACTCTGTGTGTGTGAAGTAACATTCCCTAGTAGCACACAACCTGTCTCTCTTTGTCGTTCGCCAAGGCTCATCTCTAGAGTTTATCTCTTTGTGTGTGTCAAGCAACATTCCCTAGTAGCACACAACCTGTTCCTCTTTCCCGGTCGCTGAGGCTCATCTCTCAAGTTACTCTATGTGTGTGTGAAGTAACAATACTTAGCACAAGTAATATCATGAATATTTTTTCATCGTTTATCCTATGATTATCTCTCAAACATAAGATATAATAATATATATACATACACATCAATACTATGTACAACGCTGTGTATATCATTGAGATACTGGCATTGTGTAAAAAAAATTCCTTACGGAAAAAAAAAAAACAGCTGGCCAGTGGCTCAATGAGAGGGGTTGGGCGCCAAGTCGTCAGTCAAGATTATTTTTTATTCGTTGTTGTTTTGTTTTATTCTATTTTGTCATTTTCTTTTTTTTTCGTTTCTTTTTGCTTCTCGTTGACTTTTTATAATCTCAGTTTGTCTGGACATAATTAAAGTTTTATCTGTATATAGGCATGCATTATGATTCAATTAATATTAAAAGGTCAGAAGACTAAGATGATAAGCTATGATTGCATGATTTATGACAAGCTTCTGTTCTTTAATATACACTTATTTATAGTTTGACTTTCACATTAAACGTAACATGATACAAAAACTACAGATTATATCCACCACCCCCCCCCCAAAAAAAAAAAAAAAAAAAGAAAAAAAAAAGAAAGAAAAAGAAAAAAAGAAAAAAAATCTAAATATGAATCTGTTATTTCATTTTTTTCTCAAATGGCAATAATAAAAAAAATTATAAGCTGAGCGTGCCGTTGCAACTGAAATTTATTAGGCCTAACTATAATAATTCAAACAACAAATAAAGACCAGCAGCAATCAGATTTGGGTTTTTAACAAAAATGCAATAAAAGGAAAATGATTGTTTAATAGGCAGAACTGAATTTCATGGAAAAAATATAAACTCGTTATTTTAAAGCGCAATAAGTCCTAAAAACAGCAGTGTAATAACATGAAGACAAAGCAAAAAAAAAGGAGAGAATGATTCTAATCACAGCAGAGAAGAATGAAGAGACCGGTGCAGTGTATACTGTATAGTGTGCATTGACACTATAGGCCTTAAACAAATCTCTCAGAGATTGCGGTCTTTTACTGTGAAGAGGGCCTGTTTTTTTTTTTGAGATCTCTTTTGTTATCATTCCACCTCCCCTAAATTTCCCTTGCGCAGCGCTGACACCCTCTCCCCCCCCCTATACACACACAAATACACACAGTCAGAGATCGTGCCGACTCTTGACTGATGTATGGCGGGAAAGCCGGAAAGTTCTATTACAAACGAAAATTTGTCGCTTACTTGTCTGCACAGAATTAGTCCAAAATCGACGGTACGCATGTGATAATGAGAAGCTAGCACGGATCCCACGGCACAGTACCGCGGACCGTCCATCTACTCGGTGTGCCGTGGGTGTCGCTGCGTGCCGCGGGGAGGGTACCGATCCGTGCCGATAGCCTCAGCACTACTGTCTAGTGAACTCTTTTGAAAGAAATATCTGCTCGAAACGACAAAATGAGGCCATAAAGTAATGTATCACTAACACTTTCGTGTGTATATGGCATTTTGCCAAAAAATCTTGAAAAATAATATCCAAAGCTGGAACAGGCTGTTTCTGGCAAAAACAAAAAGAATCTACCTGAGTACCGATAAGGACGAAACTGTATATAGTAACAGCATTAGTCAAGGACTGCAAAAAGTAAGATACTGCGTCACCACGGAACTGGCCTGGGCTTGCTATCTATTGCTTAACACGTCGCTATAGATAACAAGTGTTCTTTGTTAACATAAGATATTACTGGTTCTATGGATGTCACGAACTGCAACTCTCTCTCTCCCCCCCCTCTCCCTCTCCTCTTTCTCTTATCAGCTGAAATGTTGCTTTATTTTCCGTGTTAAAACCGTTTGCGGCCATTAGCAATATTGTAATTATCTGCCTCTAAGGATGAGAGATAAAGAAGACACTCGTGACACATAAAAGAAAGTTCTTATATTACACCAAAACGACGCAGTAACCGTCAAGACTAAAACTTACTTGATGCTTTTTAAAAAAGTGACGGCTTAGTGTTACTCGTATAATTAGATTGCTGGGCAAAGTCTGGTGTTATTAGTAAGAAGACTGAATGTAGATCACGATCTAGGAATCCTACTGTTATCTAAAGATTAATGACAATCAATGAATTGAAAAGAGATGGATTTCGAATCCTGATGTAATTATGCATATTCATACCCCTTATTTACTGTATGATTAGCAGGTAATAAAATTTATCGTTTAAATATTTTCATAGGCTGAGTTTCGACGTTTCAGAAAGACAGATTTTCTCGGCGCCACAAAGAAAATGTCCCAAGACATCACTGAATCCACAGGGCAGCCATTGAGTTCTGATGCAGCGGCTCCACTGCAGGGAAACGATTATGATCTATAAGCTACATGTCTATAAATAGCTCAGCAATGTTAATTTTATGTTTACAGACATCACCATCATTGAGTGCTGTGCTGGTGGGCTTGTAATTATCATTAGGCTGTTAGAGATAGCACGGAGTACTCTCTCTTTCTTGCAATACAAGAGATAGAGCAAATAATAAAGGACTACTTCTCTCTCTCTCTCTCTCTCTCTCTCTCTCTCTCTCTTTCCGATCAAGTTAACACGGAGTTCCTAACCACCCATTTCTCTATCACTCTAACTGTCTCTCTCTCTTTGTCTCTGTTAAAGCTTTCTCTCTCTCTCTCTCTCTCTCTCTCTCTCTCTCTCTCTCTCGTTCTTTCTTTGTTAAAGATAACATGAAATCTGAGAATTCCCATTTATCTCTCTCATGACGAGATGATATGCTTTTCATAAGCCGGATGCCAGCCTTGCGGCTCTAGAACAATCACATCAAATTTTGGTACAAATACATGCACCGAGGTCGCATCATTTCCAATTTTCTATCTAATTCTCACCGAGTTCCGACTGTTTATGATCTGCATCGTGACAACACCAACCTGTTAGAGATGGAGCGAATTCTCTGGGTTGTCACTATCCTATACATGCTGGTCTCGTCTCAAGGTGAGTATAGATAATTTGAAATGTGAAAAGATCAACACAATATTTTTAAAACATCAGAATGATGTTTGATTACTTTATGAAAATAATTTTAACTAAAACAATATTTATTTATAAATGTAAATTATATACATTTTTTTCCTCAAAAAATGTTGTTCTTCTTCATTGATCTCTATGCAATTCTTCGCACAAGTGCTCAATTTACCATCAGTTGGTAGATTGTCGTCCTACAATAAGGAGCTCGCGGGTTCAAACTCTGCCTTGAGCTATCAAGTCGTGGGCTCGTATATCGTTTACGCAGCCTTTTTCCTGAGGCTTGGCGAGATTAATTAAACCTACTTGCTACCTTTGATATTGGATATAAAGCACCCTTTCAAGTTCCTTTTGGTCTTTACCAAATCATTGATGGGGAATTTTTTTCAGTGTTTCCATCAAACTACTAAAATCTCGCAAGAAGTCCAGCGTCCTTTTAGTATATCTCCACTTGTGTTGAACTCCGTCCTGAAAATCTGGCGAAAAAGTCACTTCAGCTACTAATACTGCTTCTGCTCGTA
>JAWDGP010003719.1:47500-57818 GCA_033675545.1 Elysia crispata | reverse complement strand
AGAAGAAATACGGAATGTACGTGGGAGTTGTCAATAGTATGTATCCTTTGAAAAATGAAAAAAAATCCATAATTTTTTTCTTCTTCTTTTTGGCCATTATTTCTCTATGTTTGATTTCATGAATTAATTGAGTTTTCAAACAAATTTAATAGCATTTAAGTTTCGTTCTCAGTCTTCTAGCAGAAATATGGAGTTTAAAGTCATTTTGTGAAAAGGCATGGAGAGAAAATTGAATATGAAACATAATATAAACGTACGTTTAGACAAAGCAAACAAACATTACAAGCAACAAATCGTTTTTCATAGAAAAAAAAGCCTGTTACAATTTTTTTATGTGTTTACACAACCACACGGATTGGAGCTTTGTTGTTTTTTTTAATTTGCGAAGAAAATCGAATGATTTGCTGCTTATCAAATTAATGAAAGCAAGAAATAGATTCCTGTAACGGCATTGCTGTTTTTGGAATGATGCTGTTAGTTTTATGTTATAGTGTAAATATTTTTTTTGTTATGGAGTTCAAAATTATTCTTTGCTTTATTTAGTTACAAAACACCAATGCGTTGGAATGATATATGTTTTCATTTCATAAAGGTTAATGCGTTTCATATACATTCATCTTCGTTGCAGCGTAACTTTTCGCAAAAGTTTCAAGTCCTACACTGGCGCTCCGTAATGGGAACCGAGAAGAATTGTATTTAGCTCTCCATCTTTCTCCATCAACGTTATCATCATCATCATCATCATCATCATCATCATCATCTCGTTAATTCACTTGTCCGGTTACCTAGCACGTGCAATTACTCAGCTTGTCAGATGGATGATACGTTAAACAACGTTGATATCATGTTCTTTCCCAGAAAGAAAAACAAGGAAATTTATTAAACTTTCAGTGCGCGCTGGTTTTTCATATTTATCGAAAATACCACCGAGTAGGATCGTAATTCCGTCTTTATAATTCTATTTTAGAGTATATAATGTTTAAAAAATAATGCAAAAAAAAAAAACATGAGTATTTAACAAGCTATACAAAGAGATTGCCTTTATTGCACCAAGATTTGAGAGATGACCTCAAATGTGTAGTTTTGTTTTGTTCGGGATGATCACGATATCCAGCACGTGACCAATCAAAGCTCGTGTCAATAGCCTCTTGTAGGATGATGGGAATATTTTGGTGTCGTTGACATATCAGATACTTCTTGCTTTATTTCCGAGTTGATAAACGTGAACTACACGATTCACGGCAAGCACGTTCTCGCTTTATTATCTAAAAGCCTCATTTGTATCAGACTTGAAGGAAGAAAAGAGCAAGTGAAACAAAATCACATTAGGACAGGTGGCTGTTTTTTTATATTTGTATTATTATTATTATTATTATTATTATTATTATTATTATTATTATTATTATTATTATTATTATTATTATTATTATTATTATTATTATTATTATTATTATTATTATTATTATTATTATTATTATTATTATTATTATTATTATTATTATTATTATTATTATTATTATTATTATTGCTGCTGGGGAAAAAAAAAAGAATCTAGAATTGCCATTTGTTTTCGTTGTGTGTCGTGACAAAAATGTTATTTTAAACTCACACTTTTATTTTTCTTGGACTGATTTTTAAGAATTAAGTGAGGAAACATGCATATTTTTTTTCTTTTAGCTGTTAGTGTTTTATTCCCTTTTTGAAAGCCATATTCCACCCATTGGAAGAAGTAGAGATTTAAAATAAAAACACACATAATCCACTTATACTATCAAGTATGATTATTTAAAGCTAACGTAATAAATAATTATTTAATTTAATCTTCCTCAAACGCTTATCAAAACATGTATTAGAAAATAGAATTGAACGAAAGAACAAATTATAATTTTTATTCAGCGTTTAATATTAGTTTCAAGTCACTGCTTTTTTTTCTTTCACCCTAATGCATTATTACACCCTGCGTTAGAACCAATCAAGAAGAGCGTCACCTTTTATAACGCTCTATAACTTTTGTAAAAAAAGAAAATTAACTCTTGTATCTCATTTCATATACGTCATTTTCGAAACATTATCATATTTCTGTTATTATCGTCAGCTCAGTTTAATCAAAGTGTGACCAGCGTTTGACTCAGGTGATAGAATCTTCCGAGAAAAAATAATATTTTCGTTCTTGTTAATCTTTATGGTGCACTTTTAGTCTCCCTGGAAGAATCGAAAGCGGTTAGAAAAAAAATTATCAAAATAAAAATTGATTTTGCACAACTTCTGTAAATGTTGCGACAGAACTAAGAATTGTGTCTCTCTTTATGCGACTTTGTATTATTTGGATATTTCTACATGTGTGGTTGTATTGCTTCTGATGAAATAATCTTCATGGATAATAGAAACTATCATCGTTGTCACCTTTCATGATCATCATCGTCATCATCATCATCATCATCATCATCATTGTTATCATCATCATCATCATCATCATCATCATCATCATCATCATAATTGTTATCATCATCATCATCATCATTATCAGTATCATTGTCATCAACATAATTATTATCACTTTTGAATCAAATTTGTGGAACGCAGTATAACAATAATTATTAAATGGCTATCCTAATATATTCATAAGTTTTTCATACTTATTCTTTACATAATGGCTTCCATCATACACATCATCATCATGATTATCATGTACATTATCGTCATTATGTACAAAATCATCGATATCATCATCATCATCATCATCATCATCATCATCATCATCATCATCATCATCATCATCATCATTATCACCATCAGTATCAGTATCATTGTCATCAACATAATTATCATCACCATCACCACCGTTTCGTCCACCAATATCATCTATGTGATTTTCGTCGCCATCATCATTAAATCATTGTAGCATACACATACCTAATTAGAATAACAATTACGATATCGGTGATGATAGTGATTATTATATGGATATCGAAAACGATGAAGAAAAATGAAAAATGAGAATGAAAATAGCCAGCATGATCATATCGATAAAGGTAAGATAATATCTTAAATAACGCCTGCAATTGGTCATCTTTTAAACTTTCTGACTTCGCCCAATGTTACCCGCAGGAAATAAACATGTAAAAAAAAAGAAAAAAGGTTTCATCCCGAAAAAAGTATGATCTATCTATTTATACTTGTGTTATAACGACGATGACAGACTTATATCGAAAACTTGCTTCTCTTTTGCTGTCCAGATCAACAAACACACCAAGATGACGTCATGGTCCACCAAGAGCACGTGACCCACATTGAGAATAACAATGGCAAGAGCGTGAGGGTGGAGCAGAAAGAGGAGAAAGGTGAGATCAAGAGTCATTTCTATATTTTGGAGATTTTGCAGTTCTAAGTTTAATCATATAAGATTTTATAAAACAAAATCTTCTTCTCTTCTGTATCTTTAATAAAGGTTTTAGATATATGTGCCTGTCTCTAAGTTCTCTCACTCTCCCATTATATATCATGTCTCTCTCTCTCTCTCTCTCTCTCTCTCTCTCTCTCTCTCTCTCTCTCTCTCTCTCTTTTTCTCTCTATTTATCTAACTGTCTACCTATATTCTATCACCCAATGTACCAACCTAATTAGATTTTTATTTATCTATCTATGTACCTACACTTCAATTTATCTATTTTTGTGTCTACTTATAAATCTACTTATTTATCTGCCAACTCATAATATCGAAGCGGATTTTTCGCTTTTTCACATTTATATTTACTTAGTTCTTTTCTTTAGCGACAGCTTTCTCTCCCACCTTCTTTCTCTCTCCTCCAGTTTTGAAATGTCTCATCAAACATTGGTGTCCTTCCGTTCTTCTCTGTATCAACCCCTTCTTATCCTTATTTTTTATATATCCCTAGTCCTGGATACAGATTCTGGGAAAGTCTTGGCAGACGTGAAACAGCAGAAGCAAACAGACTTTTCGGCAGGAGATAGCAGCGCACCCCAGACAGTGGTCCAGACAAATGTTGACATTCCATCTGCCGGCGTGCACCAGACATTTGTACAGGATGATGAGCAGGTTGGTGTGGTGTCCTGGGTTGTACCTTGTCAGGGTTCTGTGTGGCTGGGATGGTTGGTTGTTTGGTTGTTTGGTTGGTACTCGTAAAGAAAGAAATAGCTGGAAATAGATGTGGGGTAAAGACGGATGGGTGGAAATGGTTAGAGAGAATGCTAAAAATGAAAGACATGAAGAAGAAGAAGAAGAAGAAGAAGAAGAAGAAGAAGAAGAAGAAGAAGAAGAAGAAGAAGAAGAAGAAGAAGAAGAAGAAGAAGAAGAAGAAGAACAACAACAACAACAACAACAACAACAACAACAAAAACAAGAACAAGAACAAGAACAAGAACAAGAACAAGAACAAGAACAAGAACAAGAAGAAGAAGAAGAAGAAGAAGAAGAAGAAGAAGAAGAAGAAGAAGAAGAAGAAGAAGAAGAAGAAGAAGAAGAAGAAGAAGAAGAAGAAGAAGAAGAAGAAGAAGATGTTGATGATGATGATGATGATGATGATGATGATGATGATGATGATGATGATGATGATGATGATGACAATAAAGATAACCACAATCGAGAACAGGAAGTAACATAAACAAAGTTAAAAAGAACCATGTCGACAGAAAGAGAAAAGATAAATAAACACCGAAAAGCACGAAAAGACAAAATAATGAAAGAAAAAAAAATAAAAATGAAAAGATATAAATAAGAGAGATTTAGAGGAACGAGAGGAAAAAAAAAGGAGAAAGAAAAAAATTATTCACCAAAATGTCAGCCTGTCGATGAGAAAACGATAAGAATTTGAGATCTTTCACCGGAAATGGAATTTCTTTTTTTTTTTTTATCATTTTTTCCTCCTCATTTAACTAAATTATCGACAATCTCAAGCCAGCAAACTTGTGTGTTTGAACGGAAAAGATCAACAAGAAATTAAAATCAAAATTGGACTAAAAAAAAATTGTTTGACCAGGGAAAAAAAAGACGGCATTATCATCAGTCACATCGTGCTGGAAACACAAAGAATCAATACAGACCAAACAGGCATGACATTTCCACAGCAGATATGACGGCGAGAGGGCCTTCAGTTGTAGAAATACTACCTTGTACTCTTTTCAGTGCTGAAAGCGCTGCCGTTATATGGATATAACTCGTTTCTCTACGTTCTATTTGTTTTGGGGTGGTATATGTACATGCAAGTGTACTTGAGTGATACGGGTTAAAAAGTACGTCCGTTGTCGGATTTATTCTCGATGTGGCTGCAATAAAATACGGCTGCAAGTGAAAAAGAAAAGAGGATTTTTATAGATTTTCTTCGCCCGCGCAAAGAATTTCTATCATGTCGTATTGTCATTATATGGGGAATCTGCTAATCTTTTGCCTTTTTCAAATATACTTAGGATTTTTACAAAAGTCAAAGATCTAATTGACGACGTTTAATAAAGGAAATCGACTAATACCGTACTTTCCGATTTTTTTTGTTTTTTTGAATCCCTATAAACGCTTATTTGAAAGCTGTGCGTTTTTGCATTAAGTTTATAAAAGTGCACTGCCTTGCGGGAATTTTTGAGCTGCGCAGATGTTTAAACCTACATGAAAATGAATGTTTAAAAAGGTTTAAAAATGGATTTTGATTTTATCAAAATTAGTTAACTGTTTTGACTGCAGCAAAAGTTGTGTTAAGATGTACTAGTTGTATAAATTTATAACTACGCAATTATCAAAATTTCCATTTTTATTTTTTTTTTAATTTATAATTAATTCTGGATTTTACAAGATTAGCCAATCATTCTGTTTATGGCCTGCCAGGCAAATTTTCTTCTTTTTCGCCTGTTGCTTTCTAAATTTGCAAATGTCAAATTGAAAAACGGAGATTTATTAAGAGGAAATTAAAGTTGGAAAAGAAGAAAGAAGAGGACCAAGAATAGAAATTAATTTGGAAATTCAAAAGGACTGTCTCAAAAATGCGTCTGTATTGGAAGCCATGTCTACGCTTGATTGTGAAATTTGTATGAAATAGCTCCACATACAATGGATAGCTTTTCAAATGTATCATATCTTGAGATTTTGTTCTTAGTGCTAGAGAAGTCTAAATCTTAATATCAAAACAAAGAATATATGATTATAGTCAATGATCATTAATTTGACTCTCAAATTATTTTTCTTTAAAGCCGTAATTTGCCTCGAATTATATTTTTTTTCTTTATCGATTTTACGGTTTTATCATTTTGTAATTTTTTTTAATTAATTCAATTCTCATCATGGAAACCCAAATATTTTTTTATGACTTTGGAAGTGGCTTAGGAGACATGAAATACTAAACAGTTTCAACACTTCATGGTCAGGGAGCTAAAACTTCTACCCTGCGTTCTGCAGTGTTTGATCTGGCTCGCTCAAATCCCTGTGTGACATAAATATATTTGTCTCAATATGTCTCGGCCTAGCACAGCTTGGCGGTTATACAAGTAATGGCTTAGGGTCAGTGTTATGGAAGGAACAAGAATAAAATTCCAGATAATTTTTCAACATTTCCACAATAGTGCTGTGTAAAAGGTCAAAGTAATACTTTGGAGTTTGAGAAACATGCTGTTTGCCACAAACAGTTCTTTTTTTATTCTTTTAACAGGGCTTTGGAAGAAACTAAAAGGATAAAATTACAAAACAAAACGCTTCAATATGCCAAATTGTAAAAAATTGTATTTTTAACTCATGAATACAAATATCTTATTTTAAAAGTTACAGAAAAGGGCAGGTAATTCAATTCTCAATGATTGATGTGCCAAAATTGAGTGACAGAAATAGAGATGGAGACCATTGAAAATCGGATTTAATTTACTGGACGTGTCAGTTGCACTCAGACCTGAACAAATGGAACCCAAAGACGTAATATCAGCAGACTAGCAATTTGTCTCACGTTGTTTTATATTCTTTGCCAAAAATCTGTCACATCCGGTTTATATCCATGTCATACCGAAAACATAGTTCCTTTGCTCTTTTACGCTACTCTCTCTCTCTCTCTCTCTCTCTCTCTCTCTCTCTCTCTCTCTCTCTCTCTCTCTCTCTCTCTCTCTCTCTCTCTCTATCTATCTCTATCTCTTTCTCAGCGTACTCTGTACCTTTAGCTCATTTAAGCTTGTTTTTCAATCACAGCCAAAATTTCTCGTGATGGCTTGGGCGCAAAGTTCATTTATTTTCGAATTCCCAAGTGCAAGGTATGCCGAAAACGGATTTATCCAATCACGAATGCTTCCAAAAACAGACTTATTTGTGCCGCAACATATCTCATCTATATTCTTTAAAATTCCCAAAAATTCCTTGCGTCAAACAGGTCGCTTCTATAACGCAGAACCCTCTTTGTATAATTCAGTGCCGCATCGAATGGGCTTGAGGTAAAAAATTTTGTTTTTACTGAGTTCGGAAAATGTATTTTGTACCACTCTCCGTGAAATATTATCGCAGTCTCTATTTTTATTATTCGTATTATTAAAAATATTAAATATCACGATATATTTAAACTTTAATCAGTAATATATAGAAAAAAGACCTACAAATTTAAGATACGTCAATATATACATATATATATATATATATATATATATATATGTGTGTGTGTGTGTGTTTGTGTTTATGTATGTATATATATACAGAGAGAGAGAGGGAAAATGAGGGAGAGATACATACAGACAAAGAGAAAGAGAGACTGACAGAGGAGAGAGGCAAAGAGATGAGGACACTCATGGCAGATGAGGAGAAATAAAAGCAAAAATTTTAACCTATTTTATTATTTTGCATTTTTAATACAAAAAGGAATATTTTGATTTACTGAACTGTTTTAAAACTTAGTAATGTAACTCTTCATGAGGGATTCAACATCATAACATATTTTTTTACATGTTGGCTTTATCTTTCTTATATAATTTTGTCATACGTTATGTAACGTTATGTTATGAAGCTATTGCCCAACACGACTTCACAGAAATATGACAGTCAAGTTAAAATGATTGATAGAGATCTTGCGTCATTTCATAATTATGGGTAAATAAAAAGGGCATATTTGATATTTTTTTATGTCAATCAATAGATAGCTTCCATCGACGTGATGCGGTAAACAGAATAATTGTGAACAAAGCCAAAACAATAATAAAATAGAAAGACTATTACCTTTATTTTTTTTTTGCTTTCATTTCGGGTCCTAAAGAAAATTTCCGCCTCAAAAAATTATTATTTCCTGCTCACATAATCAACACATCAGCTCTCTTTGATGTCTAGTCAATTTAACCGTTCCTGTTCTTTGACGTTTTGCCCACAAATTGATGACGCAACAAAGACGGGTATTTAGTTCTTTGTTGTTTTTTTTCTTTGAGTTTCACATAAGCTCAGTGGTGTGGTGAATGTATCGTTGCTAAAAGTAGACATCGCACGTCATTTCCTGTTTTTCGATGCTTCTTGAAGGCTGCGTCAAGATGTTTTCTTTTTCTTTAGATCAGATTATTTATGTTTCCATTAATGGAGTTTTAACCACCTCTCTTTCTCTTTTATCTTTGGCTCTTAAAAACAATTTTTGTCATGCTGTAAAAAGGGCATTTCAACCACTGTTTTTTTGTCATCTAGATATCATGGGTTTTGACTTTCCTTTTAACAATTTATCAGTATTTTTTTTTCTTTTTTGTCCTTTTTGCTCTTTTCTACTGTCATTGTGGCAGCTGCTATTTTCGACTTTCTTTTCGTTTCTAATTATTTTGTAGCGTTTTATATACTTTTTCCTTGTGGCAAGGGAAAATGGGGGGTGGGGAGGGGAGTGGGGCTAAAACAATAACTCTATATACTTTGCCTTTTTGTGATTGAACTGGAAAAAATACATAGAGCCTGAAAGAAGCGTTTTTAAATCAACGACTTTTTGTTATTGTATAGAACTATGATTTATTTGTTGTTCAGAGCACAGTTGTGTAATACTTAAAACTTTAATTTCCAATTTCGTTACTGTGGTCTAAATTCCAGAGCAGTTAGTAATGTCTCCTGATTAAATAGTTCAATCATAACATTACTCTTAAAGTACAAACGAACGTAACACTCCTATATCGGAAATCAACAAAATCTCGAGATTTCACGGGAAATCTCGCTCTAGTTAAAAGAGAACTGGATCGATAGATCAATAAGTACAAACATGTCC
Source organism: Elysia crispata (assembly GCA_033675545.1). Taxonomy (NCBI): domain Eukaryota; kingdom Metazoa; phylum Mollusca; class Gastropoda; family Plakobranchidae; genus Elysia; species Elysia crispata. Next base: position 48,624 of record JAWDGP010003719.1, on the reverse strand, counting down.
ATCTAACTAGCCTACTAATTAGGTAAGATCAATGACACGGGGTCTCGTTCCATTTCTCTCCTCGTTGCCATGGAAATACGATCCTGTGGTAAGTGTCATAACAACTGGCCGTTACAGATGGTTCGTGTGAGAACCGTCATTTAGCTGATGAGAAATTCGTTAATTTTTGAGTTGTGAACTAAGTCAGAATCATTGATTTCGGTAGTCCAGAGAGAAGTAGTGGCAATGGGAAACTGCCAGTTATGTTCTATCTCCTTTCGTTTTAAGATTTCTCTTTAGGCGGGTTGTAAGGTTAGGGAGAGAGAGAGAGAGAGAGAGAGAGAGAGAGAGGCAGAGAGAGACAGAGACAGACAGAGACAGAGAGAAAGAGAGAGAGACAGACAGACAGAGACAGAGGCAGAGAGAGGGAGAGAAAGGGAGATAGAGAGGGAGAGAAAGAGGGAGGGAGAGAAAGAGAGATAAAGAGGGAGAGAGGGAGAGATAGAGAGGGAGAGAGGGAGAGAGAGATAGAGAGGGAGAGAAAGAGAGATAGAGAGGGAGAGAGGGAGAGAAAGGGAGATAGAGAGGGAGAGAAAGAGGAAGGGAGAGAAAGAGAGATAGAGAGGGAGAGAGGAAGAGAAAGAGAGAGAGACAGAAAGATAGAGAGAGAAAAGACAGAGAGAGAGAGAGAGAGAGAGAGAGAGAGAGAGAGAGAGAGAGAGAGAGAGAGAGAGAGAGAGAGAGAGAGAGGTATGTGTGCATTGACTTTCGTGAAATCAAAGCTGCCTATTTATATAAAAATACATGATAGCGAGTGTTAAAGAGAATCTATAAATAGACTGAGATTTTACAGAATTATCTAAATATAATCATTGAAAAAAGTACATTTGATTCACCAAAACAAACACTGCGATACTCCTCTAATGTGCTGAGATAGAAAAAAAAAACTGGGAAATTCCACAAATAGAACACACTATGTTATTCTTAACCTTCTTAATTCAAACCATTAAAAGCTAATTACAGAAAGATAACACATTCATCCAAGCCATAATTATGCGTGTGCAATAACAGCTCACACATGCCAGGTTTATGCGCCTGTTAATTTATTGAAATTGCCAGAAAAGAAATTATTTTCCCATTTGTTG
>JAWDGP010003719.1:35000-45000 GCA_033675545.1 Elysia crispata | reverse complement strand
TAGATAGATAGTTAGATAGATAGATAGATAGATAGATAGATCGATAGGTAGATAGATAGATAGATAGATAGATAGATAGATAGAGGGATAAATATATAACCAAATCGATAGATAGATAGACGTATTGTAAACGGATAGATAGGTAGAAAATGATAGAGAAATGAAGTAATTGAGATGAGAGGAAAATGGAGACAAATAATATACACAAAACTAAGATAGAGATGGATAGAGGGGTGGATATATAAATGAATTGAATGATAGATAGATAATTGGATAGATGAAAGAAAATGATAGAGAAATAAAGTAATTGAGATGAGAGGTAAATGGAGACAAATAATATACACTAAACTGAGGAAGTTTGGTTAAAATAAAATTTAAGAACAATACAGAAATAAGAAAAGCTATTTGAGCTAAAACGTATAATAACGACCAGAGCGAGAGATTCTACAATTTTTTTTTCACTTTAGTTTCGATATAAATGGTATTTAGTCATATTTTTCATTCATGAATAATTTTTTCAGTTATGCTCTTAATGATTTTTAAACTCAGTAAAGTTAACAAAAAAAAAGTTAATATGACATCAGCATGTCAGCGTGTCCGCTATCAGCTTCTCAGCTTATTTGTATGTCCACATCTAAGCATATCAGCTTGCCAGTTTGTCGATTTGTCAGCATATCAGCTTATCAGTTTGTCAACTTTACTGTTTGTTAGTTTGTTAACATGTCAGTTTAACCCCATGTCAGCATGTCAGCTTGTGAGAATGTCAGCATGTCAGTCTTCTGAATCTGAGGCCCACTGTTGATTTGATTACACAGGCTGCCAATCCATACAGTTTCTTGTTCTCTATACATTTATAAATATATATATGTTTGTGTGTGTGTGTGTGCAGAGATATTAGGTTATTGAAAAGAATTCTTTAAGGATTGAACAATTATTTGTAGTGAGAATATTTGGATATTTTTTTTTAATTATTCAAAATATGCACAAGGTTTAAAATCTTGTTTGTAATATGAATGATTTTTTACCCCCTCGGCATTAAATTTTCATAGAATTAGAAAAAAATTAAGAATGTCCTGCATAAACATAACTTTTGGGTCGATGTTTATAATTAATCAGTAGTAAAATTGTCCACCCACAACATTACTTCCGTATTAGCTGGTTCCAATATAATAATTATGTAACAGATTTGATGGCGTGATCTGTTTGGGTTTGTTTGTCTAGGGGTAAAAAAAAATACACAGCCAGTCACTCGAATTGTTCGTAGAAAATACGTCTGAGGTCCGCTAGTAAAAATTGCAAACTGTTTAATCCAATACAATGCCAACAGATGGATAACTGACAATAGGTTGACTCAATAATCATTGTACATTGACTCACTGCGCACAAAAACTGACTCTTAAACTAACTGTAGGTAGACTGGCTGGGCACAAATTCGACTCTTATTTATACTAAATCTTATCGAATTTTCTAGAAAAGCAATAACATAATTCATACGAGAATATTCTAGGTACACGTGATGAGTAATGCGCTATAAAATAGCAACCAATCAGAACAAAGGTAAACAAGGAGTGACGAGATCATTACTATGCTAGAACTAAGTCGAAGATTCCAGAGGAATCTAGGCCATACAAGTGCGGGCTGTGTTCAATAAACAAGATTAAGTTCTTACGCTTGAAATACAAACATTATATAGCTAAACAAAACATTGTACCCATAGATCTAGTCTATCCGCCACCCAAAAAGTACACACCTACAAAGGATGAGAAATTCAACAGATCAAATTACGGCACAATGCATTACATATAACTTAGAGTATTTTGCCGAACGCTAGATAATAATCAAGCTCTCCTGCTGTGACAGCGGTCTACATTGTTGAATCTCCCCATTGCTTCTCTATAGCAATAAATCTGATGCATTTTTTTTTGGTCATGCCTGCATAAACTCAGGCCTAATTACACTTAAATAGGATTACATTTAGGCTAAAGTACTAGAAAAAAAATATAGGAAATCTATCTGTGCAAATCTAACATCAGGATTCTAATACCAGCACTTTGCGAAAGATCTGTGTCAACGCAGAGCTTGTTAATCAGAATTGATTCTCCTTTAACATCAGCGGCAAGAATGTCTATGAAGAAAACTGCATTGCGTCCTTGACATTGACTTCATCAATTGTAGTTTGAGAAACGCTGCCATAATATAATTGTGTTGCAGAGAGAGCGTGGGCGTGTAATGGATTACACATTCCGGGCTTTACTCCCAGTTCTGCAGGTGACGCAAGAGATTCCACTCAGTGGTGGGTAAGACCAGTTCATTAAATCGTCAGGATGGGTTTGTCTAACTCTAAGCCGTGCTTTTTAAAGCTACAATTTGTGTGTGTGTGTGGGGGTGTGGGTGGGTGGGGAGGTCGATTTTTTTTTTTTGGGGGGGATGTAGTTTTGTCTAAGCCGTGCTTTTTGGAGCTATAGTTAGGGGGACAGGGGGAGGGGGGGGGGTAGTTCTAGGTGTAGTTTGGCCTGTCCGTAGTTATCCCATGGCCGGCTTTGAGCTGATAGACGGTCTTAAATAATGTAGCGGTCTGCAACCTGTATTGGAAAGACGAGACTGTAGGGATTTTGACTTTGGAAAATCGACAATTGAAAATGGTGTGGTGAATAGTACGGTTCAGTTAATGAGTCATGGCTTTACAGAAATCTGATAATTCTATGTATAATTCACATGCAAAAGTTCAGAGTGACATTATATTGACTTGGTGAGGTTTTTTCTACCTATAAATAGCTGTTGTGGTTAAAGAAGAAGAAGAAGAAGAAGAAGAAGAAGAAGAAGAAGAAGAAGTAGTAGTAGTAGTAGTAGTAGTAGTAGTAGTAGTAGTAGTAGTAGTAGTAGTAGTAGTAGTAGTAGTAGTAGTAGTAGTAGTAGTAGTTGCAGCAACAGCAGTAGTGGTAGTAGTAGTAGTAGTAGTAGTAGTAGTAGTAGTAGTAGTAGTAGTAGTAGTAGTAGTAGTAGTAGTAGTAGACAGAAGTAACATGAAGCAGAACTGGCAATGTGGTGAAGACGACGTTCAGAATGATGTGAAGAATTAGAGTTGTACAAAACTGCATTAAAAGAAGTTGTCGTCGTCGTCGTGGGCATCCTTCCGTCTCGGAGAGGCGATGGTGTAGCCCTAGGATGATCTAGGTAGGTGCGCCGCCTGGAGTGGCTGTCCTGGCCGACTTCAGCGTGACAGTCCCTGTGGCATCTGACACATGTGAAGTTGGATGGCGGTTGTGGGCGCTCAGTCCGGTGGTACTGCTTGGCTCGTTTAGGCAGAGCGCTGGATGGGAGGAGAATCTTGGTGGAGAATGTCCTGCCTGACTGCGTGTATCCAGGCTGGGCGATTGTCTGCTAGACTCTCCCATGTGTCAGGGTTGATGGGTAATGTTTTTGAGGGTCTTTTTTTAAGAACCATCTTTGTATCGCAGTTTTTGGGCGTCCTGTTTTTCTTTGGTCTACAGCCAGCTCGCCATAAAGAGAACTATTTAGTTGAATTCATAAACTGTTGAAAAAATTAATTATTAAACCGAAGTTGATTGATTGTTTGACGGATACAGCTCATTCACCAAGCTATAAACTAAAGCTTTTTCTTTGTTATTTTACTCCAGCCTCTTTCATGCCGTAGGGTTGACAAAATGTTACCCAAAAATTATCGGAAAAACAAAGGTGAGAGTCGAACTCGCACCGGGAAGAGCCGAACCGGTTACCCGGCTAACCGATTCTTCTGAATAACTCTTGACCTATGAGGTATTGGTAGATACAGTAATTATACGAGAGGTTTATTCGTTTCTACATTTATCGGTTATATAAACCTGAAATCAGGTAGAAACGGAGTGAATGGTGTGAATGAAAAAAAAATAATTTAATCAGACGACAAAAAAGAAAAAAAGGAGACAGATAGAAAAGCAGTCACAAAAGATTGTAACGAAAGAGAGAGAGAGAGAGAGAGAGAGAGAGAGAGAGAGAGAGAGAGAGAGAGAGAGAGAGAGAGAGAGAGAGAGAGAGAGAGAGAGACAAACTGACAAACGGACAGAGAGTAAGAGAGAGAGACAGAAAGAGTTAGAGAGAGAGTAAGAGAGAGACATAGAGAGAGTGAGAAAGTGAGAGAGAGTCAGAGAGAGTGAGTGAGAGAGAGTGAGAGAGAGACAGTGAGATTAAGAGTGAGAGATAATGTGAGAGAGACAGAGAGAGTGAGAGAGACAGACAGACAGACAGAAAGAGAGAGAGATAGGCATACTTTACGAAATACAAGAGAAAGTGAGGGGACGGGCAGAATATATAACAAATACAAAGTCAAAACATGAGAGATCGGGAAAGAACAAAAAACAGAGAAAGAGAGAAGGGGAGAAGAAAGGAATGAATGTATAGACAAGGATAGTGTTGCAACAGTCTAGACACCAGTTCTCCATTTCCCAAACTAATTTTCTACGTGCAAACAGATTACGGTACATTTCAAACCAATTGCTCCATAATGTCAACCTTTATGTGGGGCTGTACAAATCGATTCCACTTTTATATGCCGTCATGAGTCTGCCACGTCTTCCGTGTCAACAGGGGTTAAAAGTCGTTACGTCAGTGTCTTAGAATGGCGCGGATTTGAATGGTTCTAAATAAATTTAGGATAACGCCGCCTTAACAGCTAGATTGTTGCATGTGTATTTAAAGACTATAATGACTTAGACAGATTTTGCAATTTTTGGGTGTTATGTGTTATGAGTAAGACAGATGTTGCTGTTTTTTATGTTATATGTTATGATTAAGACAGATGTTGCTGTTTTTGATGTTATATGTTATGAGTAAGATAGATGTTGCTGTTTTTTGATGTTATATGTTATGAGTAAGACAGATGTTGCTGTTTTTCATGTTATATGTTATGAGTAAGACAGATGTTGCTGTTTTTCATGTTATATGTTATGAGTAAGACAGATGTTGCTGTTTTTCATGTTATATGTTATGAGTAAGACAGATGTTGCTGTTTTTCATGTTATATGTTATGAGTAAGACAGATGTTGCTGTTTTTCATGTTATATGTTATGAGTGAGACAGATATTGCTGTTTTTCATGTTATATGTTATGAGTAAGACAGATGTTGCTGTTTTTCATGTTATATGTTATGAGTAAGACAGATATTGCTGTTTTTCATGTTATATGTTATGAGTAAGACAGATGTTGCTGTTTTTCATGTTATATGTTATGAGTAAGACACATGTTGCTGTTTTGTTTTATGTTATGTTTTGATTAAGACACTCTATATAAATTGCGACTCAGTGATTTAAAAGACTGAAAGTGTATAGAAATGCTTTGCACGGAATCACCTATACTATTTTTGAAGGCAAGACTTTTTAATCCAAAATGCTCTCGTATTCGAACTCTACCAAAAAGTAAATCTAAATAAATCACGTTACTAATATATATATATATATATATATATATATATATATATTATATATATAATATATATATATATATATATATATATATATATATATATAAAGGAGTAAAAAAATCGCTTTGTTTAGAACCATACATGACGTCACACTTTTCTTCCGTTTTTATCACTTGAGGACGTCCTTGGTTAAAAATGAGCAATGTCAACAATCAGTTAAATCAGTGTATCTGTAGTTGCACTAAACAAAGGATCACTCTCTTTTTTCTTTTTTTTTTTTTTTACAAGGAGTGCTAAAACGTGTAAATAAATAGATTGCCATCTATTTGCGAGCGTTGGGTACAGCTCTATCGAAATAACTTGTAATGGAAATTCAGGGGAAGGAATACATCATATCGCGAGGACAATGGCTTGAGATTTATCTCTCAAGAGGAATTGGAATTCCTTAACAGTTGTTAAGTTCGTCTTTATTTATTTATTTATTTGTTGTTGGTTTTTTTTTTGAGTACTGGTGTTGAAAAGAAATCATATCAAGGTTGTTTGATTTTTCATCGCCTTCTTTTTCATTTCTCTCTCACACTCTGACATTCCAGCCCTGTTTTCTTTCTCGCTATCTGCCTACAAATTATTTTTTTGTAAATTTGCCCCTCCCCCCCCTCTCTCTCTTTCTCTCTCTCTCTCTCTCTCTCTCTCTCTCTCTCTCTCTCTCTCTCTCTCTCTCTCTCTCTCTCTTTTTCTCCGCCCTTTTTGTCACTCCTTTTATCTGTCTGTGGTTTTCTTCTTTTTTGATTCTTTTCTCTCTCTCTCTATCTCTCTCTCTCTATATGTATATATATATATATATATATATATATATATATATATATATATATATATGTATATCGCCTTCTCTCTCTTTCCTTCTTTCTCCCTCTCTATCCCTCCCTCCCTCACCCATTACCTATCCCCTCTATCTCTCTCTCTCTCCCACTCTCTCTCTCTCTCTCTCTCTCTCTCTCTCTCTCTCTCTCTCTCTCTCTCTCTCTCTCTCTCTCTCTCTCTCTCTCTCTCTCTCCACCCGATTCAATATTTAGATACTTGCATAGCCTAACAGAATAGTTTGCAGCCCAGAACAAAGAGACAAAAATAGCCGGCAAGAATCGGGCAGAAACGTGATGCTGCTTTATTGCTCAGAGCGTGGGCGAGGCGATGACTTTCTTGCAAATCGGTGTAGGAATACTTTAGGGACTACTCGCCCTGACAACCCGGTCACTATCGATACCGCTTTAAAACGATATCGCAAATTGTTTCTTTCTTACCGATTACGCATCTTTTGTTTCTTAAAACCGTTTTTTTTTTTTTCGATGTGGTTAGATTGCTTATTTTTTGTTTATTTCTTTTTTCATCGCTAAATTTTGGTTCTGTCTAGTTTTGATAAATTTCGTTAACACGCCCATCTTAAAGAAAAAAAAACAACAAAAAAAAAAACAAAACAGAACCTATTGAAGTGGATAGATCAGGATTGGGTTTTGTCTTCCGAGCCCTGTTGTGTCTGACGTGAAAATGTCGGATCCTCTTGTTATGTTATTGTTTTATCATTATTGTTTTATCATTATTGTTTTATCAAAATTAATATCCTTTTTTTTTTGCCAGCCGGAATCATGTTAAATATGCTAAATTTAGGTCCCATAGATGAAGCCCTTACCTTTCTTATAGTTTATCATCTACTAAGTTCTAAAAAAAAGCCTTGAAGTTTAAGGCCATTTTGGAACATGGCAAATTTACTGCTCCTCTTTGTATTTTTTTTATTAAAGTAAGATTTAAGCAACTACTGCTCCAACGGCTAAATTTAGTAGTAAAATTGCTACAACTTCAAACTAGATGCAAAAAAAAAGTAAAAAAGTAAAAAGAAAACTAGAAGAAAGTAATCGAACCCAATCCAGGCAACGAAGATTACTCCAATAATCGTTTTGGCCCAAAGCGATGTAGCCCGACATTTCTGATAGTTATGGCAGACGCGATAGTGATGAAGGGAGGCGAGATATCTGGACAAATCAATGTTTGCCAGCTTGGCGTGGGCGGCCGCTTTTTATTTACTTTCTTTTTTTTTTTTTTTTTCAAGTAATAAATTTTGGCCTCACTTTTTTCTTCGTTTTTTTTTTACTAATTTTTATTTTGTTAGTAGCCATTTCTGTTTTGTTTGGTTTTTTATTTTATTTTTTTTTTCTTGAAAGCTCGGATATGGTTCTGGTTTTTTTTTTAATCTGCATCAAATAACATCAAATAGTATCAGATTATTAAAAAAACGGGTTTTCTTGTAGTTGATATTTGAATGTTTATAAATAGAAAAAAAAGAAGTAGAGTGCGAGAGTGAGGAATGGCATAAAACGAATCTTGTCTCGGCTTCGAGGTCTCAGGTTTCGGTCAGAGTGAGATGAATAATGGCGGGGTAGCTAAGGAACATTGCACAGATTTTCCTATCAATAGGAACGGTGAAAAGATATCGCAGAAAAAGAAATACTGGTAGACATATGTCCATAGTGGAAGAATGTTATTAGGATGGGTATGTGAGGAATATAATAGAAAGTTGGAAGAGAGATTATTTCAGGTTTATTGATGTAGAGATTGCACAAAAGGTGTATAAAATCTCAAACTGATATATATATATATATATATATATATATATATATATATAAAGTAAGATAGACAGATAGATATCGAATATCTCACCTTAAAATCTCTTCATACGACATTGGTGTTTCAATCGGAGGACAAGCGACACTCTTGTCCTCCGCTCTAAAATGAAAAGCTCTTATAGTTGAGCACTCTTATCAATTATTCCAACTTATCTTATAATATATATATATATATATATATATATATATATATATATATATATATATATATATATATATATATATACATATATATTAGTAGAGATACATACATTATGTAAATATATAGATAGAGAAATAGAATATATTTGACGATAGATTTAGACAAATCGATAGACAGCTTAATGTGGAGATTGATTGATAGATAGATAGACAGACAGACATATGGATAAATAAAAAGTAAGACGGGCATATAGATGAATAGATAGATAGATTAAGGGATATATACATATATATAAATAGATAGATAGATAGATAGATAGATAGATAGATAGATAGATAGATAGGTAGAAAAAAAAGATTCATAGACAGATAGAGTAATAGACGTAGAGATGAGTATTCGCTTTAATGTATCTAGTAATAAATACCTAAATCGGAGAACTAGCTCAAAGAAAACAAAAAGATTGAAAACTATTTAATCGACAAGATAAACATTATGGAAAAGTCGCTCTGAGGGATGAGGAAAAATGAACTAACGGTAGAAATGTCTTGCGCAATATTATGTCAATACTTTTAGTCTCTGAATCTCTATATTTTTAAGTCTTTCAATCTTCTTTTCTTTCATTCTCTCTCTCTCAGTCTCTTACTCCCTCACGCTCTCATTCTCTCTCAGTCTCCCGCTCTCTCACTCTCTCAGTCTCTCACTCTCTCATTCTTGCAGTCTTCTACTCCCTCACTTTATCATGATCTCACTCTTCTACTCCCTCACTTTATCATGATCTCACTCTTCTACTCCCTCACTTTATCATGATCTCACTCTTCTACTCCCTCACTTTATCATGATCTCACTCTCCTACTCCCTCACTTTATCATGATCTCACTCTCCTACTCCCTCACTTTATCATTATCTCACTCTTCTACTCCCTCACTTTATCATGATCTCACTCTTCTACTCCCTCACTTTATCATGATCTCACTCTTCTACTCCCTCACTTTATCATGATCTCACTCTTCTACTCCCTCACTTTATCATGATCTCACTCTTCTACTCCCTCACTTTATCATTATCTCACTCTTCTACTCCCTCACTTTATCATGATCTCACTCTCCTACTCCCTCACTTTATCATGATCTCACTCTCCTACTCCCTCACTTTATCATGATCTCACTCTTCTACTCCCTCACTTTATCATGATCTCACTCTTCTACTCCCTCACTTTATCATGATCTCACTCTCCTACTCCCTCACTTTATCATTATCTCACTCTTCTACTCCCTCACTTTATCATTATCTCACTCTTCCACTCTCTCATTCTCTCACGTTCTCATCCGCTCTCTCCTCCACTCTCTCACTCTCTCACCGCAGCACGTTCCCTTTCTTTCACTCTCTCGCTCTCTGTCTCTCACTCTCCTACTCCCTCACTTTATCATTATCTCACTCTCTCGCTCTCTCACTCTCTCACTCCCTCACTCCCCCACAATAACTGTTAACACAGTTTTTCTCAGAGTAGTTTTTAAAGCTAGCCTTTCTTTCTCCTCCACAATCGATCTTTTAAAGTGTGCTCTGCGGCGTTATAATTCGAGAAATCAGCGCCATTTTGTTTTTAAAAAGTAGGTCATTGTTTAAAAGCCTTGTCTTGTGTGCTGTATGGTTTTATTTTTAGATCTGTAGCTGTAAGATCTTCGATCAGTCTTTTTTTGGCATATCGATTCTCGTTTCTCCTACTTAAAATGTTACTTGCAAAACTTAAAAAGGTGTGAATTGCCATTT
>JAWDGP010003719.1:25000-30000 GCA_033675545.1 Elysia crispata | reverse complement strand
TGAGAGTGAAAGAAATGTACTTTAAAGTTAAGAATGAACATACGAATTTCTTGTGAAATGTCAAAATACAGGTCGCTCTATAATTTCGAAAGCTAGGTTGTTGATTTGTGAATAAACAAAAGAAACGATTTTACAGTTACAAATCCACATAATAACACGGTATCGAATTTAATTAAAGCCCTGAATTGCGTTCTGTCAAGCTTTCACAATCTCATTTTTAACTTAACTTGTTTTCATAAAAAATTTAAGAACTTACTCAAGAAGTCACTGTCACCAGGAACTAAGGTAATTCTGTCCCCTTTGTTCTACTACTAATTGTTATGGGTTTAGATCTGCCTTAACCCTAGTAGTGCGCCCCCATCATATTTAAGCTTTGCCCTGACGATAACAGCATCTAGATGTTGAAAATAGTCGCATTATTGTTAATTATTGAGTTAAATTGCTTGGAAGGTCTTGACCTAGGTCAAATGAGTCTAGATGATTTGGTCTCTCTGGTAACGTGTAGGAAGGGCAGAGAAACCAATACAACCCTTCCTAAGATGGGTTTCTGCTAGGAGTAGTTATGGGAGCCTTGAGAGCAAAAAAAAAATAAAAAATAAAAAAAAATGTTGCATAATTTTAGACAACACATCCATATATATTTTGTATTAATACTGAGGAAGCTTACAAACGATTATAATGTTAAATTGATAATAGTTTTGTTATTTCTTTTTTGTCCCGTGATTTTAAAATTGTGTGCCTACTTCCTTTGTGACCTTGTATTATACTACTTGTATACACGCACGCGTCCTTTTGGATCCTTTACAATTACCAAGTTATCCTCTAAGTGTGGTGTTTTTGCTTTCTATTTAAAGAGAGAGAGAGAGAGAGAGAGAGAGAGAGAGAGAGAGAGAGAGAGAGATAGGGGCCGGGGAGAGAGAGAGAGAGAAAGAGAGAGAGAGGGGTGGGGGGGTGGGGGGTAAATTTCTTTTAGTTCCATTGATAGATATATGTGTAGATATTCTCAACAAAGAGATAGTCAGACAGAGACGAAGAGAAAATAAAGGCGTGATGTGATTGTAAAGACTCAGAGAAAGCAAGATAAAACGACGTAAGAAAAGAGAAATCACAAAAACATTACCAAATAGATATGAAAAACTCCGTTTCAAAATTCAACTCAAAAACTGGATTTTCGCACGAAAAAGCTTTCTGCTTCGTGGTATCCGGTCAGTTGGTTTGGCTTGACCTGAGGGACATTTTCTTGGCAGAACTGACCAGTGGTCACTAGTGGTCAGTCAATCTATGTCCTGCGTGTGGCCGGAAACAATGGACATTACAGTGACCTGAATAGGGTTCTCAGAAGAGAAGATTTGAAGCGGAAAAGGTTTCAATGATGACAGTGCTTGTGTGAGGAGAAACTGACAACAAAATGGAAACTGGTGGTATAGATCGGTACGATGTACATGATGAATAGGCGAGAGAGAGAGAGAGAGAGAGAGAGAGAGAGAGAGAGAGAGAGAGAGAGTGAGAGAGAGAGGTGAGAGAGACAGACAGACAGAGAAAGAGAGAGAGAGAGAGAGAGAGAGAGAGAGCGAGAGAGAGATAGAAAGAGAGGGAGAGAGAGAGAGAGAGGGAAAGGAAGAGAGAGGGGGGGAGAGAGAGAGAGAAAGAGAGAGAGACAGACAGACACACAGACAGACAGACAAACGGAGAGAGAGAGAGAGAGAGAGAGAGAGAAAGAGAGAGAGAGAGACAGACAGACAGACAGAGAAAGAGAGAGACAGAGAGAGACAGAGACAAAGACAGAAACAGAGAGATAGAGCCAGAGATAGAGAGACATAGAAACAGATAGAGAGTGTGAGACAGAGAGAGACAGAAAGAGAGAGAGAGAGTCTCTCTCTCTCTGTCTCTCCCTGTCTCACTCTCTGTCTCTCTCTGTCTCTCTCACTTTCTCTCTCTCTCTCTCTGTCTCTATGTCTGTCTGTCTGTCTGTCTCTCTCTCTCTTTCTTTTTCTCTCTCTCTGTTTCTCTCTTTTTCTGTCTGTCTGTCTCTCTTTTTCTCTTCGTCTCTCTGTCACTCTCTTTCTCTCTGTCTCTCTCTCTTTCTCTCTCTCTCTCTTTCTCTGTTTCTCTCTGCCTCTCTCTCTTTCTCTGTTTCTTTCTGTCTATCTGACTCTCTCTGTTTCTGTATGTCTCTCTCTATCTTTCCCTTTCTGCCTCTCTGTCTCTGTCTCTCTGTCAGTCTGTCTGTCTGTTTCTCTCTCTCTCACTCTCTCTCTCTCTCTCTCTCTCTCTCTCTCTCTCTCTCTCTCTCTCTCTCTCTCTCTCTCTCTCTCTCTCTCTCTCTCTCTCTCTCTCTCTCTCTCTCTCTCTCTATATATATATATATATATATATTTTTTTTTTTTTATTTTTTTTTATTTCACTCCTTTTTTTTCCTATTACACTAATCATCATTTTCCCTCTTCTTGTTTTCTAAGTACCTAAAGTTTTGGTTAATAATAATATCATGATTGGAAAATAGTTCCAACAAATTTTTTTTCATCTCATTTACTTATCAAACGATTCTTATGATGAAAAAGTAGTTCCCCTTTCAACAGTTGAAGCATTGGGCTAGCGCCAATTGTATTTAAGGATAATGATAATTAAAAAAAAAGAATAAAATCAATACAAGTAAAAAACGGGATATTAATAAAAGAAAAAAATGTTGTTAGAAATTGTGGAGTTTTTTTCTTCTTCTTCTCACTGTGATTTTTTTTACAATGGAAACTCTTACAATTGTATTGTGTAAACTGAAAAAAAAATCGAAACATTGATAAGCGATTGCGAAATTCTATTGCGTATTATTATCCGGTTACGGACCGTAACCACGGTAAAATAATACGAGCCGTTCAAATACTGACGTGAAACAGAGGAAAAAAAACATCTGGATGGTTAGGTAATCAAATTGTTTTCTGTAGAAGTTTATAAAATAAACCGACTCAAGGAGTTTCGGGTTTGAGTTTCGGGTTTGGCATTACATAATATGATATTTGAGACGTGTGATCAAAGATTGTTTTGTGAGTCTGCTGGAGGTTTTGTGCGATTATTATTGTAAATATTTGTGAGATTGGTGAGTTTTTATGTGGAGGGTTCAAGTAAAAATTACAATGACGAAAATTGAATGTTTAGAAGAGAGAGAGAGAGTGAGAGAGAGAGAGAGAGAGAGAGAGAGAGAGAGAGAGAGAGAGAGAGAGATACAGTATGACATAGAGAGAAAGTATATAAAATGAGAACACTGAGAGACAAGGAGGGAGACCACTAGGGGTTAATCCACTACTAATTTGTATTTACAAATTGACCACGCAAGTTGTTTTGACGTCTACAGTAAAAAAAATGTGAGAAATTTGATAGTGGATTTCACCAGCTACTGTAAATCTATTAAAATATTTTGATTTTTGACATTAAAAAAAAAAAAACAAGAACAAGGGAGGACAATCGATTTTCTCAGCACCAAATGAAAATCTTCAGGAGATGGAAGGCGCAAATTAGTGTCACTTTCAGACAGATAGACATGGGATGGTAGCTATGGTAAACTACTACTTCATGTCTTGGAGTACTCTTATTTTTTTTTCGGTCTGTCTCTCTATTTCTCTGTCTCTTTGTCTTTCTCCCACTCTTTCACTCTCTCTGTCTCTCTGTCTCTGTCTCTGTCTCTCTCTGTCTCTGTCTCTCTCTCTGTCTCTGTCTCTCTGTCTCTCTCTCTCTCTCTCTCTCTCTCTCTCTCTCTCTCTTTGGAATAACAAAATAAAAACAAAAATTGTTTTTTTTTTTTTGAAATCAGTTTAGAAAAAAAAGATTCAAAGAAAATGTTCAAAGATAAAATTTTACATGAACAGTTCTATAGCAATATTTCTCTATAATATTTTGATCGCGTTTTTTCCCCCTCCTCCTTTTTATGTTAATTTTAATGTTTAATTTAATCGAATATATATATATATATATATATATATATATATATATATATATATATATATATATATATATATATATTGCCTTCAATATAACATCCAAGCACATGGTGTAATTTATCAATCGGATTTAAATTTACTCCTGGGGAAAACTAAGAAGCCCATCCAACTGTAGATTGTAGATTTTTCTTCCCAAAACAAGAATTTATTACAGGAGGGAATGAGAGAAGTTTGTTAGTCCACTTCTATTTCACTGTTTACATTTTCACTCTTTTGCGCTGCACCACAGATCCTGCACGCTAACCACTGTGGCAAACTGCTCATAAAACAAGTGCGCGATAGATAGTTTACTTGTTCCTATCACCAAAGCGTGGAAGATTTCTTAGTCTGATTATTGATATGGACTATCCACAATGCGGAAATCCTAGTCCATTCTGCAAGTTTTAAACTTTTGCCATCTGTCACTCCGAAGGGAACAGAAAAAAAAAATAAAAAAAAAACAAAAAACAAAAAAAAAAAACATATGCTCACCTTCATACGATATGGGACTCGAACCCCGGGGAAAATGTCTTCCCCCCCCCCGTATATGATGGCCGTCGCTCTAACTCGACAACCACTGTAGCTTCTGTCCAGGACCCGCTTGTCCGGAAGTAGATGTGGTTTATCGAACCAATCAAATTGTAGAGAATGTTGAGTCTTGTCAATGCTTTTTTTATTATTTCTTCTTGGAGTTTCTGGACTGTTGAACGGACTTCAGAGCTCTCCGAACCGCTTTAGATATTCGGGGTTTCTCGATTCGGTTTAGATATCCGGAAATTGCTCTACGCGGTTTAGATATCCGGTGCTTCTCCATTCGATTTAGATATCCGGAACCTCTTCACCCGATTCAGATATCTGGAATTACTTCACTTCGTTTTAGATATCGGCAGCTTTTCGACTCGGTTTTGATATCCGGAATCTCTTCACCCGATTGAGATATCTGGAATTGCTTGACCCCTCTTTAGATATTGGGAGCTACTGGACTCGGTTTAGATATTGGGAGTTCCTCGACTCGGTTTAAATATCCGGAAC
>JAWDGP010003719.1:10000-20000 GCA_033675545.1 Elysia crispata | reverse complement strand
TCGCTATCAAAAAGGAAATGCATACATTTCTCAAATAGTAGCGCCTGGTTATTTTTACAGAGGTGACAGCTTTTAAGTCAAGGCAAACATCGTACTCTTTAGGTTTATTTTGGAGTAACCATGGCGACAAAGATGGCCATTCTTTGCCAAGCTAAAAGTCGATCTTTTCATGATGTTCTAACTTGAAACCCGATTTTCTCATTCAGTTTGAAACAAAAGATTAAATGTTGGGATTCAACTAAATGGTTAATGCCACCAGAAATCTTTTAATTAAACTATCTAAATCTAGATGTTTAAATCTAGATCAATTTTACATTGAGATGCTAGGCTTTTTAATATATAGAACACATCACCAAAGTGAACCAACTTTTGCTTATTTGAGTTATAGCTGAAGATTTCTTTTAACTTATGGGCACAGTTAGGACAGAATTGTACTCAGAACGCAGTTATAATTTAGCTTACGGACTTACCCAGCAAAAATATTTAACTGTCCTAATTCTACCAAATGGTTCAGTGATAAAGCTCACTCTTACACTTACTGCAAAAGTTTATTTACTTCGGTTACTTGGCCTGTATTTTAGAAGGCATCGGCCAACTTGCAAAAGTTTGTTCACTTCGGTGACTTGGCCTGTATTTTAGGAGGCATCGGCCAACATGCAAAAGTTTGTTCACTTCGGTGACTTAGCCTGTATTTTAGAAGGCATCGGCCAACATGCAAAAGTTTGTTCACTTCGGTGACTTGGCCTGTATTTTACGAAGCCTCGGAGTGAGGTAATGCGCTAGGCATAGAATCCACCTACAGGTTGCGATATAAGAATGCGAGGCAATGTGCTCAGTTTAGTCGCAAGTCATGATCCTAGTTTTGTTTCCTCTCCTCCTCCCCGCACCACCACCCTACCCCCTGTCTCCAGATGTCACCAGAAGATGCTGAGGCGTACGCCAAGACGGTTGCTATGGAATACGAGAGGCTCCAACTCCAGGATCTAGAGGAGCGTTATATAATTGAGAGAAGGTCGTACCCTCAGGTACCTACCCTTTGCTTTGTGACAGAACTATACGGCTGGGGTTTTTTATTATCATTTTTACACCTAGAACTTACTCTGTTGCCTTGATTTGTGATACTTTCTGTCAGAAGTATCTGGCGTCTTTATACTTGTTGTATTTTATTCTTTTAAACTCTGGGTGCCTAACTTCCTGCCTTAATTTGTGACAGAAGTATCTAGCGTTTTTTTTATTCTTTTTTCTTTTTCTTTTAATTCTAATTCATTAAAGTTTCATCAAAGAAAAACTAATGATATTTGCTTCAACGGTTTAGACTCAAAACAAAACTCAGGATCTCGCTGGTGATAGGCTACATCAACAAACTGAGTTTATCACAATATGGTGCATATTGATATATGTGTCGGAACTTTGCGATGTATCGTAGCCCACAATTGGCTTTATCAAAATATTGACAAGCAAAATGAGATGCATAGAAGAAAGTAGATATTGCGTGGTAACTTTACAATGTATCGAAAAAAAAACAATGCTTTTCTTTCTTCGTACCCCCCTCCCACAAACACACAAAGAGAAAAAATCAAACAAAGGAAAAAAGATTTCTATCTATGGAGTTGTGTTTTGACCTGCTTATCTCTTTGTTCTTCAGTCCCTCCCAGAGAACGATTTCTATGGAGCTCTGCCGGCCTATGATGTGGCTGTACCCGAAGCATCAGATTCTAACTTCGACATGCTGTCATACATCAACTGTAAGACCGGCAGTGTCTCCATATTGTTGATGTTTTAAATCATTATGCACTTAGTGCTCAAAACCATATTTCATTTAGTGTTCCGCTTGTCGTCGTCGTCGTCGTCGTCGTCGTCGTTGTTGTTGTTGTTGTTGTTGTTGTTGTTGTTGTTGTTGTTGTTGTTGTTGTTGTTATTATTATTATTATTATTATTAGTAGTAGTAGTAGTAGTAGTAGTAGTAGTAGTAGTAGTAGTAGTAGTAGTAGTAGTAGTAGTAGTAGTAGTAGTAGTAGTAGTAGTAGTAGTAGTAGTAGTAGTAGTAGTATCATCATCATCATCATCATTATCATCCTCATCACCATCATTACAATTATTTTTATTGTTTTTACTGTATTAATTTCAAGAGTCCAATATTCTTGCTTGATTCGCCCTAAGAACTTGTCGTTGTTGTTTTTTAATAATTCCAACAATAATTAATGCATCACTTAATTTGAAAGCAAAAGTTCCGTTCCCTCTTTAATCAATATGAATTGATTCTAATTGTACTAATAATGATAATATGAAACTCTTTATTTTTGCTTATATCTTTTCCTTTAAGAATATTTTTATTCTGATCGTATTTCTCATTATATTTTGTTTTGTTGTTTTAATTCCATCTGGCTTTCATAAATAAGAGAGCAGTTACGCTTTTAGTATTTTTAAGCACAGGTTTTTTTAAAATTTATTTTGAAACGTCATGGATACTCACAGCCTTATATTACCACTTTCCTTTTTACGTACCCGCTCAATTACTTACGTAGTAACTAATTCCTTCCTATTCATTGTTACCCCTCTAGCCTTGATGACACCGGAAGAACAATACTTGGCCCAGAGACAAGCTCAGAACGAGGCTGACCTAATTCCAGCTGACACAATTGACCCCTACCAGTTTGTGGCGGCTCTCTGGAACGAGGCTTACGAACAAGGTAAGTGATTTCGGCGCGTAGATCTACACACAACTCTGTTTCTCTTTAGTGCAGAAACGAAAACCGCAATGTTTGAATTCAGCTTCCTCGATAGTCATTGGTTGGATAATTATTTTCATCCATCACAAAATGGCCGTGCTTACTCCCAACTCGTGTTGGGAGGAACTAGATCTACACATTGATTAACTCTATATAATATGCGCAGTGGCGTTGGTAATAGACACTGCGTTACAAAAATTAATATTGACAAAAAGCGACTTTATAAAAGGGAAATAGCTATAGGCTTGTGACTACCATCTGTGATATAAGCTTGGGCATCTTATAGGTCACTTTCGATAGTTCATACGAGAGTATGTAAGGGGGGTGGGGAGGGGAGAAGGGGTAGGCGAGGGGGCTTGAAATAGAGAAAGGTAATAGTTTATCGTATAGAGGAGGGGTTATATATGTCGTAGTATCTGATTAACTTCATCTGCTTAGTACAAAACTTTTATTAAACACTTGAAGGGCGATAACAAAAAAGAACGTTCCAACTTGGTCAGTCTGGTATTGCATACTTCCCCATGAAATGTGTTATTATTAGGGATATCCCTTTTTTAATTATTTAAATGAGGAAAATTTCAAAAAATTAATCGTATCTATTCTTTTTTTTAAATGATTGATGTTCTTGTTCTCACAAAAGAAAAAGTAACGAATGGGAAAAAAAGAAACACATTAAATTTCAGTCTAGAGTTTCCGATTTATTAGAGCTAAAGGTGATATATTCAATTCACAGAAATGAAAAACTATGAACCATTCTTATACATATATATATATATATATATATATATATATATATATATATATATATCAGGGATCAAGCCGAACGCACTCACGAACGCACGCATTACTCAGCCATACAACCAACATGCCGCTGAATTTCGATAACCCTCCTTCTCTCAAACTCTGGCCACTACATAACTCTTGCCATCACCAGGCAGCATCAGTTAGGTGAATGTTAGTTTTAATCATTTTCCCCACTTCTCTTCCTCATCTCCCTTCTCCAGGTAACGAAGAGGCTCAGGAGATAGTGCGTCTACTCTACGACAGAGTGAGTCACGACTCAAACCCTGACGATATGGGAGAAATAAGGGATATTCTCCGTAAGTTCACTCCATTTGGTTCCAAACTCTAATTTTTTTCATGCAATTTTAACCCTATGTCCAAACGAGCTTTCTCTTTTTTTCAATATTTTTTTTTTTTCCGATGACATCGAACTGTTAAAGGAAAGTAATTCATAATGTACTTTTTGAAATTCACTGATTTATGCCCCTTTTCTATTACAAAAACTTACCATGATAGTGAAAATAAAAATACAATGACTGTAAAATAAACTTAAGATGTTTTGTTACTAGGAGACTAGTTTTATTAATTGGAACTAATTATGATTTTTTGATTATTTTTAATATGTACTGTCATTTGTTTTCAAGTTCTATTTGAGTGAAAATATTAGTTTTATTATGGTGAGCATCAGTTACATTCAATTAATAGTTTGGTTCTTTAAAACCACGTCTATAATACTTACGCCTCAGTTTGATCAACTTACACAAAACCATTTAAATTAAAATAATATTCAGCTAACAATACTACTTGAGCCCTCTAAAACCACTGACAAATGCTAAATACTTATATCAACATATTGGTCGCTCGTCATGACAGATGTCTAGGCATTTGAAATGACAATTTAAACTATATGATGTGTTTCAGCGTAATTCTGCAATACTCTTTAAAGAGGAAATTATCACTAACATTGTGTGCATTCACATTGCAATTCAATTTATCTATCTGTGTGTGTGTGTATTTCCCTCCTCACCTCCCCTCATCTCTTTCTCTCTCTCTCTGTCTCTCTCTGTCTCTCTCTCTCTCTCTCTCTCTCTCTCTCTCTCTCTCTCTCTCTCTCTCTCTTCCTTTCTCTAGCTCTCTCTCACAATATTTTCTAAAATTTTATCAATATTTTCATATCTATATTTCTACGCGCGCACATCCAGTGGACACAGTAGCCCAATCTCTTGGTGAGGACACGCCCTACGCATTCGACACGCCCATGGACACACCCCTCGCTATGCCCCAGATGCCTGTCAGTCAAGAAGGGGCGGGGCTTGACAACCCTGAAAGCGTGGCTAACAACTCAGAAGAATCAGAGGCGGAAGAGGCGGAGACGGAGGGAGAAAATAATGATGAAGAAGAAGAGGAGGAGGTAGAAGAGGAAGCAGGAGCGAAAGACGCAACAAAAGAAGAGGACAAGTCTGTTGAAGAGAAAGATGAGGGTGAAAAGGAGGACGCAGAAAAACAAGAGCAAGGTGAGAGACAGAGGAAGGAAGAGAGAGAGAGAGAGAGAGAGAGAGAGAGAGAGAGAGAGAGAGAGAGAGAGAGAGAGAGAGAGAGAGAGAGAGAGAGAGAGAGAGAGAGAGGAAGGTGAGGGCGGTGAGAATGCGCATCATAAGGGGAGTTTCATTGTTTATTCTTCCATATAAAAAAGTGGATGATTTCCTTATTTGTGATTATTTGAGACCGTTTTGTTTTTGTTGTTTTTTTTTTAGTTGCCGTCATTGTCGCTCTTTTTTGTCTTTTATTTTTTCAAAGAAGTGTAAGATGGCTCAGCCAAAAAACTTTGACGTAGAGAATAGGGGATACAAATCGAGGATGATAAAAGTGCACAGGTGTGGTGTAAAGTAAACACAATTATGTTAGGTTAGAAAAGTTTCAGTCCTCAGCAATCGATAGAATCAGTTGTGAAAAAGCTGATATGGAACAATATTTTCATTTCCCTCTAAATGAGGGTCTTGCATCCATAAGTGCATTTTCGTACTCTGTATGACTTATTTGAAAGATTTTAGTGCGAAGAACAATATTCTACCCGAGAGCATAAATATTTGAGAAATAACGTGCCAACACATTTATTACACTAACACACCATTCAAGTAAAACATGTTTAAACCCAAAAAAAATGTTTAAAAGCTTTTGTCAAAATTGATTGCCGGCATTGAAATATTTTTTCCCTTTGTATTTTTTAACGAAATTCGCATAAACCGAAATAAAAGTTGCAGTCCCTAAAATTCCGGTTTAACGGTTATCTAAAGAAACTATGGTGTAAAAATTTGCATAGTGCGCTTTATTATGATAAATTTAACTTTTGTCCTATCTACTTATGCTTTCTAGTGTAGGTTTTCTTCCACGCCCTCACCTATGAATGATTTACAGACAGTTCTGGCTATATAAGCAGTACCGTGCAAGAAGATGCTTGGCTAGTGTGTGGTAAACACAAAAAAAAAACCATGGACAAAAATTTTATCTTACATGCATTTTTTTCCTCATACTTTTAGACCACGCTTTATTTTATACCTTTTCTTTCTTGTCTTCCTTTCAGCTGAAGAGAAACACTGAACTGGTTTCGGCCGGTCCCTCAACTCTGCAGACGAACAGCAGAAGTGAAAAATCATCAGCAAAATGAAACAACTACGTGACATCAACATCTGTGTACATTTCCACTCGAGAGAAAGAAACAAGAAAACCGGGCAAAATGAAGACGTAAATAAGACTCTGGCCAAAATAATTATCGGGAACTTACAATATCAAGCGCAAAGATCGACCCAAGTCGTTTTCCCATTTACTTTACAGCGGATTTATTATCATTATCCAGTCCAGCATCCATTTGGCAAGGATGATTATCCATTTGTCTCCAGTTCTGAAGAGTAGAAACAGAATATTTTTTATGACAGTGTGAGTTATTCGAAGCCGACCTAGATTTTCAGTTGATATTTTGGATGTTTTTTGGAAAAAATGGACAAAGATCGTCTCCAAACTCTCTGTTAACCTTTACCTATTTCTTCCATATATATATATATATATATATATATATATATATATATATATATATATATATATATATATATCTTTCTCTCTTTTTGTCTCTCTCTGTTTAGTTCTCTCCATTTCTCTCTTTCCTCACTCCATCTCTCTATCTCTTTTAGTCTCTGTCTCTTCCTGTGTCTTTTCCTTCCTTGTCCCTCATTTTGTCTCTGTCTCTATATCTTGCCCTCCCTCTCTCTCTCTCTCTCTCTCTCTCTCTCTCTCTCTCTCTCTCTCTCTCAATCTCTTTATTCTCTCGCTGTTTTACCCTATTTACTTTTTTCCATCTTTACCTTTAATTGAAATACCAGTATATAACAATAATTAACTAAAAGTGTAGAACTTAGCATACCACCACCGACATTTAGATTGAAATCCGCACAATTATTCAAGATTGCACTTTAGATGTATGAACTACGTCATCCATCAATTCAAAGTCCTATCAAGTTCTCACAAAACATAAACATATGACAGAGAAGTAGGAAATACTATCATAGAGTAGATGAGATTGGAAAAGAACTAAACTACTCGTTTCAAGAAATAAAAGCGAATAATAAAGGCAATGAAACGCGTTGACATCTGTAGAATTGAAATAGTACATTATCACTGAATAAAAAAAGAGAGGCATCAAATATATTCGCAAATTGTTCAATAGCGAAAAGATAAAGATTCTTCTCTAAAGGATTGTTTCGATTTCTTATTTCCAGCCGTCGATTGAACATCCCACCCGTGACAAATTGTTTCAGAATATCCTCACCACATTCATTTTCGTCCATCATTAGTGTTGAACTCATCTACATTCCATTATCTCCAACATCATCAACATCAACATCATCATCATCATCATCATCAACAACAACAACATTATCATCCTCATCAACAACAACAACAACAACAACAAGAACAACATCATCATCATCAACAACAACAACAACAACAACAACATCATCATCATCATCATCAACAACAACAACAACAACACCAACATCATCATCATCATCGTTGTCTTGATCGCTCCTCTGATTTTTTTCATTGTTAACATTTTTTATCACAGTTGCTACTTTTTTACCTTTGTTATTCCCTTGGATTGTTAAAAAAATCTCAGATGCCATTTCCATAATAACGCTATTCACTGGACCTCGCCTATTTCATTTTCATCTTTTTCCTTTATTTCACGTTCTAAGGGGCACAATTATTGCAGATTCAAAGACTAGTGGAAAATATTACAACAGGGGATGAAAAATGAAAAAAACTTGTTTATATGCAAAAATATTTTTGAGTTTATTAGAAAGTAATTTAGCATTTGATTTTCTATAATGCATGTTTTGAGATATCTAAAAATAACCAAACATGCAGAAATAGGGTTAAAAAATCGTGATCTTATCATCTTTGAGATGTATGAAAATGTATCATAAAAAGATCGCATACCTAAAGAGTTAACATTATATTTGAATATTAGTAGTTGTGTAGAGTTCTGTTTTTTTTAACCAAAATTTGGCTCTTTATCTCTTTTTTTTTCATATAAAGATCCTAGAACTGTCTGCATATAATTATCTTTTTTATTAGCTGGTTTCTTCTATGACATCACTAAGACGGAAATTCCTGTAGCTATATTTAGATATTTAGATATACATAAAGATAAAGATTATGGATGTTTATAACTTTTCTATTGTTTCCATACCATGACATTGTTTATTTTTATTTGGCATTCTCTATAATATATTATATGAATCTCATGGAAAGACATATTCGGTTGTTGTTGGAAATGGTGGATTTTAAATCTAAGCTTTAAAATTATTTCATTTAACCTCGCAATCTTGGAAGGAAGCATTTTTTATTGTTTAAATGTGATGCAACCAGGCCAAATCATACACAGGTTTGATCATGAAATGTGTTAGAATTATGTCTGTATTGGTATCGCAAAACAGTGAATTCTCCTATCAAGAGTGTACGAAAAACTATATCTTTATCACAACTGTGTAAAGAGATATATTTATTTTAAAAAAAAACTATCAAATATCAAAGACGCACTTGTGATGGGATAATTTCATGGAAAGGTATGAGAGGCCTGTGTCTGAGTTGACCTGGATGCCTCATATCTGAACTAAGTGTTCCATAGGTAATCTCGACTGGCCTAAATAAATTTTCAATCAAATTTGTAAATATTTGAAATCAAAAAGTGTTTAAATTTGAATTCCTTGTTTTTTTATATTGACAGGATGTTTTTTGGTTGTTTTTACATTTGGTAGTTACCATGACGATTAACAAGTGAATTATGACAATTGACAATCATAAATGTCATTTAAAAAGTTTGTATGATTTTAAATGCCATCTGGTGAAATTTATTCACCTCTCAAATACTAACAACAGTGAGTTTTGGGTCAAATCCAATTGCTCTACTCTGCTTTGTGATTTAGGAATGATATCACAGAGCTCTGAAATTCAAAGAGGTATATAGTGCAAGATTTTTTGGGTCACAGAAGACCAGAATATGTTCCCAGAAAAGCGTAACATGAACCTTAGAGCATCAACAAAGTTTAAGAACTAAACAAATATCTCATAGCCCTGAAATTCAAAGAGGTATATAGTATAAGATTGTGATTGGGTTAGAGAAAACCAAACCAGAACATTTTCCCAGAAAAACGTAACATGACCATTTGACCATCAACAAAGTTGAAGAACTAAACAAATATCTCATAGCCCTGAAATTCAAAGAGGTATATAGTATAAGACTGCAATTGGGTTAGAGAAAACCAAACCAGAACATTTTCCCAGAAAAACGTAACATGACCATTTGACCATCAACAAAGTGAAAGAATTAAACAGCATCTCCTACCATCCCTCTCTTTGTATCTCGGAGAGTCATTTTTTTCCCATCGCTAGATGTTGTGGTGACTTTGTGAACTTGTGATTACATTTTGAGTTTTTGTCCTCGGCCGAGGGTAACAATCATAGGTAAACGATGTTTACCAAGAATATTGAATCAATATTGTTTACCATGCACTTCCTATTACTCAATTTAGACTGAAAAGAAAGAAATAAAAGGATGTTCTTTATATCTAGGATAAGGTCAGGTCAAGCAAACCTGTTCTTTGGAAACTTGGAATTGGATAGAACCAAGCACAACTCACTATAGATCATTAAAGAGTATATTTTACTATAATATCAATTATCATTACCAGATATATCCTGGGATTTAATGTTACCGAAACAATATCTTCGATATTGGATTCTCAACACTGACTTTGAATCAAATAATCGCAATCATAAATTCATAACTCTATGGCGCAAATACTTACCATACCTACTGGGAAAGATCCTAACATTGGTCATGAGGTATATCTTAGATTGAGTGTTTTTCAAAACCTTTCCTAACATTGGTCATGAGATATATCTGAGATTGAGTGTTTTTCAAAAGCGTTCCT
>JAWDGP010003719.1:0-5000 GCA_033675545.1 Elysia crispata | reverse complement strand
CCTCTCGTTTTGACCGCTTGTTTTGTGTTGCAATCATGAAATCAGTAACTCTTGGCATCCTCTGTATTGTTTTTATAGCAGCTGCAGGTAAGTCTGTTATTTCTAATGTTAAATCTGTAGCCTTGATCAATACAATTTTGTTAAAGTGTGTCCTGTAAAGATTTAGGAGAATGATGATGAAGTAAGTTTATGAGGAGTGTGGTAATGGTTATGTTGTAAGAGTTGACAAAGAAAAAAACGTTACGTTAGTGGTGGTTATAATGATGGAGATGATGATGATGATGATGACGACGAGCATCATGATAAAGATGTTAATGATGATGATTTTGATGATGATTATGATGATGATTATGATGATGATTATGATGATGATGATGATGATTATGATGATGACGACGACGAGCATCATGATAAAGATGATGATTATGATGATGATTATGATGATGATGATTTTGATGATGATAATGATGATGATGATGATGATGATGATGATGATGACGACGAGCATCATGATAAAGATGTTAATGATGATGATTTTGATGATGATTATGATGATGATGATGATGATGATGATAATGACGACGAGCATCATGATAAAGATGTTAATAATGATGATTTTGATGATGATGATGATCATGATGATGATGACCGTAATCATGATGATATTGATGATGATGGTAATGGTGACCATGAATGTGTTAATAATGATGATCACGATAATGACACCGATGATGATTGTGATGGTTGTGATGATGATTCTAATAATTTTAATTATTACAGAAATTGTTTTGACTCGGCAGACACTTTTTAGATCATTATTGAGAATTTGTTTTTTCCTTCCATTTTTTGCTTTTCAAATTATAGCTCTATCAATCTTATCCTAGGAATTCAACTATGTTGTTTTAATTGTTATCCTTTCATGTAAAGAATGAAATAAAGACAACAAAATCATGATTCTATATCTAGCAAGAGAAAATCCGGAATACTGTCATAAAAATCCGAACATCTTTCCTTTATTTTATATTTGAAGGAGGAAAGCCCTCAAGGGTCTAAAATATATTGCGATGTATTTTAAAGAGAATCAAAAGGTTTATTATTTATTCATGGTTTTTTTTTTCTAAAAATTATGTATTACTCGTCAGTTATTTCATAAGGAAAGCGATTTTAACTATTCTGATTCTGCAGTTTCTAAACTTCATCGATTTATATTTTTCTGTCTTATTTTTTAAACACCTGCCGTACACCAGCCGGTAACTAGACGCTTAGGCATGATTGCAGAAAAGAGCCGTACCTAGTACTCAAAGTTAGATATGGTCTATCTAGATTGTAGATCTTGTCTCGAAACAGAAATTACTTTATAACTCTGAACTTATACGTGTAGATCCTTGCAAAAATTTCTAACAATACTCGCATGCTGCTTTTCCGTTGAAAAAAAAATCACAAATCACACTTTGAGGTATTTTATTGGAATTTATTGTGAATTACGAACGCAGAAGGGCTAGGCCCTTCTGCTATATTACAGGATTTTAAGATGGATGTCTAGTTACCGCATCTTACGTCACCTCGGATCAGCGACTTAGGTTTCGTTTAGGTTTAGGATAGGGTTGGTTAGATCAGAGCTTACCCCATCACCAGATAAGCCAAGCTAGGATTCAAACTCTGGATCTACGGGCTGTTACCTTAGCATTCTTCCCACTAGGTATATGGCATCCATTTCCAAATCTTCAAAATAATACATACGATGAGGGATAAACCAAAAGTTAGCCCTGGTTACTGCATCGAGCGAAAGTCTTCTTACTGCGCGATTTATAATCAGCTCAAAGGCACCGATGCTAATACTGATACTCAGAGAAGCGCAACGTCAAGTTTGGAATATTATAACCGAGAAAATTGAAAAATTCCGTGAAAGAGAAAGCAATATTAAGTAAAGAATGATACTGGCGTTTTCAAAACAGGGGACATTTCTGCGAATAAGTGAGCAATTTTATTTGTGAAACCTTTTTAGGTATCTCTTAAAATCTTATCTATTTTTTTTTTTAATTCAAAGAACTATAAACTTATAAACCAAAAACAGGAAGGAGGCCAAGATAGATTGAAAATAAAAAAAAAAAAAAATAAATAAAAACCCAAAATATTTATTTCAAGAGTCCTGTTTCTATCTTACCTCATGTTGATAATTTTTCCTTTTTTCCTTTTCAAAGTTCGTGGCATTTCGGTGGAGGATTGCCCTCTTACTATCTCTAGAGATGTATATTTACAAGTGAGTTGGTTGTATTGTAATAATAAATATCGGTACAAAGATATACACGTCTGTGTCATATTCTGCCCGGGAACTATGAAATTAATAGTTTGTAGTCAATCCCACAGAAATTAGCTTTAATAATCGTCCGAAATGTATTTTCTTTTATTAATGAGCCCTATTTTCCTGGTCTTTTTAGAAAGCCACCACTTGCTAACATTTCACTATTTCTGTCGAATGTCTCTCCTTATATTTAATGACCATATCGATGGTTTGATATATATATATATATATATATATAATATTATATATATATTGGTTTTGTTTTGTTCTTTTATTTTATTTGTTTTGCTTTCCTTTTTTAATCTACAATGATCAGCCTTAGGCAGATAATGTTTCTCACTAAAATTATTTATTTCTATCTCATTAAACTTACCATCTCTCTCCCCCCCCCCCCCCCCCCCTATCTCTCTCTCCCTCTCTCTCTCTCTCTCTCTCTCTCTCTCTCTCTCTCTCTCTCTCTCTCTCTCTCTCTCTCTCTCTATCTCTCTCTCTCTCTCTCTCTCTCTCTCTCTCTCTCTCTCTCTCTCTCTCTCCCTCCCTCTCTCTCTTTCGTTCGTGCAATCTATTTATCCACTTAAAAAAAATTTGAAAGGCAAATGAACAAAGGAAGAATGGAATATTACAAAGAACTGGATCAAAATTTAAATAGAAAGATAAGTAGATAAAGAGAATAATATACAGTAGTGTTAGAAAGCTGGATCAACAGATCGATCAGTTTAAAGTAATAGAAAGAAAGTTGTTATTAGAAAATAGTTGGAAACTTTTAGATCTAAGTAAAATAGGTGTCATGATTTTCCGTGCCCATCTATTTTTTTTATGTGACTGTCTCTCTTAATTTGTCGATCCACATGTTCGTTTTAAATTATTTTTATTATTATTGTTATTATTATTATTATTATTATTATTATTATTATTATTATTATTATTATTATTATTATTATTATTATTATTATTATTATTATTATTATTGTTATTATTATTTTCATCATCATCATCATTATTATTATTATTATTATTATTATTATTATTATTATTATTATTATTATTATTATTATTATTATTATTTCTCTGTTTCTTTCTCCTAAGCACTGTACTACCCTTTAACTCCGTATAGACCAGTTATTATCCAATAATCAGACCAATGTATCACTCATCTCTACAATAATTAAATTTTTGACCCCTTCTCTTCACCTTTGACCTTTCACAAGGTTTTCCAAGAGTATTGCTATGAGTTCGTGCTGTACAGAGATTTAGAATTCGACACGGCCAAGGACGACTGTAGGTCACGTGGTGGTGACCTCGTGAAGATCTTTGACAGGTAGGCGATCTGTTTTTAGGGGGTGACATGGAGGAGGGAAAAGGGAGGGTGGGGAGGGGGGGGGGGTTGACCAACTAATTATGTCTTACTCTGGAATGATTGGAAATTTGGGATTTTTTTTTTTTTTTTTTTTTTGGGGGGAGGGTTCAAAATTGCAAAAAATAATGCTATATAAATGATTCAGATTTATTGTCTACATTTGTTCAATAAAATTGTTATAAGTCTTTGGAAACTAACCTTTTTTTTCTTCTAAAATTGACAATTTTTTCGTCATATTTGTATATGGAAAAGTGATCAACAAAGCCATTTCCCAAACAAAGACCCAAAAAATTCTCTATCCCTCTATGCCTTTTGTGAATCTCAGGACAGTATAATAGTGTTAAATCACAATGTCACGGAGCAAAGTGATCAAACGTCT
Organism: Elysia crispata; assembly: GCA_033675545.1. Lineage (NCBI taxonomy): Eukaryota > Metazoa > Mollusca > Gastropoda > Plakobranchidae > Elysia > Elysia crispata. The sequence goes on along the minus strand of JAWDGP010003719.1, from coordinate 962 downwards.
TAGTCTTGAAATATTTCTGAGGTTTCGCAGGAACAGCTAACGGTCCCTAAGCTAGACTACGACGTAATATTTTTAGACTGACCGACATCATTTGCATAAACTCCTCCCACCCAGCGGTACGTAGTATAATCGCTTTTCGCAAACATGCTAGCCCTCTCACCGAGAACGTAATTTTTATGTAAGAGTTAAGAGCTTTAATGCTACAAGTACTGAGTATCACCCTGAACAGATGCAAGCACGCTATACAGAGTGTGTTTCCACTGCGTGCTCACAAAGTTACATTACATAACAACCACAGGATCCGAGAGAGTTTTACCAGCAGCAACAGATTTCACTGGTTTTAACAATTGACCAGACTGACCAGGCCTAACGCTCGCTTGTGGCTTCCGATGTAAACAACGTAAGCCGATTTGCACACGTCAATAGGGAAATCACGTATTCCTTACGTTATGACTCATGCTTACGGTACGTAACTCAATCTGCGAAACATGGCTATTCACGGAGGTTGAAAAATTGATATCGCTTCTCACTCTACAGAGCTACGCAAGACTTCCTTTACAAAGAACTGAGAGAAACCTACGGTCAGACCGACGAGGTGTGGATAGGCCTGACGGACAAGAACGCCGAGGACACATGGGAATGGATGGACGGTACATAAGGATAACAATAACTATCATCACCATCGCTACTACTACTGGAGCTACTACTACTACTACTGCTACTACTACTACTTCTACTATCTACTTCTACTACTACTACTACTACAACTACCACTACTACCACCACTGCCACTACTACTACTACTACTACTACTACTACTACTACTACTACTACTACTACTACCACTACTACCACCACTGCCACTACTACTACTACTACTACTACTACTACTACTACTACTACTACTACTACTACTACTACTACTACTACTACTACTACTACTACTACTACTACTATTAAAT
>JAWDGP010003717.1:0-12172 GCA_033675545.1 Elysia crispata | reverse complement strand
CATGGTGACGATGATGATGATGATGATGATGATGATGATGATGATGATGATGATGATGATGATGATGATGATGATGACTCCGAATTTGATAATTATGATTGTAACTAGATTGGGTTGACATCTGTTTGGATCCATTTGGGTTCTTACACATCGAATTACACGACTCAACTTCCAGTAAAAAATAAGGCTGGAAGTCTGCTCGAGATTGACTTTGTAAAAAAACAAACCAGGACATCCACTAAAAAATAGGTTGACTGACAGGCGTTTTTTACTAGAGTTTCGACCGCCTATGATACGATTTCTACTCTAATTTCTACGAGCATATTTCTCCTCACTTTATCCAGAAAAGGGAATGACAATAAAAAATTGTTTATACGAGAATGGCCTTGGTGCAAAGAAATGTGTAATGCGCTACAAAAATAGCAACCAATCAGGAACAAAGTAGTGACGTAGGATATTTTATCGATTCCGTTTTTGCGTAACATATGCATTAAATATCACATCCAATCAACATAAGGTTAAATGAAAAGAAATCAAAGTAATTATTATAATAGGACTAAGTTGGAGATTCGAGAGCAGTGATACTTTTCTCGTTACCAGTGCGGATCGTGTTCAGCAAAAAGACTTAATTCCACGGCTTCACATTCAAACATTACACAACTGAATAAAAACATTCTCAACATAGATCTAAGTCGATCTGTTACCAGAAAAGTACACAGCTACACGGGATAAGGAAGTGAGTTAGTGTCATAGACAAAAAAAAAACAACACAATGCATTACAATGATAACATTAATATTGTAGATGGATGTTAAAATCATAATGTTATTAAGGAAGAGGCGATGATCAAGATGATGATGATCATGAAATTGTTGATAATAATAATAATAATAATAATAATAATAATAATAATAATAATAATAATAATAATAATAATAATAATAATAATAATAATAATAATAATAATAATATTAGTAGTAGTAGTAGTAGTAGTAGTAGTAGTAGTAGTAGTAGTAGTAGTAGTAGTAGTAGTAGTAGTAGTAGTAGTAGTAGTAGTAGTAGTAGTAGTAGTAGTAGTAGTAGTAGTAGTAGTAGTAGTAGTAGTAGTAGTAGTAGTAGTAGCAGTAGTAGTAGTAGTAGTAGTAGTAGTAGTAGTAGTAATAATAATAATAATAATAATAATAATAATAATAATAATAATAATAATAATAATAATAATAATAATGATTATGGTGATAACAAAAATTACGAATATGCTGATAAGAATAGTTTTGCTTATGGAGATGATAACAATGATGTTGTTGATGATGTTGATGATGATGATCTTGATGATGATGAGGATGATGATGATGATGCTTATGGTGATAGTAATAATAACGATTACGATGATGAATCTTATGGTGACAATAATAATCTCGGGAGTGCTTTTACAATACGTTATGTCTGCGCTTATGACTGACACCCGAAAGTTGAGCGTTTCGTTCAAGCAATATCCCCATTATGCGCGATCTCAAAGACTAGACATGTCGCAGACGCATTACCTTTTATGGTGTATTTCCCAAGTGCAAGGTCTTCAATAATAAAGCATATTATCTGACAACCTTAAAGCATTCGACACGAAATAAATATGGCATAGAATGAGGTTTTTCATTCAAATTAAAGAACTAATACATTATCATTTTAAGATGTTATCTTATCTAGCGAACAGTTTAAAATATATTTTTTTTCCTCCAACTAGAGTGGCTTACCGTAAGTTAATGTGTTTTTATCATGCAGGGGAATATGGTAGAGTTAAGATCTTGTTGTTCTTGAATTCTTCTCTACACAAAGACTCAAGTTTGGAGCCAGGACTCAAGCCCCTGACTCAGAGTTCATTACCCGTGGTAGAGTTAATGCAGAGGCAAGAGGATATCACACGCAGACTAATTTTTCTGCCTTGATCTCTCATAAACCCTCAGCTTTACGCAATCAAGGACAGCATTATGAATAAAAAGCTGTACGCACGAGTATAATGTCTGGCATGATCAGCTATCCACCCATGTTGTGATATAAAATCACAATCTATCTATCTATCTATATATCTATCTATCTATCTATCTATCTATCTATCTATCTATCTATCTATATATCTATCTATCTATCTATCTATCTATATATATATCTATCTATCTATCTATCTATCTATCTATCTATCTATCTATATATATATCTATCTATCTATCTATCTATATATCTATCTATCTATCTATCTATCTATCTATCTATCTATCTATCTATCTATCTATCTATCTATCTATCTATATATATATATCTATCTATCTATCTATCTATCTATCTATCTATCTATCTATCTATCTATCTATCTATCTATCTATCTATCTATCTATCTATCTATCTATCTATCTTTCTCTTTATCTGGAACAGTGAGAGAAATGAACGGTTACTTTTATTACACTTTCCAAACCACAACTCTCCTAAGTGAAATCATAATAGTTTTAATTTTCAAGATAGAACGCCACTGTTACCATATCATAATCATACATCCAAAATACGAAAAGAAGAAGTAAATAATATCAATGAATTTTCACTATTTAATGTTTCACGAAGTAAAATTGTCCAAAAGTTTAACAAAAAGAAAGGCTCCCAAGCCGTTTCAACCACACAACTTTTTACGTGTTCCAGAATAATTTATTTCAATCTGTATGATTCCCCAGGGAGCAAAAATTATTGTAAAAACAAAAAATGTTTTTGAATTAAAGTTGTGTCTGCTTAATGTTGACAAATGTACAGCTAATTAGTTTCATGGTGCCAAGCCGTGATATTTGCACTAAAGAAATCTGTTACAACTACTCACTCTGATTTTCTCATGATTTAAATCTTCTTGTTTCAGATCAGATCTTTCTCCAGACGCGCTTGCACTCGATAGTTTCAGAGCAGACTTTATTCTATTGTAATTGGCTGTTTAGTTTTGATATGTGTGTGGTTACAATGGAGTTCTTTCTCCTATAGCATGTGTTTGTTTTAGAGAAGATCTTTTATCTGTAGCGTTCGGTTGCTTCAGAGAAGAATTTCCGGCTGTATTATACGGTTGCTGTGGAGAGAATCTGTCTCTTGCAGTTTATGGTTATTCCGAGAAGATATTACTTCTGTAGTTTAAGACATTTTTCAAGAACTTCTTTCTCTTGCAGTTTACTGTTGTTTTCGAGAAGATCTTTGTCCTGTAGTTTATGATTGTTTTAGGGATCTTCTTTCTCCTGTACCATGCGTTTGTTTTAGAGAAGATCTTTTTCATGGAGCGTGCGGTTTGCTTCAGTTATTGTCCGGCTGTACTATACGGTTGTTGTAGAGAAGACCTTTTTCATGCAAGCACGATTTTCTTTCATTGAAGATTTTATTTTCTTTTACGGATGTTTTAGAGAAATATTTTTCCTGTAGCACGCTTTTCCTTTATTGAAGATTTTTTTTCTTGTACGGATGTTTTATAAAAGAGCTTTCTCCTGCAATTTAAGCTGTTTTCGAGACTATCGTTCTCGTACATGCCTTTATTTTAGAGAAGATCTTTCTATTGTAATGTGTGGATGTTTTAGAGAAGATCTTCCGTCTGCAGTGTCCGTATGTTTTAGAGAAATTTCTCCTGTAGGGTACGGATGCTTTAGAGAAAGTCTTTTTTACTTGTATTGTACGGATGTTTTAGAGAAGACCTTTCTCTTGTAGGGTAGGGATGCTTGAGAGAAGATCTTTCTTCTATTTGTGCGATTGCTCTAAGAAAGATTTCCACCTGCTGCCCTATTATGTATGTCTCAAAGGCAATGAGTATTTTTTATATTGTTTCGTGTGTTCTTTTTATTGTTTCAACACAAATTTTTTCTAGATGTTTCTTCCTGTTTTAGCGAAGATCGTTCTGCTAATGTTTGTACGCGTGTTGACTCAAAGAAGAATCTGACAAGTCAGTGTATATTGTTTTTTTTCCGCAAGGCATTATATGACAATAGGAGAATTTCCCATACTTTGACTGTCGAGTTTACCCAATTTTATTTCTCGGTTTCTGTTTTATTTCGACTTCCAGTACGGACTAACATAGTGAGGTGGTTAAGTGAGGGCTTTAAACTACTGAAGTTGCTCTCATCTTAATTTCTTGAGTCTTTTTTGTATGTAATGCATGCATTTCTCCATCAGCATTAGAGTTAATTCGTTGATCATAAACTTTAGTGAATCTAAAAACGGTATTTTAATCTGGCAATCTCCTCTGTTTTGTTTAAATTAGTTAAATCACTTAGCAGTCTATGAAAGCCACAGAGTATAGTAAATTACTCTCTTTTGGTATTTCTCCTAGTTATCTGCTAACGTTTTCTTGATTAATGATGATATCAAAATTTTCGCAGCACAAGTAGAGCATAGCTAGACGTTTATGAAGGTAGAGGCTACATTTCGCCTTAGGATAATCGTTTGGAAATAAACAGAGTTAATCCAGAAATAGCTGTCTACTCAGTATTTAGCTATGTCATGGCAATTGTTGCGTGCTCTTTTTTAGACCTTTAATCTAAGCATCGCCTGTCCAGGCTTTATAGCGCGAAGGAGAATAGAACTAAGATAGAACAATGCGAAAATGGGGAATCTAATTAAAGGTATATACAGATTAGCAATGAAACTAGAAATGAGGTACAATGAAAATTAGCTCCTGCTAACCTGCTAACCTGATGAGTTGGATGAACAGGAAAGACAAAAATATATCGGAACATTGCAAGACTATATTTCAAAACTCCCGGCGAACAATATAATTATATATATATATATATATATATATATATATATAAACATATATTTATATTTATTTATTTATATATATAGTTACTTGGAACAAATGATAAGCGTGCTCAACTGTTAGAGCTTTTTATGGTTATAGACGTTCTGACCTTAAAATCTGTCCATCAGAAATTTGTTTTTTGTCTCCGCTCTCTTCGGGTATGACTGAGGTGTGCTCATTTGTGTCATTCCGACCTTATAATGTTGTTTTTCTTTTGGAGTCACGGAAAATATATGCAATTTATATGGTGTGACTGTTTAGAATAATACTAAAATATTCTTTTGATTCCGAAATCTATGTAATGGGTTTTATGAATGCTAAAAAGAACAAATTAATAAAATGGTTACAACAATTATCACATTCATTCTTTTAAAAATGATTATAGTGAAGATCACATTCATTCTTTTATAAAATATTAAAAGCTCTATATTTTTAAAGTATCCACCTTAATTCACTTTTCTAGACACAGAAAAGATATGAAGAAAAATTACAAGTGCAAACAATCCTTTGGTTGTAAGGTTTAAAATTTAAAAAAATAATAGACGGAGTGGGAGAACTATGTTTTACGGTACGTCCTGCCTGTTTTCTCGCTTTATCACCATTGTTAGCTGTTTACTTTCCCCTGTCTCTTTCCATTTTTTTTTTTCGATCTTCTTCTTGCTTTTTCTCTTCTCATTTCCTATCAAACTTCCTCTCTAGCTTGGTTTTCTTCTCTCTCGATCTATTTCACTCTGACTTCCAGTGGATTAAAGTGTGTGAGATTACGAGAATTGCCTAAGTTATGTCAAGAGAAAGAAACGTTCAGATTACTAACACTGAATAAAAAAGATGAGGTCCAAATACTTGAGCCACTAACACCAAAAAGTTAAAGGTTGCAATTTTACTTTCATGAGAAGCCATATTGCATTTCCCAAAAGATTTAAAGCAAAATATGTATGCATGTATACATTTTGTCCTTTCCTCATCAAAAGCGAACGAGCCGATTCAAGACTGAAAAGAGAAAGAGGAAAAAAAACAAGTGTCGCTGTTATCGATATAAACATTTTTAATTGTTATGTTTGCAAACTATTACTTTACCCAATCATAACATATCCTCCACTGAGACAAAATTTAATTCCTGCAAATAAATTACTTATGAACACTAAGGCTTTTTTCAATAATGGATTATAGCGAAAAAATAGTTCCTTATCAGTTAATTCTAGTAGCAGTCGTATATTTTAATATTGCTTTAATAAAATAATCCAAATTTAGTATAGTTTAGTAGTAGTAGCAACAGCAGTAGTTGTGGTAGTAGTAGTAGTAGTAGTAGTAGTAGTAGTAGTAGTAGTAGTAGTAGTAGTAGTAGTAGTAGCAGCAGCAGCAGCAGCAGCAGCAGCAGCAGCAGCAGCAATAAACTAGGTGTAACAAAGAATGTGTAGAGGGTTTGAATCTGGTTTTTCGTTAGTTCAATGTATAGGAAAGGCAATTGACTTAATGACTAGCATTATTAAGCTAAACTTAGCAGTTATATTTTAAGACGACTGGCCTGACTGTGTGAAACCTCTCTTATTTTTATAGTGTCTATGACGACTAATTTTTCTTTTTTTTTAATTCCATTGAATTTTAGCCTTGCTGTTATTGTTGGGTTGTTTTTTTTTCATCAATTTTCTTACTTCCACTTTCTATTTGGTCGAGTACGTGGGCTAAAAAAACGAAATATTTCTAAATTGCATTTACTTTTTGAAAAAAACTATTTCAACATTTAGCAGTAGCAATCGAAAGGATCTGCTGGGTTTGGCATGGGAAACCCTATCGGACTTGAACAACAGTAAATCTGGCCGTTTGGTGCGCCTGGCCTCCCAGGCAAATGATAGGGACACCACGGGGTTACGAAGCATGAATCTGGAATCAAACGATGAAAAGAAAGTTTTTGTTATCTTTTATCACTTCACTCACGGTTCTTTAATATTGGAAACAAACCGCTCTAGGCAGGTTATTACTTTTTAAGGAAATAATAGTGGTTATCATCTTGTCTTCAATGATACTAGGAATCTTGGATTGAAAAATGATTTTGAAAAGCAATCTGTTTTGAAGTCAAAAGACTCGTTGAGGTCGAAATTCTAGATGTTTTCAAGTAAAGCAGATGCAGACATGAGATTTTTTACGGATGCTGGTTTGTCAATGACTTATATCCGAATGTCTAAGCAAATTTTGCTTTTACTATGGACTCAGATTTCGAAAGGTGAATTAATTATTCAAAATCACTAATGCTTACCATCTGTATACGCCAATGCAATCAGCACGGCAAGTGTAAAACACAGAGCAAATGTCACTTTCATGGTTTCGCAGTAGCAGGCTGAAAAGTTTGAAAAAAAAGGCGAGGTATTGTATCTTAGAAGAAAAGTTGTCCTACAAATTTCTATCTCAAGATTAGTTTATATATTTCCAAAACTATACACTAGAGCAGTGTTTTGAATGTGAAGTTCTTTTTCATAGACTTTCTCAAAGATATATCAATCTTTTGCTACACAGCATACAATACTATTTGGTAGTCACTGTCTTCATACCAGTTTTTTCGAGAAGAATGAGGTGAGAAAAACTAACAACAACAAAATTTGTCAAACGGGCTTCAGGAAAAAAGTGACATAAATCCTTAGTAAAAGCTGTCCCATAGAGTTTTACTGAGAGGAAATAAGTAATTTGAAAACTTTAGATGACACGCAATTAACATCAACGAAGTGATGATGCAAACCACAGTGATGTTATTAAAACTTATTATTCTAAATAACAAATCACTGGTTCTTTCTGTGGATATAAATAAAAAAGCAATTATAATGAAGGAGGCAAAATAGTGATATTGGACAAGTTATTGCGACGAATGACAAATACAAAATGAGGAAATGAAATGTTTAGAGAGAAAGAGAAAACAAGGGACTCAGTCAGAGATATCTAAAGAGAGAAAAATAGATAATAAAAAGACATGAATTTGAGAGACCAAAGTTGGGGAGACCCAAGTTTTTAGAAAGCACAAAGAAAGGTCTAGAAAGTGGCAGACAGACAATCAAAACATTCCTACATAATACAGAGAAATCGACAGAGAATACGAGATACATTAGAGAGAGATAGAGTAAAGGAGTAAGAGATTTAGGAATGTAGAAATATTTAGAAAAAAAAGAGAATCGTAATAAAATTTGAGATGATCAGAGAGTGTGGAAAGAAGAAAAAAATTCATATGGTTATAACTGACAAAGAAAAAAGTGGAAACTAAAGTTACAGAGAATGACAAACTTTAATACAAAATCTACTCACATTATCTCAGGCAGAGAAGAGCTAATACACAGGCTTGGTATCGAGCTTGACAATGCACGTGAAGCAGCGCCTTTTTATAGGCTAGCAGCTCGACCAGTGCTTTTTTAGTCTGATATTCAAGCTCTTACTTAGCCAATCAAAACACAAAACCACCTAATTATCATCACAAACCGCATCATTTACACCAGGAATTAGGTTATTTCTATTTGGGGTTCCTGTTGAAATATTATTTATAACTTAACTGTTAATTCATTTACATAAGATAAAATAACTAAAGCACATCACTTAGATAGACCTTTGCCTTTATAGCGCTTGTAATGCATTCAATTTCAGTTTTAATGACGGAAAATTGGCACTGCACATTTTTGTTTTCTTGCCACACACTTAAACAATTATTCGAATCATGCTGTTCCACTTTGTGAAACACCGGAAGAATTTATTTTTATTAAAGTAATATTTCTTTTCAAAGGCCCAGTAGGAATGAATATAAGATCTGTTATCGTTTTTTGTTTCCCGGTGTATGGAATTCTACTCTGAGTTATAGCGCAATGGTGCCAGTTACATTGACACACAAGCTGTTGCTTTCACCATAAAGTTACTACTCGGACTCTTAGTGGAGGTGAGAAAATATTCAATCCCTAATGTATGTTTTTGGGAGTAACATCATTTTCGCTATTAGTCAAACAGCGGTAATTTTTTAGATAGCTGAATAAAAATCATCTATTAACTTTCAAGTTATTCTTTGAAGAATTTAAGTTGGACAAGGTCAACGCTTAATAAGATTATGGTAGAATTTTTTTTTTTGGCTAAAAATTACCAATTTGGTGATGTTACTGAACCTTGGATAGCCAGACAATTGTATTAGTCCGCTTGTTTTTACAGTTCAAGTCTTTTTTATAGAGAGTGAAATAGGTAGAGCAATACATGATTATAGCTAGACTCATATAGAGAAAGTAGTTACACAATTTGAAAGGCGGGAATACATACAATAATGAAGACAGAAAGATTTTTTTTAATAAGGTGTTAAAAAACGAAAAAGTAAAAAAAAATTCATAGACATCAAAAATAGTTTTGTGAATCATATATCTGTGTGTGTGTAAATATCATAAAAATGGTGTTTCTTAAAAAAGAGAGATCTGAGAGACTTATGCACGCTTAAAACAATCAAGAAATCATTTGTATATGGAGTTTAGACATAAGATACTATACTACTAGGCAATCACAATATATAAATCTAGTTGGATGTTTGAAATGACATAATCACATCTTCTAGATGGCGGTTTGAAGTGGTATTATCACATTGTCTAGATAGAGGTTTGAAGTGGTATTATCACATTATCTAGATAGAGGTTTGAAGAGGCATTATCACATTGTCTAGATAGAGGTTTGAAGTGGCATTATCGCATTGTCTAGATGGCGGTTTGAAGTGGCATTATCACATTGTCTAGATAGAGGTTTGAAGTGGCATTATCACATTGTCTACATAGAGGTTTGAAGTGGCATTATCACATTTGCCTAGTTGTAGGTTTCAGGATCTTCCGGTTGGTAGTTTTGCTAGTTGAAAAGTTTCCAATTATGGGAATGTCTAGTACAGGTAAAAATTAATGTTTCAAATTTTAAAACTAGCGAGCGCAAAAAATAAAGGAAGAAAATTACAATTCTTAATTGGCTTTTGATTAACAACAAGACAGCATGTGTCCTGTTTATTCGTTTTGCAGTGAGAGATTAACATCGTGCCCTTATCTGTAAACACACGATCGCTTACGATAGATAAATTGAATTGTAAGAAATGCATATACTATAGCTAGTTTTCTTCTGTTTCTGTGTCTTATTTAATAGAGATTGGTGGTCTAGATTTAATCATTCTAGCCTTAAGCCCTTTAAATTAGTTGCATCTAATACATATGTCAATCCGATCGGAGCTGAAGAAGTTCTATCGTGTGTGATATTTTTTCCTTTATCGGAACTGCTAATCTAGACCTGCTTGTAACATGAAGACCATTCTGTTTCAATTTTAATTCATATGTCTTACTTGATAAGCAACTCAACACATAAGGAATGGTGATCGTCTTTTAATGTGGTTACATAGGAAATGCCCTGTATACTTCGATGGTCTGTAAAATTATTCCAAAGACGTAAAATACCTATACATATTTCCAAGGATTTCGATGGTGGTGGTGGTGTTGGTGGTGGTAAGGTTGGTGCTGCTTAAAGTGAGGAATGATGATGATGATGATGCCAATGATGATGATTCCAATTTGGATAATCATGACTGTAACAGATTTGGTACCCGTTTGTCTAGGGTACGAAGTATACGCATCGAATCACATGACCTGTCTGTAAAAAAGTAAGGCTGAAGTCTAAAATTGAAATTGACTTTAAAAAAACAAAACAGGACATCACTCATAAAACAATAGGTTGACTGACTGGCGATTTTGACTAGAGTTTAACTGCCTATGGTACGATTTTGACTTCAATTTCTACCAAATTTTTTCTGCTTTATCCAGAAATGGAATGACATAAAAATTATTCATACGAGAATGTTCTTAATGTGAAGAAATGTGTAATGCGCTACGAAATAGCAACCAATCAGAACAAAGATAGCGATTGCAGATATACATCGATACCTTCTTGCGTAACATGTCATAAATATAACATCCAATCAACATAGGATTAACGAAAATTAATCAAATTATCATTATGATAGTGACTAAGAAGGAGATCCAAGAAGAAATCCAGACCACACAAGAACAATGATTATTTTAACGCATTGCGGACTGTGTTCAGCAAAAAGGATCTAGTTCTTACGCTTACATTCAAACATTACAAAACTGAATAAAAACATTCTCAATATATAACATCCAATCAATATAGAGTTAATGAAAAGAAATAAAATTATTATTATGGTAGGACTAAGCAGGAGATTCGAAAAGAATCCAAACCTTACAAGTACAAGGATACTTTTCTGGACTTGCTTCCGGTGACTCGGACTGGAAAGTTTTTACGCTTTAAAATAGATTTTTTTTGGGGTGATCTAGTTTTCAAATTTCGCTTTGTTTCTGGTGGATTTTTTTTGTGATTAGTGTATAAGATATTCTGATCTAGATAATCTATTGGTTTTAAATCCATAGACTTATCAAATTATCAGTTATTGATTTGTCCTCCTTTATCTTTCTCTCAGATCAAAGAAGACACCGAGTGTCAAAGGTTGTCTTTTCTGCCATTGGCATTCCGCCTTTAAATTAGAAGGCCTCTTTCCCCAGAATCAACGTTCACTGCATCATCTTTAGATCTAAATCGGACCTGCCAAGTTTTTTTGGTTTTGTTGTTGTTGTTGCGTTTTTTTTTGTTTGTTTTTTTTTTGTTTTTTTTTTTTGGGGGGGAGGTTCTTTTTTACTCTTTCAAACTAGATTCTTTGCCTATCTTTCGACTCCTTCCTTATCTATCTTTGTCGATTTGACCTATTTCTGACCTTAAGTTTTTGCTTACGTTCTTTTTAAACCCGGTCTGGTAGTTTCAGTTTCTTAGGCTTACACAGTGTTTTTATCTTTAAGGATACAAAAAAAAAGTTATTGGGTCTGTGCCACTAACTTGACACACCTCTTTTTCTACTAACTGGAAAAAAACAGTGACCTGCTTGAGACATCAGTAGGTCGCACAGTTCATAACTTCATTGAGTTACACCAACATTTAAGTCAGTCTCAAAATCATTTAGATTCTAGACTACCAAATAATGACGACCGTCCCACCAGCTTTCATTTTAAGCCGTGATCTCCCAGAAGATCGTGCAGGGTGGACAATAATGAACAATGTGTACATATAGCTGAGGGAGCTGTAGAGGGGGCTTTAGGGGCCCAAAGAATTGGCGCTCCGTGGCGCATATCCTCAAAATTTCTAAAGCTGAGGGCCAACTTGCTGCGATGTAGCGTCCGGCTGTCAGGGTATAAACGGCGCTGCTGTTGCGAGCCAGAATCCGTTTTTGGTCAAAGGAACAGATGGAATTTCGGATCCCCAGAACGCGACTAACTGTGTCAGATATTCCGCTATCCACCGCCAACACGGGTGAAGCTGCTTTCATAAA
>JAWDGP010003716.1:10000-13955 GCA_033675545.1 Elysia crispata | reverse complement strand
ACCATAGGATACATAATCAAGACAGGATAACGAGAAAACTTAGAATTTAGTCTAGACTCCAGAATTAGTACACTACAGTAAATTCCTGGTTTTCGAGGCTTCAGTCAATAAACTCCTCTCCCTGCCAAGGAAGATTTTCATCTTTAAAAACAGGAAAAACACTATCTGTTGCTATCTGGAAACTCATCAAACTGGTGAGGGGAGCGGTAACATACAACTGGTGAGGGGAGCGGTAACATACAACTGGAGCGGTAACATACAACTGGTGAGGGGAGCGGTAACATACAACGTACTCAACTGCTGAAAACACTTAGTACTCGTAGTTGTAATCTAAGTTACACAACTTAACTTTCTAACGTTAGCACACTGTGAGTTTTAAGCTGATGTTACAGGAATAAGTTTAATCTACCTTTTTTTCCCTCTAATACTTTTTTCACCAATGAAAAGCGCTCCTCCTGTTAGTTATAATTACAGATGTCAGGTAACTTTAAAGGCAAGAGAGACTCTAACCAGATATCTCTCTTAAGACCCACAATCTAACCTATAACTGGGAATTTATCCTGAGACTCACCATGTGGTGATGTCAGTTACTTATCTTAGCCACATTCAATTCCTCACTTTACCGTAAAGAAGAAGTAAAAGAACGTGTAACTCAATAAGGAGGAATGACTCTATTTGCTTAATTTCACTTGCTCAATGTTGATAAAAAATGCATGGCAATACCAAGCTTTATGTTAATTGGGTTAAGTATAGTCTTGGGTTTTGTAACAGCAAGTACTGAGCATTTCTATTAAAGAACAATAATTATATTTAACCTGAACTGAGGAAAATGTTAAAAGAAATGGAAACTGATTAGCCTCAAACTTTGCCTGTAAAGACAACTTGAAGTTCTTGAATGATAAAATTCACAAAGTTTAGATACATCAGTATAATTATGCAAAACGAGAAAAAAAATTATTAAGTTTTATATCGTGTACATCGAATGAAGAGGAAAAAAATGGATGTATCATCAATCAAAACATTAGATACGTTATCTCGCTCTATGTAACTTTAAGACATGAAACATTTCATACAAAAAAAGATTATGAAGTCTAGTTCAAAGACAATTAAAAATCTAGGCGATGTTACCTTCTAAAATTATATTTTTCGTTTAAATCTATGCAAGTTGACGAAATGTTTCTTTCTAAGTTAGAAATTATTGATCATAGCTATGTGGCATCAGCAGAAACAAAACAAAGGTATGCGAATTTGTTTTCCTATTGTCAAGTCATGGAGTCTAAAACAGAGTATGGCAGTAGAAATTACAGTGTAAAAAAAATTGCGTAGTTTATATCATTGAAAAGAATAAACGCATAACCTTAGTAAATGAATATATGCTCTAGATTAGCGATAAATAAAAAAAAAATTAGTGTTTCCATAGAGAGGCCAACCACTGACCTACTTGACAAAGGTATACCGTCAGGCCATTATCAAGACACCTGTGTGGACTCTCTAAGGAGCAGCGTATCCTCCAGGTCTAGTGACAAAATCTTTCCTTGCCTCTAGCCCGGGACTTATTTAACACCTGAGGCACGTGAGGTCATGTGTGGGAAGAACATTCTTCAAGAACTCAACATGGCACCTAACCTAGGGAGGATTCAAACCACCGCTCCCCACGGCCGAAAGCCGAGTGTCCTAGCACAGCGGGGCCTTTCATACAGATCAGTTAGAGTGCAGGAAACGTTGTATTCTATAGAAAGTAAAGTTGAGATTTAAATTGATTTTAACAATGTGTTTTTATAATTTTTCAACAGGATTTGGGACTGACGTGTTAATAATCAGCCCAGTTTATGTTGAGTTTATCACAAAAACCAAGAACGAATAACGCGATATATTATTGCTCTAATTAGTTCTTCGAGGCGGCTTTAGAAAATTTTAAGAAACAAATATCGATTTTTTTATATCATTTAAAAGTTAAACAGAACAAATATCCTATTCCCCCCCTCCCTCTCCAAAAATAACACACTCTACGTATGTGTAAATTACATGTAACATCTCTTATCTATTTAAAATTTCTTGACTTTCTAAGTCAAAATAATAAGTTCTTGTGAGAGCAGCAAAACCATACGGCTCTGAAGAAAAGTCAAAATCAGGAAAGATCAATAAGAGGGAAGACATAGCAGAATCGTTGAAAGCAATAAACATAGAAAACAAAGACACAACAATCAGCTGGCAGATGACCTGTAAAATGTGTGAGTGTGTGTGTGTGTGTGTGTGTGTGAAGTAGCGGCCAAACATGGCTCTAGTGTCAAAGCTCTGTTCTCAGCTGTCTGAGGTATCAGAGGAGAATAAAGGATAAACAAGAAATCACATTTCTGTGGGGAAGGAATCACACTAGGGTTGGAGAAAAACCCCTTTATGACGTAACTGTATTCCAAGAAGTCATTAATATTTCGAAATCAATAAATCCAATACTACTGGAATGTAGACCATGTTCATTAGTGTCAGTGTTCTTAGGTGCAGTGGTGCGAACACGATCATTATGGTTGACCTTTTCAGTCCTCACTCCTCTCTAATGATAGGTGTGCGATATAGCATACACTCTAGGCAGTTAAAAGAAGGAAATTCGATGTCGAAATACAGATGAACTTTGCGCAAACAACCCTAGTTACAAGTTTATCTGCAGTCACTCCACCTTCCCCCACCCACTCGTGTATTATTTTGAAATACCAAATTGGCAAACCGAGAAGATTTTCCAGTTTTCTTGTCTCGGTCGCGCAAGATGGAGTTGACACTTAGGGAGAAGAATGGCGACCTTAAGATCAAAACTGGAACAAAAAATTGGATCATGCGCAGTCAAGCATTCACGTCGTGATCCGGAAATGAATCATGTCCACCCTTAACTAACTCTCGTGAATTTGGAAACAAAGAAAACCAAACCCTAAATATTATGACAGTCCAAGACACCTGGTATACGGTTGCTATAAATGTGTGTGCCTGCTTCTTTTTACACCCTGTATTATACTATTCACAGACACACACACGCGTCCTTTTTTGGGATCCTTTATAATAACCAAGTTGCCCTCCAAGTGTGGTGTTTTTGCTTTTCTATTTAGGTTTATTGTTACAATAGTATGTAAGCCAGGCACGCCAAAATCCGGAATCAGCATATAATTTGAAGCATTTCATAATTAACACTGAGCTAACATCCAAATGTACTCTTTATGACTTTTCTTATAAAATGAAAGCGTTTTTATATGAGTTTTCGATGCTAGTTCTTTTAACTCAGTGTTTACTATCAATTACTAGATTAACTGAACAGAACAGAAGGCGGCAGTCTCAAAGTGTGGTCCAAGTTGGCTGTGCAGAAATCTATCAAACAGACCACGGAGCTAAACTTTTCCTCAGAATCACAGATGGAGGTCCAACTTGGGGAAATACAAAATCCTACATAGATCGGGGAGGCCATAAAGATTTATTTTGATCTCGCGTCTTGTTATTAGTTTGGGCTCAGTACAAACAGCAATAATTAAATCAAAATGGCAGAATTTACTGCGTTTTTAATTATTTAGGTTTCACACTCCGAAAATGTGAACACCCGCAAAACTTTACGAGTTTAAAAGAACGAGTGTCCTTTCCAGATTAGGAATTTTCTTAAGAAAGCGGCATCAAAAACATAATAAAAACATTTTTTTATCACATTGAGAGTTAATTTTTTTAAAAAGTACATTTAAGAACTCTAATCATTTTCATTGTAAAATAATACAAAAGTATTTTTTAAGTCAGCCCGATTCCTCCACCTTGGAACCAGCAAATCTGCATACAAACAACAATTTCTGGAAAAAAGGGAAAAATGAATAAGCAAAAGTTAGCGGTTCCCTACTCCTTGGGAACAAAAATCAAACTATAAATGTTATTTTTCCAGCCCGCTTGTCCCCTCCTTGTTGCCGCTCCTTCTTTCAGATTGAACCCCCAA
>JAWDGP010003716.1:0-7500 GCA_033675545.1 Elysia crispata | reverse complement strand
CAACAGGGAGGAAGAGAGCGGTGAGATATACACCTTGATCATACTCCAACAGGGAGGAAGAGAGCGGTGAGATATACACCCTGATAATACTCCAACAGGGAGGAAGAGAGCGGTGAGATATACACCTTGATCATACTCCAACAGGGAGGAAGAGAGCGATGAGATATACACCCTGATAATACTCCAACAGGGAGGAAGAGAGCGGTGAGATATACACCTTGATCATACTCCAACAGGGAGGAAGAGAGCAGTAAGATATACACCTTGATCATACTCCAACAGGGAGGAAGAGAGCGGTGAGATATACACCTTGATCATACTCCAACAGGGAGGAAGAGAGCGGTGAGATATACACCTTGATCATACTCCAACAGGGAGGAAGAGAGCGGTGAGATATACACCTTGATCATACTCCTAACAGGGAGGAAGAGAGCGGTAAGATATACACCTTGATCATACTCCAACAGGGAGGAAGAGAGCGGTGAGATATACACCTTGATCATACTCCAACAGGGAGGAAGAGAGCGGTGAGATATACACCCTGATCATACTCCAACAGGGAGGAAGAGAGCGGTGAGATATACACCTTGATCATACTCCAACAGGGAGGAAGAGAGCAGTGAGGTATACACCCTGATCATACTCCAACAGGGAGGAAGAGAGCAGTAAGATGTACACCTTGATCATACTCCAAAAGGGAGGAAGAGAGCAGTAAGATATACACCTTGATCATACTCCAACAGGGAGGAAGAGAGCGATGAGATATACACCCTGATAATACTCCAACAGGGAGGAAGAGAACGGTGAGATATACACCTTGATCATACTCCAACAGGGAGGAAGAGACCGGTGAGATATACACCTTGATCATACTCCAACAGGGAGGAAGAGACCGGTGAGATATACACTCTGATCATACTCCAACAGGGAGGAAGAGAGCAGTAAGATATACACCTTGATCATACTCAAACAGGGAGGAAGAGAGCGATGAGATATACACCTTGATCATACTCCAACAGTTAGGAAGAGAGCAGTAAAATATACACCCTGATCATACTCCAACAGGGAGGAAGAGAGCAGTAAGATATACACCCTGATCATACTCCAACAGGGAGGAAGAGAGCAGTAAGATATACACCCTGATCATACTCCAACAGGGAGGAAGAGAGCAGTAAGATATACACCCTGATCATACTCCAACAGGGAGGAAGAGAGCGGTGAGATATACACCCTGATCATACTCCAACAGGGAGGAAGATAGCGGTGAGATATACACCTTGATCATACTCCAACAGGGAGGAAGAGAGCGGTGAGATATACACCTTGATCATACTCCAACAGGGAGGAAGAGAGCAGTAAAAAAAAAAAAAAAAAAAAAAAAAAAAAAAAAAAAGGATATACACCTTGATCATACTCAAACAGGGAGGAAGAGAGCGATGAGATATACACCTTGATCATACTCCAACAGTTAGGAAGAGAGCAGTAAGATATACACCCTGATCATACTCCAACAGGGAGGAAGAGAGCAGTAAGATATACACCCTGATCATACTCCAACAGGGAGGAAGAGAGCAGTAAGATATACACCTTGATCATACTCCAACAGGGAGGAAGAGAGCAGTAAGATATACACCTTGATCATACTCCAACAGGGAGGAAGAGAGCAGTAAGATATACACCTTGATCATACTCCAACAGGGAGGAAGAGAGCGGTGAGATATACACCTTGATCATACTCCAACAGGGAGGAAGAGAGCGGTGAGATATACACCTTGATCATACTCCAACAGGGAGGAAGAGAGCGGTGAGATATACACCCTGTTCATACTCTTACAGGGAGGAGAAGAGCGGTGAGATATACACCCTGATCATACTCCATCAGGGAGGAAGAGAGCGGTGAGATATACACCCTGTTCATACTCCAACAGGGAGGAAAAGAGCAGTAAGATATACACCTTGATCATACTCCAACAGGGAGGAAGAGAGCAGTAAGATATACACCTTGATCATACTCCAACAGGGAGGAAGAGAGCAGTAAGATATACACCTTGATCATACTCCAACAGGGAGGAAGAGAGCAGTAAGATTCACACCTTGATCATACTCCAACAGGGAGGAAAAGAGCAGTAAGATTCACACCTTGATCATACTCCAACAGGGAGGAAAAGAGCAGTAAGATATACACCTTGATCATACTCCAACAGGGAGGAAGAGAGCAGTAAGATATATACCTTGATCATACTCCAACAGGAAGGAAGAGAGCAGTAAGATATACAATTTGATCATACTCCAACAGGGAGGAAGAGAGCGGTGAGATATACACCTTGATCATACTCCAACCGGGAGGAAGAGAGCGGTGAGATATACACCTATCATACTCCAACAGGGAGGAAGAGAGCCGTAAGATATACACCTTGATCATACTCCAACAGGGAGGAAGAGAGAGCAGTAAGATATACACCTTTGATCATACTCCAACAGGGAGGAAGAGAGCGGTGAGATATACACCTTGATCATACTCCAACAGGGAGGAAGAGAGCAGTAAGATATACACCCTGATCATACTCCAACAGGGAGGAAGAGAGCGGGTGAGATATACACCTTGATCATACTCCAACAGGGAAGAAGAGAGCAGTAAGATATACACACCTTGATCATACTCCAACAGGGAGGAAGAGGGAAGCACGGGTGAGATATCACACCTTGCCAGTCATACTCCAACAGGGAGGAAGAGAGCGGTGAGATATACACCTTGATCATACTCCAACAGGGAGGAAGAGAGCGGTGAGATATACACCTTGATCATACTCCAACAGGGAGGAAGAGAGCGGTGAGATATACACCTTGATCATACTCCAACAGGGAGGAAGAGAGCGGTGAGATATACACCCTGATCATACTCCAACAGGCAGGAAGAGAGCGGTGAGATATACACCCAGTAGCCGGAAATATTGTCAACCAGGTGTTCTCTAAAAACACAGTAAAGTTTACATTTGTACTTTTAGGAAAACTGGGAAAATATAATTTGGAATGTATCTGAATAAATACGAGAAATATGTTTTTCTAATCTATTTAAACAATCTTTTTAAACACAAAACGTCATATATGAAGGTTTGTTTATTCCCAAAAGAAATGTGCCTAAACTTGTAGGACTTGGGGAATCCATAATTATCTGCCCATAGTTATTATGTTTATCTTACCATTACTGCATGTTCAAAGGATCTATAGGCCTGTAGAGATTTGTTTTTTACACAATTAGCCAAGTGTTTTTTTTTTGTGATAACATGATTATACATAGGGTTGAAATAAAGAACAATAAAGGAAATTGACTAAATCTGTAATTTTTCAATCTGTTTTTAGAACCTTTTAACCACTTGTATATTAGAAAGCTGTGAATGTCCGCATTAAGAGCATAACAGTGCGTGCACTGCCTTGCGCGAACTTCGAGCCGCGCAGCCATTTAAACCCATATAATGATGATTGTTTTTTTAAAAAAAAAAAATAGATTTAGACTTTACAGTATTAGTTAACTATTTCTGTTCTTCTCGATAACGCTTATGCTTGCCATGTGGAAATAGCTCACTCTGTACGGTCAAAATCTATGCTTGCCATGTGGAAATAGCTCACTCTGTACGGTCAAAATCTACGCTTGCCATGTGGAAATAGCTCACTCTGTACGGTCAAAATCTATGCTTGCCATGTGGAAATAGCTCACTCTGTACGGTGAAAATCTATGTTACCATTTCTTCAAACACTTGTTACACAGCTATGAATGGCGTCAAAAAATGGCTCAAGTTGAATGGTTGCTCTGCTGCGCGTTAATTGAAACTTAACATTAGGATGAACTTTTAAAACGATCCATAAATAGATTTGGTTTTTTTTGTTTTTCAAATTTACACAATAATTTCTATTTTGAGAAATGAAAGAAAAAGAAGGAAAAAAATAATAAAACAGGAAATAAATCAGTGTGCAAAAGGAAAAAAAAACACTTAAAGCTTTCTCCAAGACCAGTCCTGAAGATTAAATTCAAATCCCAGCAGAATGTGTCTAAACCGATCCAGAATGGCCCGGTTTTACATCTTGCGGTGCTAAATATTTGACTTAAAAAATAGATGACGTAAAGTGCGTTTTACGTCACCAAAAATGCCAGGTTTGAATCAGTTGTGTTCGCAAAGTCTGCTTATGTAAGAAACACCTGACAAAACAATTACAGAAACTGTTTATGAACTTCTTTCAAGATCCAGACAAGTTTAAAACAAAATTTTGGAATCCAAAAACTGTTTAAAGATGTTGAAGAGGAAATATCGATCCTTATATGTTAATGTAGCGATATTTTAAAGGAAGAAACATTTTTGTTATTTTTTTCATTATGCTTATTGTTAAAATGAAAGTAGGCATGAATATTGTATACGATTACAATCACCTTGAAACGGTGGGATTTATCAGAAAATGAATCGCGATGTTTTTGTCGAGGCTGTTAAACTGTTTTACAGTCAGGTGAGTTTAAAGGGAGATACACGAAGAGGGAGGGAGGGAGGGAGAGAGAGAGAGAGAGAGAGAGAGAGAGAGAGAGAGAGAGAGAGAGAGAGAGACAGACAGAGACAGACAGAGACAGAGAGCGGGAGAGGGAGTGAGAAAGGCAGCTTTTGATTTTATGAAAACGCAGAAATATTGGAAAATAAAGTAAGGTAAAATCTTGAGGGAGAGAAACAAGCAGAGAGGAAGGGAGGGAGGAAGAGAGATAGAAAAAGAAAGAGAAAGAGAGAGGAGAGAAATAGGAGAAGGAAAGAGGTGAGATTTTCTAGCAAAACGCTCTTTCAGCCCGAGATAGTCGCAAGAGCAAGGGTAGCTAACTGTATATGAGGACCGCAGTACTGGACCTTGACAACAGTGCATGTTGTAATTATCTCCCCTTGTTCTATCAAAGGAAACACAGAGAGAGAGAGAGAGAGAGAGAGAGAGAGAGAGAGAGAGAGAGAGAGAGAGAGAGGGAGGAGGGGGGGGGGGCTGAGGAATACGAAGACAAAGAGACTGAGATTAAAAGACAAAATATAACTATGAATGAAAATAAAAGCATTAAAAAAAAAAGTATCCACTAGTTTATTTTTAGATAGTAGAATGTTTTATCGTTTCGGGTTCTTTTTTCCCTTTTTCACCCAATTTTTACTTTCGTTTCTGTCCCGTCCGACTTCTCTGTGGTCCTCCCGGGACACTAGAGTTTCTCTTTCTCTGTGTTGTAATCCCCGAGAGAGTAAGAGAATAGATCATTTCTCTCTCTCTCTCTCTCTCTCTCTCTCTCTCTCTCTCTCTCTCTCTCTCTCTCTCTCTCTCTCTCTCTCCCGCAGCCGTAATGCCTGCCACTATTTGCTCGATTCAAGATGATGCTAATCTCTTTCTATCTCTCCCGTAAATCTCCTTTTCTTTTGGAGGAAAAAAAGTTGTTTAAAACTATTTTCAAAACCACCTCTCACCTTTCTTTTCTCCTTCTCTATCTCTTTGTCTTTCTCTCTCTCTCTCTCTCTCTCTCTCTCTCTCTCTCGACTCTATTCCTCTGACACTTTCTCTTTTTCTTAAAATTTAATCAACTTAGGCCTAAACACTTCTAGCTAAAAGTTTTAGGATACCCCTCTAATCTTTCTTGTATAGATGCTGCAATCGTTTTGTCATGTCTTCTTCGATTTCTTTTTCGTCATCTCTCTCTCTCTCTCTCTCTCTCTCTCTCTCTCTCTCTCTCTCTCTCTATCTCTCTCTCTCTCCCTCTCTCTATTGCTATATGTCTCTTCACTAACTAGATCCCTGTCTGGTCTTGATATTTTTTTTAGTTTCATCACAGGTTTTCTCTGAGTGTGCCTTATTTCCCTTTTAGTTAGATTCTTTTTTTTTCTGTCTGTTTCTTCTTCCCGTGTAACCACCCAACTCAATATCCTGGAGCTAGGAGAGTGGGAGCTCGCTATAGGCGGAGACTGACAAGAGCTAGGCCAGAACACAACCCACATGGAGATGAAACGGGTAAGGCAATTTTAACTCAAGGTGGAATTAGATCTAGGCCATGATCAGAGTCTACCAGTGTGTACGTGACGAGAACTTTCATCATTATCTTTAACTGGTATAGAGAGCCTATTGCGTAGTTCAGCGTATTACAATATAATTATATATAATTATATAATATATAGTTAGCTATTCACGAATTCCCCCCCCCCCCCCCCCCCTTTTTCCCCGCTCGAGCGCAGTCACCGGGCTTGGGACCGTCAGACAGACGTGACGCCAGAGAGAGAGACACGCGCTCACCCGGTTTCTCTCCGCCCCCCGACCACCCCTCCCCTCCCCCCTCCCCCCGTCTCGCTCACTCACTCTCACCCAAGTAGACATGACGGTGCCCCCCTCCACAACTAGCGGTACCAGATCACCTCCACTGTGGAGCACCAGCTTGCGCTCCCATTCCTACCCCGTCCTTACACCCCCCTATCTTTCTCTCCCCAGGTAGGAGAGGGAAGGAGTGAAAGAGTGAGGGAGTGAGTGAACGACAGACCCGATCAAGGAGGTATCGGAACATTAACTAATGCCTGAGGAAGGAGAATACTGTTATCACAGATGCCTCTAGCCAGGAAAATCTTAATGATTAAATATTTACTGGTGCAGAGAAAGTGTCTTCAATTGTTAGATCAAACTGGACGATATATCCTCTACCAAGTGAGTCGAGTAGAAATCGCCTGATACCAAGGATTTCGGATGTAATGTGCTTTGACACGCAGCCAGCAACAGTCCGTGTGTACTGCCGTGTTACAGCAGAGCTTGACTTGGACCCGTTCTGGAATTTACCTCGGTAAGTGTTCGATGAAGTCTACCACTCGTCTAATATTTGTTTTTGCCTTTTGGCTCTAAAGCCCCTGTTCAGGGACGTGGTCTTTGATTTTGCTAACCAACTAAAGTCACTAGGTATTCCAGCTGAATTCTGCCTACTCTTCGTCATGCGAGTTTGTAATTTTCCAATCTTTCCCCATGAGAGCGAGAATACAGTTATGTTCTATTAAAACTTCATTAGAATAAAGTTATATTCTATTAAAACTTCATTAGAATCAGCCATGCCTCCACTGTTATTTCTCTCTCGATATTAAGCTATCTAAGTTTTTTTTTCTAACCATCTAACTAATTAGAGTGTGTTATTCCTACTCTTAATTTTCCTGTACTATAAATCTCTATTTTTATTTATTTATTTTTTTTTTTTTTGTTTTTTGTTTCCCATAACACTATCAGATATTGAGTCTTATTTGTGATTTTTCTTGTTTACAAGAATTGTCTCGTTGTTGGAAGAATCATCTGTTTGATGAGAGTTGTTTGAAGCTAAATCTGAGGCCATGATGCAGTCAATTATGTCAGTCAGTCACGATCAGGAACCTGAAGAATTTAAAACAATAACCCTAAGTTTGTTTGAAAATAGATACCTCGGATCATCAGGAAAAGAATCAAATAAAATTAAAACATGGCTGCTTGAGAGTAAAT
>JAWDGP010003715.1:0-2500 GCA_033675545.1 Elysia crispata | reverse complement strand
TTACGTCCAAAAATATGTACCGAATCATTGAGAGTCGTGTATGAATGATTTTGACTTGTAGGGTTTCCTGAGTTTGAAATTTCGCAAGCCTTAAGAGCAGTTTTTCCTGACTTTGAATATGCCGTAGTTGAAGTTAAATTTTCTCAGTCATCAAGTATCTTCCCGACAAGTCGAACTAAGACTGCTGGCTGTGTGGAGAGGCTGTCTTTTCTCATGTTTCCATAAGAGAGGTTGGCGTACTTTTTCTAGTTATGATTTTTAAATGGTCTTAGAGACATAAAAAACAATATTTGGTACGAGGTAACTTGTCTCTTTCTTTTTTTTTTTTTATAAAGCAATCATAAATCTCCTTCTTATAGTTCCATATAGTTTATAATAGTAGAATTTTAAATGACTGCACCAACTGAATCTTTTATCTCTCCAGATCTCGCCCCCCTCTCTTTCTCTCTCTCTCTCTCTCTCTCTCTCTCTCTCTCTCTCTCTCTCTCTTTGACGCTCTCTTTTTCTAATTTTTTTTCTCTGTGACTCTCTCTCTCTCTATCTATCTATCTATCTTTTTCTTCTCTTTCTTTCTCACTGCCTCGGATAAAGATACTTTTTTTTTAATTTTACATTATTTTTACCCACGTTTTGATAATGATGCAGATGAGAAATATCACAATAGTTCTGATGGCGCTGATAACAATACAGCTGAGGAGATAAAGGAAAAAAATCAATCATCCAAGGTTTTTAGAATACGTTTAAAAGGAGGCTACTTCAGTGCAGCTTTAACGCCGATCTAGAAACGGAGAGAGAGGGCACACACAGCGATAGAGAGAGGGCGGAGAGAGAGAGAGAGAGAGAGAGAGAGAGAGAGAGAGAGAGAGAGAGAGAGAGACAGAGACAGACAGACAGACAGAAAAAAGACAGACAGACAGACGACATAAAGAGAGATGAGACAGATGACACAGAGAGACAGAGACAGAGACGTAAAAAGAGAGATACCGAAAGAGAGATAGAAAAAGAGAGAGAGATGAGGAAAAGGAGGACAGGAGCGCAAAAGATACAAAAAGCATCGCAAAAAGCAAAAAAAAAAATCCCAAATTTAACTTTTAACAAACGTTCTGTGTGAGTACTGCTTTGTTTATATAGGCCTTTCTCAACTGCTGTGCTTAGGAATTATCGGCCTATTATTATTATTATTATTATTATTATTATTATTATTATTATTATTATTATTATTATTATTATTATTATTATTATTATTATTGTTATTATTATTATTATTATTATTATTATTATTATTATTATTATTATTATTATTTTTATTATTATTATCATTACTATTATTATTATTATTACTATTATTATTATCATTATTATTATTATTATTATTATTATTATTATTATTATTATTATTATTATTATTATTATTATTATTATTATTATTATTATTATTATTATTATTATTATTATTATTATTATTATTATTATTATTATTATTATTATTATTGTTATTATTATTATTGTTATTATTATTATTGTTATTATTATTATTATTATTATTATTATTATTATTATTGTTATTATTATCGTTTTTTTAATTATTATTATTATTATTTTTTAATTATATTGTTGCTGTTGTTGTTGTTGTTGTTGTTGTTGTTGTTGTTGTTGTTGTTGTTGTTGTTGTCGTTGTTATTGTTCACACTGTTTTTGGGGTGTTTTTGTTGTACCTGTTGGAGCTCTCACGGTGGAGATAAATGAAGTATATAAAAAGTTTTGGTAGGAATAGAACAATGAAGGAAAATCTAAGAATAAGATTTACGCCCGTCATCGATACATTTTAAGCCAGGCTTCGGGCAATTATCAAAGGCAATATATCCTTCTAAGGACTACTGCTTTAGGACTACTTTTTAATGAAATAACAACTTTCCAATGTGCTTTATTTTATTTTATAAGTTTTAGTTGGATTTTTTTTTCACATGATACATCCCTGTAAAATATTTTATCAAAATCACCACGACACTATCTTTGTACTCAGTGTGTTTTAGCGTAACCACTATCAGTTTAATTTTGTTAGGAAGGAACGCGTATCAAAAACATTATATTGGCGCAGCATTGTCAGGTAGGCAAAGAGAGATGCACCTTACCCAGTCAACGAGAAATTATGAAAATTTTCATTTTAATTAAAAATTTTACAACCTCCCAATTTATCCAACTGTGAACTCTCAATGTTTCCCTTATTTATATTCTTTGCGGCAAAGAGTTTGTCTAGATCTACAGCTGCCCTTGACGTAAAGTTTAATCAAGATTCTTTAAGCTTTTCTGTTACCGATTCTCTTTTCACTGCTATCGATTTACTACTAAACTCAGCCATTGAGTTCAGACCATTGCAATCAGCAGTTCTGTCTTTATTTTAATGTTTTCTTATAAGCGTTTGTTTTGTTTAGCGTGAGATTGTGTGTGTGCGTGTATGTGTTGAGTTCTCTGTTAGTATTTGTTTGTTTGTTTGTCTTTT
>JAWDGP010003712.1:0-28646 GCA_033675545.1 Elysia crispata | reverse complement strand
AATAAAAGAGAACTGGTCAATATCAAGTGAAAAACAAGAAAGATCAGAGGGAAATCGACTGCCCCGTATTTCGAACCTCGAGACTCTTGGTCCAAGCCAACGGACCTTATGCATTCTGCCACAAGAATTTTCAATACATTCGAAAATCTTTTGCGGCTTTTCTTTTACATAGAGACAACTGTTGCAATGTAAAATTTCCAATTCACTTAAAGAATCGATTAAAAGAAAAAGCATACAAAGTTCGTCTCTTAAGTACATTTATGTCCTAAACCATATTAAATAAAGCAAGACCGTTGACTATTCTGAGATTCTTTTTTGAAGCTTTGAAACTACTAAAAACATTTAATCCTATGTTATGACTGATTTTACTGAACAAAGACAATAGCCTGTTTTACCAATGTTACTCGTTTTATGTATGCAAGTTGCAGGCACTATGGGTGGATGGTGGGAAAGTAAGTCAACTGAATAAAAATTTATTCCCTTCATATATGCTCATATTATGGATCGATATTCGTTGTTTTTTTTAAATCCCCTACCGGTGGAAATATATAGAATAGAGGCATCATCATTAAAATTAATGTGCAACATACGTCGGTCGCCATAAAATTAAAAGACAATAAAAGAAAAGCGATGAAATTTTTAAAAAAAACCATGATTTTAAAAGAGGCATCTAATTAGAAAAAAAGGCGTAAAGATATAACAGAAAGACGACTTGTGAGGCTTAACTAGGAAAACTGACTAGAAAAAAGAGCGGTGACGTGGAGCATGGAGAATGATTGTATTAAGTTTTAATGGTAAAGAAGCGCTGGTCAATAATGATGAAAAGACAAGAAAGATCAAAAGGGGCTATTTTATGCACGTGGTAGAAAAGCATAGAAATAAAGAACAACCAGCATGAATTCTCTTAGTTGGGAAAAGACAGAATACTAGAGATAGCTATAGACAGAGTGTACAATTTGGTCTAATTCTAGAGATAAAAACTCTAGAATTAGATATTTAGAGCTAGAATTAGATTCCCCTGCGTTCATATTGGTTTTTTGTTTTTTTTGCTATTTATAGATATCGAAACAGTAGAATTCGATTCTCCAGCGGCCTTATTGAAATGGTGCTATTTACAGAGATGAAAAAATTAGATATGGATTCCTGGGCGGCCATATTTAATATATGCTATTCATAGAGATCGAAACAGTAGAATTCGATTCACCGGCGGCCTTATTGAAATTATGCTATTTAGAGGGAGGGAAAAGTTAGAATTCGATTCCCTGGCGGCCATATTCAAAGTATGCTATTTATAGAGATATAAACACTAGAATTTGATTCCACAGGGGCCATATTTAAATTACGCTATTTAAAGGAATCAAAACACTAAAATTCGATTTCCAGGCATCCATATTGAAATAATACTATTTATAGAGATGGAAAAGCAGAATTCGATTCCACGGCGGTCATACTGAAATTATGCGTTTTATAGAGATCAAAACAGTAGAGTTCGATTTCACGGCGGTCATACTGAAATTATGCGTTTTGTAGAGATCAAAACAGTAGAGTTCCATTTCACGGCGGTCATACTGAAATTATGCGTTTTATAGAGATGGAAAAAATTCGAATTTGATTCACCGGCCATCTTGAAATTATGCTGTTTATAGTCATGGAATAGTTAAAATTCGATTTCACGGCGGTCACATTGAAAGTATGCTAGTAATAGGCATCGAAACACTAAAATTCGATTCCCGGGTGTCCATATTGATATAAAGCTATTTATGGAGATGGAGAAAAAAGAATTCAATTTCCCGGCGGCCATATTGGAATAATGATATTTATAGAGATGGAAAAAATAGAATTCCGTGGCGGCCGTATTGAAATTATGCTATTTATAGAGATGGAAAAGATAGAATTCCCTGGCGGCCATACTGGAATAATGCTATTTTTAGAGGTCGAAAATTTAGAATTACCAGGCGGCCATATTAAAATTATGCTATTTATAGAGATTTAAAAAAACAAAATTAAACGGCGGCCATATTGAAATTATGCTATTTATAGAGATGGAAAAAATTGAATTAAACGGCGGCCATGTTTAATTATGCTATTTATAGAGGTGAAAAAAATGAATTTCCCTGGCCGCCATGTTGGAATTATGCTATTTTTTAGAGAGGAAAAATTAGAATTAAACAGCGGCCATATTGGATTTATGCTATTTATAGAGATGGAAAAAATAGAATTAAACGGCGGCCATATTAGAATTATGCTATTTTAGAGGTCGAAAATTTGGAATTACCAGGCGCAAATTATGCTATATAGAGAGATGGAAAACATAGAATTTAACTGCGGCCATATTGAAATTATGCAATTTTGGAGATGGAAATAATAGAATTAAACGGCGGCCATATTGAAATTATGCTGTTTATAGAGATGGATAAAAATAGAATTCCCTGGCGGCCATATTGGAATTATGCTATTTTTAGAAGTTGAAATTTAGAATTATCATGCGGCCATATTGAAATTATGTTATTTAGAGAGATGGTTAAAATAGAATTAAACGGCGGCCATATTGAAATTATGCTGTATATAGAGATGGAAAAAAATAGAATTCCCTGGCGGCCATATTGGAATTATGCTAATTTCAAACCTTCCAATCGAAATTAGGTTATCTAGCGAGAAGAAATAATGAATGTTTTATTGTATATTTTTCTTTTGAGAATTATCTTGAAACCCATTTTTCTTATTTTTTTTAGAAACCATCAGAGAGTGCCGTGCCGGTTGGCGTTAGGGCCATGTACCTGCTTATTTATCTTGCCTCACATTTCACAATAACTATTATCTTCTTAGCCCGTCCCAGATCTTTTATCTCTATTTATATCTCGATCGTTTTCGAGTCATCAGACCAATCGTAAAGATTTGTTCCAACTCCAGTTAAAAAGCTTATTGTCCACTCACTCAACCCCCCCCCCCCCCAAAAAAAAAAAAATCGTGTCATTTTTTTTATATGAAAAGAACATGTAATTATAAAATTCAATATATGCAGCCACTGAGTGTTACCAGCTGTATCCTGCTTGGGTAAATCACGAGTAGCTATAGCAGTGGAAGCAGAGTGTCTTACTAAAGGGAGTGGAAATATAACAATATCTATAAATAATGTTATGGACAGTTCTCATAGCCAAGAGGAATATTATGAATATTACTAAAAAATCGAAAAAAATGTTATGAAAAGAATATATAAGAGCATTTTTTACTCCGGTCTCAAATTCGATTATATTTTGATAATATGGTATTGTTTTCATGATTTATAGAGATCATTTCGATTCTACAGCATTAGTATTGTATTAGTATAGAGAAAGAAAAAATCGAAATCGATTCTACCGTTTTGATATTTCTTTTTATTTCGAATTCTATTCTATTGTAATGATATTTCGTTATTATGCTTGTTTATAGAGATAGAAGAAAAGAGTTTTTTCTCACCCCTATTTAATTATTCAATATTGATTCAACATCTATGTGGCAGTTGGCTATTCCATGTTATGTTCCCAAAACATACCATCTACGCATTATCAATTCGGTAACAGAGTTTATGTTTCTAGTACTTTAAATGGAGTTCAATATTTCTTTTGTATAAAACTGACGGATCTTAAACTCTGTGCAAATTGGGATGAATTGAAATCACTTAATGAATACCATAAACACATACGAAAACCTTTGAATTTAAACTCTCAATGTATTGAATTTGGGAGGTATTAAAAACAGGAACATTATCAAAAATAACACAGATAGATAAAAAGGAGTGTTATCTCAGTTTATTCAGAGAAATCCAAATTATAAAATTATAAAAAGAAATAATTTTATAGTACACATTGTTTCCTAAAAAAACGCATAATACAGTCTTTTAAAGATGACGTCAATGAAACTTATGTATATAACATAAACGAATATGACATTTTCATTAAAAGAGATAATACATATAAGGGCATTGCCTGTTAAATGAACTTTAATCTGTTTGACTTTCAGCTTACATTGCATTACAATAAAGCACAATTGATAATTCACATAAGATTTTTGTCCACATATTCATTGATTAGGTTTTTACTCCAGTCAACATATTTTCCCTGTTCTCCTTAAAAGCGTTAGCAAGAGAAATAGAAACTGGATGATAAGAAAGCTTTGAGGATTCAAACAAGGTCCCACGTTTTACTTCTGAAAAGGAATCACAAAACAAGAAAAATTAAAATGGGGGGGAGGTTGAAACCTTAGCCTAATAAAAACTAGATATTTATCAAATTTGAAATATGTTGTATATGAAATAATGAGATATAATTTATATAAAGATAGTTTAAAATAACTGCACAAAATTCTTTGTTTCAAGAGCTAATTTAATCTCATCAGATTTTAGTAACTATATAAATAGAACACACTTTACAGGTTTAAAAAAAAGTGAAATTGAACATTTTTAGAAAATCTGTCTAACAATAGAAAAAAAAATAAAACTGAGAAAGTTTCTTTTCATCTACGATTAAACCTATTATAAATTAGGGAGGATGGAGGAAATCCGTCTCCCAGTCAAGATTATCAATCATTTTTAAGGGGAAATTTTTGCATAAACGAACAATAATTGTTTTCACTCATCCACAGACACATTCTAGGATGTGTTTCGTCGTATTACGACTCATCAGTGTGGCTATAGAGTATCGATTTATTCAAGTGTCCACCATTGAGATAAAATTGTTTTGTTCTGGATCGAAAGTCCAAAACGGCGGCCACCTGAGAGGTAGACTATGGATCGAAGAGATATGTTGGGCCGTCTTTTCCCTGAGTATGACCTTTGGCTTTACCTAGATCTAGAACAAGACACTTAGCCATTATAAAGCCATTTAAAATTAATGAAAAGCAAAATGTCCAGTATTGCTTATATTAGAATGTTTTGTCACTTTCGAGACTGAAGCTCCATGTTAACAATTTCATGAAGTAAGTACGTAGTTCTATATAATAGAGAGTTTTCAAATCTAAAAGAAAGCTGAACTTATTTCCAGGGGAAAACAAAGATAGATTAAACAGACTTTGCTAGTAATTAGTTACTACTTATTTTGTTAGGAGCCCTGATGCTAGTTAGCTAATGTAATAACATTGTCGTTAGGGCTATCATTTGGAAAAAGTTGAAGATCTTAAGCCATCTCACTCAATGGTTACCTTCGAGAAAGATAATAGTCAGCGCTGCGTCAAACAATAAAAAAATCAAAGAGCCACTTTGTGTTAGTTTAAAAAATTGGAGATAAAACAATGTAAAGTAAACCTGAATCATTCCTCTTTAGACGACTTTTCTTGGCTCTTTTCCACAACTCAAACTAGCAGAATTGAGCTGTGCCAGACGTTTAGCTCTCACATGTTTACGTTGTAATTGTGTTGTTAGTACATTATACCGTTTGTAAGATTTCCAGGTTCCGAGAAAAAAAAAGTTTACCATTTAACTTGACCTCACACAATGTGCAAGTACCAGTATCCATGCTAAAAGATGGAATGGTTTATTGTTCTCATGCCTTCTCAAGTAAATCAAAAAGAAGATTCAAATGTCATCAGAATCCTTACTGATGTGCGAAGTAGACTTTATTAGTTCACTCAAAACAAGTGGATCTTGCTCGGTGCTCACCCCAGGCCAACTGGCATACAGCAAACATAGAAACCTCACCATAGGACACATACACACACACAAATAGAATAAGTGATTTGCTGTGTAGAATAATAATTAGGCTCAAGAGTTGGCCATAACTAAAGTATTAAAGTCAGAATAAACAACAATAGCAGGCTTGAACAAAAGACACGAGTAACAAAGGTCAAAGGTTATCGGGCATTTAAGTAAGAATTGAAAAGCTTGGGAGCTTGGATCAAAATATCTTATTTCAGTCAATCCCATAATGTTAATTGGGACTAAAGAAAACTAGCCTGAATTATCGAGAGATGAATATTGAGAATTCAAATTTCAACTGTCTACTATATATATATATATATATATATATATATATTCATTGTATGCGTATACTCTCTCTCTCTCTCTCTCTCTCTCTCTCTCTCTCTCTCTCTCTCTCTCTCTCTCTCTCTCTCTCTCTCTCTCTCTCTCTCTCTCTCTCTGTCGTTCTCACCCTCTTTGAAATTTGAAGTAAAAATAAAGCCAGAAAATAAATCGCTACATGGCGACTTACATAAAGATACATGTAAGTAAATAAAGATAGCACTGTACAAAGTTATTTAACTAAAAATATAGGAGGAGAAGTTCAAAAATACATTCTTTCATATAATGCTATTTTTGTAACTGTCAGTCAATCCCACAAGTGCCTAGAATTAACGTGGATTAGAAATATTGTTACTGCCCCGAGGTCCTCCTTTCCAAAATCGGCTTGTTGCACCCTTGGGTCCACATATCCCTCACATAAAAGCCTCAAGAGTTGGGAGAAAAAAAAACGGTTTGACTCTAGTGAGCCAGCTCTAATAAGAGTTTAGAGCCAATGTCTTGATATGAAGTGAAAAACAGAAATGAACATTTAATATGGGTGAAAAATTATATAGGATATTGGACAAGGGAAAAGGAGACAATCCTCATAGTCTCAGCCCAGGATAAGACAGAACGACAGAAATGGGAGAGAGAAGAAAAAGTGAGAGAGGAGGCGAGGTTTAGACAGTTACATCATACAGTGTTGAGCTGAAGATCACATTCGTATAGCTCAATATTAAATTACCTTTACTAAAGAGCAAAAAAAAATGGCTACAGCAAGCAGTGTAAAAATAAATGTATGTTTATAAAAAGTGTAAACCTTAGAATGCTTTAAGTTTAAATCAAATTTATAACACTTGCTCAATTTAGAGGTAAAAAAGCATGACTTAAATAGGGCGGCAGATCAGAGCCAACTCTGAGAAAGAGAAATGAGGGTATCCTTCCCTGTGGTAGTCTGTGGAAGATCCTTGGGCAAGACCAATTTAAAAAAAAAACATGAACTGATAACAGACAGCAACAATGTGAGTTGATGGGTAAATCAGCTCATTAAAACAAAAAAAAAATAAAGTGTGGTGTCTGACAAGGATGTGTGCTTGCTCCAGACCTTTTCTCTCTCTCTCTGCAGTGAAATGATTTGAGAAGCATAGAAGGATACCCAGGAATTTAAATAGGAGGGCACAAAGTAAGCAACATAAGATACGCTGATGACGCTGTATTAATTGCAGAGAATAAAGAAGACTTGCCACAATTATTAGACATTACTGAAGAAAAAAGCAGAAGGAAAGGATATGGATTAAAGAGCAAAAATACAGAAGTAATGGTCGTCAATCGAAACAATGAGTGTGCACAGATCAATTCTTTAGTAGCCAAAATTAATTCAAGTTCATGAATCAATGCAAATACTTGGGCACTTTAATGTTAAGAGATGGACACAACAACTGTGAAATCGCATCAAGAACGGCGCAAGTTAAAAATGAGTTTTCATTGACTGAAATCAGAACTCACAAACGAATACATCTCATCTACATGAGAAAAAGAGCACTTGAGTGTTTTATTGAACCCATCCTTATGTATGTATGTTAGGCTTAGAAAATTTAAAAAACAACTACAAAATTAACTGGAGGCAACAGAAATGTGGTTCCTAAGGATAATACTATGAATCTCATTCATGGACTTCAAAGAAATCAAACTAAACTGTGCTACGAGGAGCTAGCACATCATTGCTCATAAATACCATATGTAAACTACAGGCAGTCTTTTTTTGGCCATGTGATGAGAAAAAAGAAACTGAAACTTCTTGTGACAACTGGATTGATTTTAAAGGAAAATGCAGGGGAAAGAAGCGAGAAAAGATATAGCATGGACTAAAAAAGTGGCTAAATGTAAAATGAGTGACAGATGCACTAACAGCATCAAGGGATAGAGATGCGCAGAAGGTCATGATCGCTTACTCTAAAGAGCAGGGCTCCTAATTCATTGATATATAGAGAATTTTCTATGAATAATCTAAGGATTGTCGTGTTTTACAAAAAAAAACATAAAAAGGTATATCTAATAAAGGTAGTTGTAAGCAATATGTCTTTGTTGTTTCAACGTAGATGGATACTGCATATGTTGGGCGTTGCTCTACATAAAATTATGTATAGACAACCACTGCCATAAATACAGCACAGATTGCAAATATAACATCTCACTCCAGTTCTATAACATTTTCAAAGCTGGAAAGTACAAAGGACTCAAAGCATACATAGTGAAAAAAAAACATACCATAAAAAAGGAATGTACTCACAGACAACACTTTGCAGACATGAAATTTGCTTGAAAAGAAATACATGACTATTACAAGGTAAACATGTAAGTCTCACTTATACATGAGGTGTAAGCTGACTACCTTTGATTGGTCTACAAATGTAGCCCAAAATTTGTGTTGACCTGCAAAGACTTAAAGCAAGAACAAATGATTTTTCCCTCTCCTAAGTTTTGGAGAAAATCCAATTTTGTGAAAGACGAAGTTTGTTTTAAGCAGAAAGGATAAGAAAAGAGATGACATGAAAGATTGAAAAACCTGTCTATCCTACTGGAGAAAATTAAGAAAAACATACAAAAAAAAAAGATAATAATGCAATGATGTCACAAGGCTGTTTGAATTGAGCCAACGGAAGATCCAGACCACTTTAAGCCTATATCACTGCCAATTCATGAACGGGGATTGATTTCTGAAGTCTACCAGCCTTATTCCCATTGTAATTGTGACAAAACAATTAAATCTAGATTTCAATGATCTTGTCACAGGCAAAAAAGGAGAAGTAAGACAATTAGATCAAACAAGAGAAAGCCATCAATTATTGGCCATGTCTGATTTGGCTAAGCTAATCACTGCAAGATTCTGAGACTTCAGCCATTTTCTTTGGAAACACAAAAATAGTTCTAACAACAAATTAAAATATTATAGTCAGTTCAGAAGTAAATAATTGCACTAAATTGTAAATATCTTTTGGACTATAGAAGGACCTCAATAGCGTTTTGTAGTATTTGACAATAAACTTACTAAAGCATTTTTTTTAATCACATCAAACAAATATAACAGCTGATTTTGCTTCTTTGTTAAATTTAAGTACCTTTCTTTGGAGCAGCAACCGCTCTCCCTAAAGACTATGATAGAAGCCTGGTATAATGCTGTGTTTGAAAAGGACAAGTCAAGCAACATGTGTAAACTAATTCATTTTACCTTTATAACTGCTCTTATTGCTATGGCATCAAAAGTAATGATCAAATGAATTTAAAGTAATTTAAAAATTCTTGAGAAAAGAAAATCAACTTACACATCAAGGGCAAAATCCCTTAACTAGGCTGATGCGTCACATTGATTCTCATCGCGTCACTCTTCAAAACTTAGTAGATGGTAAGGATTCCCTCTCAAAAGCACATTGTCTCAAGCTGTTTAGTCTGTGGCTGGGGATCTTCTCAAAATGAAGAAGAGGTTCAAGATCTCCGTCAGATTATCACTGAAGATGTTGAGAGGAGCATATATGAATAGACTGGAACAAGTTACACAGAGAAAGGATAGGGAAGAAAAGGAGGGGGAGAGGAAGGAGGGGAGGGAGGGAGAGAGAGAGAGAGAGAGAGAGAGAGAGAGAGAGAGAGAGAGAGAAAATTTATATACGTTTGTATCAATTTTAAAATCGTTTAATGTATTGAGGATTTTTTTCTAATGCTGAAACTGGTTTGAATGAAGCAAGTTTTTCTTGAAGTAATGATGAGTTATATAAATTTGTATATTAGAAGAAGCACAAGAATATCATGCAAGAATGAATAAAATTTCAGCCTAGCGAAAATAATTAGGTCAAACGTTCTTGCTGGAACACTTGGCCTAGTTTTGGATTAAGAAAAGATACAAACGTTTGTTGCCCCATTTTTTTTTATTTTTAGATTAAAAATATGTCAAACCTTGATGGATCAACACTTGGCCTAGTTTGGATTTGAAAAAAGATATATATATATATATATTTATATAATGTATATATTTATTATATATATGAGGCGAAAACAATAGTTAAAACTTCGAAAAGCAAAATGTCAAGTATTGCTAATATTAGAATGTTTTGTCACTTTAGAGACCGAAGCTTCATGTAAACAGCAACAATTTCATGAAGGAAGTATGTAGTCCTATATAATTGAGAGTTTTCAAATCTAACAGAAAGCTGAACTTATTTCCAGGGGAAAACAAAGACAGATTTAACAGGCTTTGCTAGTAATTAGTTCCTTCTTATTTTGTCAGGAGCCCGGATGCTCGATAGCTAATTTAATAACATTGATGTTAGGGCTATCATGTGCAAGTATCAGGACCCATGCTAAAAGATGGAATGGTTTATTGTTCTCTGCCGTCTCAAGTAAATCAAAAAACAAACTTTTTTTAATGTACTTCTAAAAAACCAGTCAATGCAAGCGGTGTAAGCAGGAGCACACACACTCTCTTTCTCTCTGTCTTCTCTGTATCTCTCTCTCTATCCTCTCTGTATCTCTCTCTGTCCTCTCTGTATCTCTCTCTGTCTTCTGTATCTCCCTCTCTCTCTCATTCCTCTCCGTATCTCTCTCTGTCCTCTCTGTATCTCTTTGTCTGTCTCTCTGTATCTCTCTCTCTCTCTCTTTCCTCTCTCTCAAAAACAAAATTTGATTGTACACAGAGCCATGATTGTGGAGCATTTTTTTTTCTAATTGATTTAGCTCTTATTTTATTTTTTCTGTGCTCGAATTCCAGCTGTGTCCTCCAAATGTTAAGTTTTGCTTTATGTGTTTTACTGGCTCAACTGAGGCACCATAAAGGTTTATTCATCAGAGAGTATATAAAGGCCTATATTCTAGTTTACATATTGAGCATTTGCTCTTTTAATCTTGTCTTTTCTTAAGACAAATGAAGTGAATATGATCAATATCAATTAGTTATAATACTCCTCATTAGGGCTCACCTAGCTGTGTAAAGAGAAATGTAAGAATCTAACATGATGAATATGCTGTAAAGAGATAAAGTTAACAACTCTATGACACCAATACATTGGATGGTTTCATCTGCAATGCAAATCTTAATATTGGAATTGAAAGTATAAACAATATTTAAAAAAAAACACACACAAGATCTATATATATATATATATATATATATATATATATATATATATATATATATCAGCCAGTTCTATACTTTCGCACAGGTTGACACTCAATGAAGGAAATAACATTTTACGCTTCGTAGAATTATATTTTCACCATTTCTTTTTACGTAAAATTTTATATTATACATTTAACCTTACGCAAAAAAAATTTTCATATTGCATAAGGATAGGATTCACAAAGGATCACATGAAATGATGAATGTTCAAAATATTCAGAGTTGAGAAAATTTACGAAAATTCTCTTCCCTGATTACGGATTGCTCACAACTACTTATTTCTGTCACAGTACAATACATTGTAACACATTCTGACTAGTTTGAATTTTTTAAAAATCCAAAGTTTTGGAAACTTGAATTGAGTCAAAAATGAAAAAAAAAATGAAGAACAGAATTTGGAATTTCAAAGACAAGTCAAATGAAGTGGACTGGATTGTGTTAATTCTGTTACATTCTCTTTTAACAGGCAAGTCAATTCTGTTACAGTGAAACACCAGTAAACCAAAATATTTCAATCAGAGACTTATAGCTCGGCCAAAATGGTATGAAGTCCTTAACCTTGACTAAAGCAAATGTTTTTTGCAGCCCTGAAACTAGACTTTAACACTGCCCCCACACTAGTTCAGCCTGAGTAATTGTATGTAAACTTCATCATATTTTCTTACCTTCTCTTTATCTTCACAACTGCAAGACCAGAAAATAAGCAGAACCAAGAAAAAGAATCTGTTTCAAAATGTAAGGAAATAACACAGCCCCCCTCATGCCATTTCTACCATCTTTGACAATGTTTGATTACAGCCATATTCTAAAGGCAAGGATAAATTCTTGATTTCAAAAATTTTATTATGAAAAGCAGCATTTAAATTAACAAACTTTACCCCATACAGTTGGAGCGAATTGTCCATTGATTAGAGCATTTTGCAAGAGTAATAGAATAGAGATATGTTTGAAATCTATGAAGTCCACGATCCAGAGCACATTTTTTTATCCACTTTGCAAATAAATACATAAAAGCATCGTAATAAAACAAATTTAAAGAAAAACTTTTCATGAGCATAATTTTTACCTTGATGGTGTCTCAGCTCAATAGAACATAGCTTCTGTCCGTTGTGCCAGCACCTGATGGTATAGAAAGGACAACATTGATAAGGTGAGTGACAAGCTTTATTTGTGGTATTCTAATTTTCTACATATCTATAATTATTGTAGGAGAATTTTAATTGATAAAGAATTTTTGCATTTCTTAAAAATATGATTGTCTCATTCGACATATTCATGGACTGTTTAAGACTAGTAAAAATAATTTGAAAATTTGAAAAAATATATACAGATAAATGCTAGAAATGTTGGTTCTCGCTTGCCATCAAACACGACATGCTTGACCTACGCCTGTCTTGATGCAGTAGAAAGAAGTCTGACACATATTGAGTAACCAGCAATCGGTTCTTGTTAGACTCAGACCTGTTTGAGAGGGAATTGGGGCAAGGAGAGCACTTTTTATTTTTCAGGTAAAGGCCTAGAGAAAAGAGGGTGAGATATATAGAGCGATATATATAGTGAGTGAGAGAGAGAGGGAGGATGGAAAAGAGACAGACAGACAGACAGACAGATAGATCAAGATGAATCACATATTGCAAAGTTCAGCCAAGTAAAACAGGATCAGATTTATAGAAACAAAAGCAGCTAAATTGAGTTCATTATTTGTGGCACTAAAAATTTATTAAGTCTGAAATACGTGCATATTAATAATACTTTGGCTCATCTCCTCCTCATTTTGAAGTTTTCACTTATCATGATGATTTCAAGAACAATACTGCCACGTTCAAAGGTATTTTTTCTTCCACAAAGTCATTTCATTAATGTAAGTGCAGTTGCAACTGGCAATTTAAAAAAAAACTATTGAACAAAATCAACATGTTTAACAAGCAATATAAAATGGATAATTATTCTTTTTCAAAAATGAAGATATGCAAACTTAGCAAATAAAAAACAAGCATTCTAAGCTTTCTAGTTGTGTGCCTATTTCCTTTTAGACCTATTATACTATTTTTATAGTCACATACGTTTCCTTTTCGATCCTTTATAATTACCAAGTTTTTTTTGCCTTCTACTTGGATTTGCTAAGCTTTCTAAAGGTCTCCTCCTGGGGGGAGGGATCTCAAATCTTTACCATTCAAAGTTCAGAGCTGTATGGAGTGTAAAATATGGAAAACGTCAAGGTTGTGGTGGATAAACAAGAGTGTAGATAAGGTGTATCACATGCTGGGGAAAAATCCGATCAGTAGAGGCTACCTTAGTTAAAAGAAGTCTTGCACTTACCAGTAATCAAATCTGTAAACATAAGAATGTTAACAATGAATCTCCACCATCTACATGCGCACTTACCTTACCGGTGCAGTACTTCCTCAACTGATATACAAATGATGTACTTCACGCATGCGCACTTGATGTAACAATGAATATTATAACGCAAAAAAGTACAAACTTTGAACACTCATATCTCAAAAAGTTCTGATTTGCGATGGATAAAACTTTCATATTTGTGTTCAGCACCCCTGAAAACATAAAATAAACATCATTTGACAGACCAAATAGAAGTTGGTGTACAAGTAAAATTTCACCCAATTATGCCCTCTACCTTTGTTGACTCCTTTCCCTACACTAGATTTACATGTTGATGGATTATCCTGATCCTGACTATAACTAGGCCTAGAACAAGACTAACAGTAACATCTTCTGAGTTACTGTCACAATCATAACATAATCAGCGTTATTGTCACCATATCCTACCGCTTTCCAAGGTGCAGGTGTGGATCTAGATTGTTCATAATCTTTTCCACTACCATTAATGTCTGAATTCGAACAAATTCAAGAACTAGAAGTGGGATTCATACGACACATCCATTTTCTGATTAATTTTGCACTTCAGAGATTGCATAGCCCTGAGGCCTATTCTCTATGTTACTAGGATCAACTGTTTACATGAACAGGCTAGCGACAATGGGAAAAAAAACCTGCTGAAAGCCCAATTCTTGTCTCAATACTCAAAACACCTCAAAACCAAAAGCTTCAAATGTCAACATATGGTTTCTATAGTATTCAGGCAAATGCCTAGAGGAAAGAGGGTGAGATATATTAGTCAGAGATGAATGTCAACAGAATGTGAATCGTTATGATAAAAGCACCAAACTTTCAGAAATGCTAGTTTAGGTTACTGGCTTCGATTTCTGATATAGTCCCAAAAAACGTTTTGCTTTAGACGGGCGTTTTGAGCGAGTGAAAACGTGCCTTTTTTTCCTGTTCAAAATAGACTCGATTACCAAGCCGAGTATCGGGGAGAAAAATAATGTTTTCATCGTGAATACAAAAAGCTAGGCCCATGCTTACCGCCTCTGTTACGAACAAGTGTGTTTACAACTTTACATTTCAGCGAGGAGGAAATATTCGCTTTAAAGGTAAGAAAATCATCTTATAATACATATTTTTTATATTTTGTTTACCGATCATTGCATCTAAAAAGCGTAGGCTACATCTTTACATTTCAGCGAGGAGGAAATATTCGCTTTAAAGGTAAGAAAATCATCTTACAATAAATATTTTTTATATTTTGTTTACCGATCATTGCATCTAAAAAGCGTAGGCTACATCTTTGCAAGATCTAGATCTAGATCTAAATATAGTCTAGCTAGCCGAGGCAAACTATTTATAGAACATCAGTGATTAAATATTTTACATACTTGCTTTTTAAGGGTAATATCAACTCAAAATTAACCTTTTCATACTTTTTAAATTGGTTATTCATCAAGTAGGCCTAGATCTACTTGGATTTAAAAACAAAATAAGCACATTGTCAAATGCGTATCCTTGTACGAAACTAAGGCTTTCTTGGCTCCACTTCGGTACTGAAGCGCTTTACCGTAATCGATACTAGGGCCTGTTGTATAAATAATTCGGTACCGTTACTACTACAGGCGTTAATTATAAATTATAACGGTATCATGTTAAAATCACTGCCATCATCGATCCTCCCTACTTCTCCTTCTCCTCTTCCTCATTCTTCTTCTTCTTCCTCCTCCTCCTCTCTCTCTCTCTCTCTCTCTCTCTCTCTCTCTCTCTCTCTCTCTCTCTCTCTCTCTCTCTCTCTCTCTCTCTCTCTCTCTCTCTCTCTCTCTCTCTCTCTCTCTCTCTCTCTCTCTCTCTCTCTCTCTCTCGTCTAGGTCAAAACTATATATAATTTTTTTAAAGTAGTGTTTGCTGTAAACAATAGTATGCGTTCGTCAGAAAGATTGAATGTTTGTTTGTCATTGTCCTCTAACGTTGTTATTGTCTTTTTTTCCACAGAGTGAAGTGCCAGAGGAATGATAACAAGACGCAACCAATGGACTGGTCAAAGTGCATCGTATGTCAGGCAGAAACTGGAAAGAAACTTTCCTGCCCAGCCAAGTCAAAACGAAAAGATACAGGCGCTGGATATGAAACATTCATTGCGAACATTCGTCTCTTTGAAGAGGCGGGTTGTGAGGACCTGCCCGAGTGGATCAAGTCTGAAGTAAAGGATGCGGAGACACTTGCTATAAACGAGGGGAAATGGCACTCAACTTGCTACTCACGTTTTTCGAGAACCAAAGCCGATCGCCTTGCGGAAAGAAAGAGAAAACGCGAATCTGATGCCTTTGATAAAACATTCACCCGGGTCAACTCATCAAATAGTAACGACCCCCGTGGTGTCACTGAAAGTACAGCATCGACTCCTGGAATGTTTAGGGGAAACATGTGCTTCCTCTGCCACGAAAAAGGAGGACGACTACACCAGGTACAAACACTGGAACTCGACAGACGTCTGAGGGACTGTGTGCAAGATCTACAAGACCAACAACTGATAGCAGAACTTAACACTGCAAGTGATCTTGTCGCACGGGAGGCAAAATACCATGCCAAATGTCTGACTGCCTTATACAACAGACATCGAGATTCAGAGAAGGCCAGAGCTTCCGACACCTCCATGTCATCTGCAAGCTTAGCACTTGCTGAGCTAATAGCATTTATGGAAGAAAGTAACGTAGAAGATCTATCAACAGTCTTCCGCTTAGCAGACTTGTTGAAGCTATATGAAGCAAGAGTTAACCAATTACGTGGTCAATTCCTTTACAAGCAAGAGCACATAGCACCCACCTAAAGAAACGGCTGCTGCAAAATGTACCGGGACTCGTAGCTTTTAATCAAGGACGCGAAGTTTACCTGTCTTATGATGAGGAGGTGGCACTTACCCTCAAGCGCCAATACAATGAAGAAGAGGACACAGAGAGCATCACGATGGCAAGGTTGGCAAACATTATCCGAAATGATATGTTTGTCACAAGTGTGTCATTTACAGGACAGTTTGATCACGAAACACAGATTCAATCGGTTCCTCAGCATTTATTGGTTCTGATCAACATGATCATCAATGGCCCAAACATAAAAGACCAAGCAGAACCACCCAACATCACACAGCCAGTACTTACAGTCGCACAACTTTTGATGGTCAATGCATACAAACAGCGTCGAAAACCAAAAGAACCCCCTACCCAGATATATGTAAAGAACAAACAGATGCCACTGTCCATCTATGTAGGGATGAAGGTGCATTCATTGACTTTTAAACGTCAACTTGTGGACAGTCTCCATGAACTTGGGCTTTCGGAGTCTTATGATTCTATCATGGACATTAAAACTAGCCTTGGCAATAGCATAATAAATCACTATTCAAATGAAGGAGTTGTGTGCCCACCACAGTTTAGAACTGGAGAGTTTGTTGTTGGGGCTGCGGACAACATCGACCATAACCCATCCTCAACCACATCAACAGGCTCTTTTCATGGAACAGGTATCTCCCTTTTCCAGAACTGTGCTGTGACTCTACCAAACCCAAGGGAACAACGCCTGTGGGAAACTTTTCAGATTGAGAAGCAAGTCAAGGAAATACGTGCCTTACCATCATCCTTCACAGAAGTAAAGCCTTTGCTTGCGCCCACCAATATGACTGCCCCTGCGGGCCTCTCAGCGTAACCCCATGCTACTCACATCTGTTGTTAGAGAAGAAAAAGAGTGGTTAGATCATGTGAGCGACCACTTGACCCAAGAAATCAAAGAATCTGCACTGTCATGGGCTGCATTCCATGCTTCAAAATATCAAAACTCGATGCTGCC
This sequence comes from Elysia crispata, assembly GCA_033675545.1. Lineage (NCBI taxonomy): Eukaryota > Metazoa > Mollusca > Gastropoda > Plakobranchidae > Elysia > Elysia crispata. The sequence goes on along the minus strand of JAWDGP010003712.1, from coordinate 11,319 downwards.
TTCCGTCAACTCGATGTTGCCCCTTTTCCGAGATGAAGCATCTTCATTTGCAATGCTCCGACACTGCCTCCTCGTGGTACAAGCAGCAATACACCATTTTAATCCTGGACAGACACCTGTGATTTGCGTTGACCAGCCATTGTTTGCCAAACTGAAACAAATCCAATGGTCAGATGAGACTTACTCAGAAGACAATTTTGTCATATTGTTTGGTGGATTTCACATCGAGATGACAGCCTTGAAAGTTTTAGGCAACCTTCTACAGGGAAGTGGATGGACGGAAATGGTATCAAAAGCAAATATATCATCTGCAGGGACCGCTGATTCCTTCCTAACGGCCTCACATGTTACACGCACAAGAAATGCACATCAAATCACTGCATGTGCTCTCCATATATTGATGACTCAAGCATTCACTGAAGCAAAGGAAACTGATCCAGATATTGATCCAGGCATTGACTTTGATGCATGGTGTGCTTTGCAGAAGGAAAAAAGCCCTCAATTCCTATTCTGGACAACGTGCCTTGATCTCCAGTTACTTGTCTTTTCGTTTGTTCGAGCAATCCGGACAGCCAATTTCAAACTGTATGTGAGTGCTTTGAATAAACTTGTTCCATGGTTTTTCACATTTAATCACACCCACTATGCTCGGTGGATTTCAGTTCACTTAAGGGACATGATGATTCTTTCTGAAAAACACCCTGATGTCTACCGGCAATTCAAACTTGGCAAGTTCGTTGTCGCAAAATCAAAAAACAATTTCTCCTTGATCTCAGTTGACCAAGGTCATGAACAAAATAATGCTGTTTTGAAAGATGATGGTGGAATCATTGGCCTTACCCAAGACTCAGATGCCCTAGTCAAATGGACAATATCTGGACCAGAAACAGTGCGTGTAATTGCTGAATTTGAAAAGTCTATTGTTGGAAAGTCAAACACTATCAAAGATACTTCACCACATCACCAAGAAACCAAATCAGCTCAAATTAGATTTGCCAAGCAAGTTACGTCCATGGTTGACGCTATCCTGAAAGCAGGGAATCCCTTGTCAAGTGGTGAATGTCAGATGATTCGATTGCACTCAAGAGAAGTAATGCCTGATGAATCTGTGACATGTCTGAAGGATCTGCAAGCAAGAGGAGAAAGAGAATATGGAGCTTTTGAAAAGGACCGCCTTGTTGACAGAACAACGGCAGTATCAGAACTCATACAGAGGAAAAAAGTCACTTTTTTCAATGAACAGCCAATAAAGTTCAAACCAAAAGGAAAAGAAATGATATCGGAACTGAAGTCTGAGGCATCATTGTTTTCCCGTCTCTATGTATCTTGTCAAAGGAGAGATGGTAATATGGATGAATTTTTCAGGCACGAACATCAACCATTTCCCCCATCTTTATCAACAAGTGGAAGCCTCCGCCAAAGCAAGAAATCAGATTTGGTGAACTGCCTAGAGGAACTAATGCAACCTGTAGAAAACCGACCACCATATCATGTCAGCATCCTTGACGGGGCTGTGATTGTAAACATGTTGAAGCCGGGTATGGCTAAAACCTTTGGCCAATATTCTGAGTCAATTTTCTGTCAATATCTCAAGAGTGAACTGTCAAGGGCGTGCAGAGTGGACGTCGTATGGGACATCTACATTCCGAATAGCCTGAAAAGCCAGGCACCTTTACAGAGACTTGGGTGTCCTGTCAAGGTAGTTAGGGTGCAAACGTCGTCGCCAATCCCTGGGAAATGGCACGAATTTCTTAGGAATGATCAAAACAAGACCGAGCTATTTAGCTTCTTAACGGAAAGTGCAATTGCTTCCATAGACACCTCTAAAGAGCTCGTAATGACAGACGGTACTGGTGTGAGTTGCAAGCCTCTCCGTGAAACTAGTGCTGTCGCTCCTTGCAATCACGAGGAGGCGGATTCCAGAATGATGGTCCACGTAACTGATGCATTCCACAGAGGATACAAAAAGATCCAGATAAGGAGTGTGGACACGGATGTTGTAGTCCTTGCTGTTTCAACCGTCAGTGAGCTAGGAGGTGGATTGGAGTTGTGGGTGGCTTTTGGAACTGGCAAGGACTTCAGGCTCATAGCTGCTCATGAAATCGCAGAATCTCTTGGCCCAATGAGATGTTATGCACTACCTATGTTCCATTCACTGACGGGTTGCGATACCACGTCCTATTTTCAACACATTGGGAAACGCACTGCTTGGAAAATCTGGAAGCTCAGTGACATGTTGACAACAGCACTGTGCAGTCTTCGCAAAGATCCAAAGAACCTTCAAGACAACATTCTCCAGACTGTGGAGAGATTTGTCATTCTGCTCTATGACAGGACCAGCAGCGTTGAATGCATTGATGCTGAACGAAAAGACCTGTTTGTGAGAAAAGGCCGACAACTTTCATTACTTCCTCCAACAAAGGCAGCTCTATATCAGCACATTTTGAGGTCTATTCTGCAAGCCGGATTCTACTGGGGCAGGTTAACATCGAAGTCTTGTGATCACCCGTCTCCTGGTCTATGGGGATGGACATGCCCTGATAAGTGGAAACCAATGTGGACTCTCCTCCCCGATGCAGCAAGTTCTTGTAAAGAACTGATCCACTGTCGTTGTAGATCAAGATGCATAGACTGCAAATGTGCGCAGGCTGGGCTCAAGTGCATTGCTTTTTGCATGTGCAAAGGCGACTGTGAAAACATTTAGGGCTTCATAATGAATTGCTACATTGGACAGGAATGTGAAATTATGTAATGATTTATTAGAGTATACCATACATAACATTTAAAGTATGGTATAGCATATAATGGTATATTTTTTAAGGCCTGTTGTTAGGTCAGATCGTGTCGAACATTGGCAAGGCGAATAACTCTTTAATGTTCAGAGAGTCAGGTTTCCCCCCATTTTGATATGTATTGCAGTCTAATCACATGCGATATGTGTTTCTGGTCAAAGTCTGACTTTTCTGCAGTAGGCCTAATTAGAATTGGATATATATGTAATATTATTTTAAAAAAAATAACAATAACAAGGGCGGTAATTCTTGTAATTATTTTATTAAAACATTATTTTCACACACAGTAATCACATTGGACAATGCTTAAGTGAAAACAAATTTGTCTAAGCCCATATTCAATTGAAAATCATTTCCATTTGGACACATCTTTTATGTTTATAACTCAAATAAAGACGATAAAAAAATCAAGGGCTGTAACTCTCACCAAAAGCTGTAACTTTTTTGGGACTATATCAGAAAATGATCACCATAATATTAACTACATTTGGTGAAAGTTTCATGCTTTTATCATTTATATTCACAATCTTATAAGAAAAAATATATTCATCTCCGACTATATGGAGAGTTCCAAAAAAACAGGGACACAACTCCAATAAACCCACATCTTACCCACTGAGTAGGTCACTTTGCATTTCCACTTACCGATCACAGGTTCTAAGAGCTATTACAGTGTATGGATATTAGCTTCAGCCCGCAAACAATGTTCGAATTGAAATTAAGGTCCCTTTTTTTTACCTTTTTCTTTTTGCAAAAGACAGTTTCATTTCAAATTTTAAAAAAAAAACCAGACTAAATTGCACTTTTTTATCACAAAATTGTATACCCGAGTAACTTTTATACATTATTACCAAAATACATACACTATTTATGATTAACTTGTCTGGATTTATGATAATAACAACAACATCATCAACAACAACAACAACAACAACAACAACAACAACAACAACAACAACAACAACAATAATAATAATAATGATAATAATAATAATAATAATAATAATAATAATAATAATAATAATAATAATAATAATAGTAAAAACATTGGTTTTGACAAAAAGAAAATCTAGAAGTTGTTTCTTTTCTTTTTTAATGACGTCTGTGTAAATAATGTGGAAACATTTTCATAATTATGAACTTCTGGAACTTAATATCAAAATGCAAGGAGTTAAAAAAAAAAACAAAGGTAGATCGAAGTAGTATGGCAAAAATGCGAGTCTGGCCCACCTCCCCTTTTTTTTAAATTAAAAAATTACACTCCCTAGTACCCCCCTCGAGAAATAAAAAAAAAGTGAAAAAAATAGGGTCCTGGAAAAAGTGTTTGAGGTTAAGGCAGTAAAAAATCAATAACTTTTCAATTGAGAGTCAACGAAGCATTAACACTATATGCAGGGGAATTTATAATTTATTTTATTGAATGTAAAAATGTCAGAAGGAAAAATCTGTTCAAAGTGTCAACAAATGAAAACATTTTCTCATTTTGATAGACAACCATTATATCAGAATAAAACTGGTTATAGATCTTCTTGTAAACAATGCAATAAACCAAAACAAAGATTACATTATCAAAATAATAAAGAGAAGTATAAAGAAGCATATGAAAATTTTATTATTAGAAATCCAAATTATCAATCTATCTATTATTATGAAAAGAAAAAATTATAAAATATATTTTCCTAATTAAATATTTAATCCTTAAAAATGAGCACGCAAGAATCCCAAAATTTAATAAGTTCACACATTATTAATTCTCAAGATATCAATAATGAAAATCCTGCTTTATACTTCAATAATATAAAACAAGAAGTATATAATAAGATTAATAATTTAGAACATCCATTAAAGTTTAAACTTATATTTTCTATAGAATTTAATACTGCAGTTGCTTTTCAAGAAATAGATATCTTTCATAATTCTCCTCTAGAAATTATCAGATCTGTGAATGATTTCAACAATGCTTATACAAGAATATATGATAATTTTAATAAATTTATAGATGAGTTTCAAGAAAAAGGAAGTGGACATGTGTTTAAAGAAATTACACAAGTAGAAATAAGAGCTTATAGAATGAGAGGATTTCGAGGTTCTTCTTATATTCCAACTCCATTTAGATCAAGTAATATTATAAATGTTCAAAATAAAAAAGATAACAAATGTTTTCTTTGGTCTATCTTAGCAAAGTTACATCCTGCTAAAGAACATTGTGAAAGAGTAACAAAATATCAAGAATATGAAAACGAATTAAACATGGAAGGATTAGAATATCCTATAACAAAACATGATATAGTTAAGTTTGAAAAACAAAATCCTAAATATGCAATTTATGTTTGGTATCTAAAAGATATTAAAGATAAATTTTCACTAAGACCAATGTTTACTTCACAATACATAAATGAAGAAGATAGTAAAACAATTATTGATTTGTTATATTTAGAAGATGGAGAAACTACTCATTATTGTTTGATTAAAGATTTAAATAGTTATTTATGTACTGAATCTAGACACAAAGGATTTGTTTGTAGAAACTGTTTAGATGTGTCTTCAACAAAACAGGCACTAGAGAATCATAAAATAAGATGTCTCTCTAATGAAACATGTGTAACTAAAATGCCAAAGGAAAATAAAAATATTTTAGAATTTAAGAATCACCATTATAAATCTAGACTACCTGTTGCTATCTATGCTGATTTTGAAGCAATAAATAAAAAGATTCAAACAAATCAACCTAATCCTGAAAGTTCATATACAAATAAAATATTCAAACAAGAACCAATAAGTTATGGAATGTATGTTCATTCTGATTATCACAATTTATATCCATGTGATTATCACTCTTATATAGGAGAAGATTGTATAGAAATATTTGTTCAAGAACTAATGGGAGCTTATGAATATATTTCAAAAAAGTTAGATTATTATAAAAAATCTAAAGCTAAACTTAATCATAAACAAGAAAAAGAATTTCAACAAGCAACACATTGTTATGTTTGTAAAAATGAATTTACAGATTTAATACGAGAACATAATCATCTAAATGGAAAATATAGAGGACCTGCTTGCAAATACTAAAGAAGGAAGAGATACTAAAACCATTCCTGTATTTATTCATAATGGTTCTGGTTATGATTTTCATTTCCTAGTTCAAGAGGTAGTAAAGTATTCAAATAAATATAAAAAAGTTGAAGTACTTCCAAAAACAAAAGAAGATTATATTTCAATAAGTATAGGAAATGAAAATAGAAAATTAGTTTTTCTTGATAGTTATAGATTTCTAAGTGCATCATTAGATAATGTTTCAAAAGGTTTAAAAGATTCTGATTTTCAGATTATGAAAAAACATTTTACTGAAGAACAATTTGAAACTCTAAAATTTAAAGATGGGAAAACTAGATCATTCAAAGGTTTCTTTCCATATGAATATTTTGATTCAATGGAAAGATTAGATGAAACCGAATTACCTTCATTTGAAAAGAATTGGTATTCTACTTTAACAGGTGAAGATATCACAAAAGAACAACAAGATCATGTTATTAAAACATGGAATAATTTTAATTGTAAAACATTTAAAGACTATCATGACCTTTATCTTAAAATGGATGTATTAATATTAGCTGATGCAATGGAAACATTCAGACAATTCTTTTTAGAACATCATGAAATAGATCCAGCGTATTGTTTTTCTGCTCCAGGTTTAACTTGGCAATGTGGGTTAAAGTATACTAATGTAAAATTAGAACTACTTACAGATAAAGATATGTTACTTATGTTTGAAGCACAAAAGAGAGGTGGATTTTCAGGAGTATTAGGGACGAGATATATAAAAGCAAATAATAAATATTTAAAAGAATTTGATAAAAATAAACATAGTAATTATTTATTATATTTAGATGCAAATAATCTTTACGGTTGGGCAATGAGTCAAAAACTTCCTACAGGAGATTTTAAATGGGAAGATAATCCTGATTATTATAAGAACATTCCAAAAGGGAGAGGTTGTATTGTTGAGTGTGATTTACAATACACAACTAAAACAAAAATTAATACAAGAAGATTTCCTTTAGCTCCTGAACATTTAAAGATTAAAGAGGATGATCTAAGTGATCTACAGTTAAAGTATTTACAAGTTGAAAATAAAACTATTGGTAAAACAGAAAAACTAATTCTTAATTTACATGATAAAAAAAGATATGTTATTCATCATGAACTTTTAAAATACTATGAAAGTTTAGGATTGAAAGTTACTAAAGTTCATAAAACAATTTCATTCAAAGAAGAAAAGTGGTTACAACCATATATTGATTTTAACACACATCAAAGAACTTTAGCTAAATCAGATTTTGAAAAAGACTTATATATATGGAAGTTAATGAACAATAGTTTTTACGGAAAGACTTGTGAAAACATTAGAGATAGATGTGAAATAAAATTATGTAAGAAAGAACAAGAAGTAGAAAAGTATATTAATAAACCAAATTTTAGAGAAGCTGTAAAATTACAAGATAACCTTTATGTTGTTATGAATAATATAACTTCAGTAACTTTCAATAAACCAATCTATACAGGAATGTGTGTTCTAGATTATTCAAAACTTTTAATGTATAAATTCTACTATGAAACAATTAATGTTATATGGCCTGATAATGAAGTTCTCTTATACGATACCGATAGTTACTTCTTAAATATTTTTACAGATGATGTTTATGAAGATATGAAACAGATACAAAATGATTTAGATACCTCTGATTATTCTAAAGATCATCCTCTACATTCAAATCAAAATAAAAAAGTAATCGGTAAATTTAAAGATGAACTAGCAGGAAAAGTTATGAGTGAACTTGTAGCTCTTAGGAGTAAAGCATATTCCTATTTGGTAGATGGAGAAGAAAAGAAGAAACTAAAAGGAATAAGTAGAAATGTTGTTAAGAAACAAATAACTCATCAACATTATAAAGATGCTGTGTTACATGAATTATAAAAAAGTAAATTATAATAAGATGTATACATTAAATTCCATAAATCATGAAATGTTTATTCAAGAAAGAAATAAAAAAATCAATAAGTCCTTATGATGATAAAAGATATATTCTTAAGCTGATGGAATAAAAATATTACCACATTGTGATCCTGTAAGTTCTATATTATTTGAAATGGTTGAAAGTGTTTTAGTAGGATGTTAATTTTATTTAACTATCTCTCTATATGTGAGGCGTTCTGGGCGAATCAGGCGGAAGTCGCTTTGACATAGTTTTGAATACAGGCCTTTGAAGATAGGAATCGACTTCAGAGACGAAAATTTTTTCTTTTCAAATGAAAGATTGTCCATTTCTACAACATTTCCAACCAGAAAGTATGCTGAATACAGCTTAATTTACGAGTAATTGAATTTTGGCAGGCTATCTTCAAAGAGATTGTTAAATTTTCTCAGTGTAAGCAGATTTTGAAGTTTTCCGGACATCTATAATCTAGTTGCATAGCCTAAACCTATCATATTTGGTATCGTTGGAAAGGATTTTTCAAAAATTCAGTTCGCCCTCAACTTAGCGCCCTGGTTTAAATGCAATCAATGAAAGAACAGTAAATAGTGTAAACAAACCTAAGAAAAATGTTCGATATGTTGCCAAATTAAATATTTTAAGGTCAAAATTTGCTTGACCCATGGACAGTAGTTTATACTAAAATGAAATTTAAAAAAACTTAGGAAAAAAAACATAAAAACAATATTTGTATGAAATTAAAAACACAATTGACAATAAGTGTAATAAATTGATTAAAATCTGATTATAGATAAAGATATCATTATTCACAACCTGAACTTTTTTTTAACACCATGGAGATTATCAATTATCTGGCTACCGGAAGTGTTGTTACCAAGGCCTGTCGAGGCTTTTTTCTGTCGATCCTGATTCATCCTTTCTTCTGTCGATCCAATTCCTTTCAACTGTAACGTTCAATCATTACGCACGTTCTATTTTCTTCAGATAATAAATCCTTTTATTTGTTTGACTTCGTTGCAATATTTTCAAGGACAATTTTGATAGCAAAACCCTTTGTTTACCTGCTTCTATCAACTCAAGAGCTTTTATCTTAGACAAGCTACTAGATCTAATCTAGATCTAGGCCTAGATCTACACTCAATTCTAACAAGATGGGAGAAGTGTAATCGCCAAAACGGCTCGCCTGCCTCCAAACTTCTGCGCCAGTTTAATGAAGCCAGCTTTCTCTCCGAAGGTGCCCGGGGATCTAATCCACGAGTATTTTTCTTCACAATTAGTGATCAGTCTGATTGTGAAAGTGACGAAGATGATGACAATACTTTAGAAGCTGAAGAGGACACTGTGGTAATTGATCACTTGCTTTCAATTATTCGAAGTTGAAGCCAGCAAAGAGTGAGCTAGATCTAAGATCTAGGCCTCTCTCTAAAAAGATGATAATTTTTTGCTTGGTTTTACATAGACCTAGATTCTGGAATTAGAGTTACATTAAAAGTCAGCAGATTAAATCAAATCCGTTTATCAGAAACAAAGAATTTAGATTTTGTTACAGCATGAAATAGATGTAGATTTATATCACAAATTTACATGATTGCTGTTACTGTTAGTCTAATTCAATAATTTTGCCAGATGTTACGAGTTATCAAAATTCCTGTATTTTTCATAGATGATGATGAATTCACACCGCTTGTTGAAGTGAGTGATTTAAGTTCAGATTTTAAATATAACTTCAAGTTATGATTAATAAAAAAAAAAAAAAAAACAAGCCTGTGCCATTAAACAGCTCTTAACTTTGATCTGGCTAATAATTCGAATAAATTTATACTGGTGATAATCAATTTTTTATTACAACAAAGAAAGTTTTTTTGATAGACTCCACTAAACTCAAATTTAGACACCACCCAGACCCCCTCCCCTCCCAAATAAATTTTTAAAAAATAAAAATTAAACACAAAAAATAGTTATTTCATTCTTTTGAGTAAAACTGGCTTAAAGGTGAAACAAAACATACTCTAAATAAAATTCTGGGACCTTAAAAAAAATGCTTTTCTGTAGTTTGAGTTAAAATATTTTTTTTAAAACAAATCTTAACACTGGTTATGTATACATGATTATTTGGAAATTATTTTGTGGAAGCATGTTTATTACCACAAATGATTAGAAGAGTATTTGATTGATGCTATTTAATCAGCAATCAAGGTTTTTAACCCTTGTTAAAAAGGTAACAAATTTACAAAGTCTAATAATTGATTGCTTTGTTTGTGCAGGTCCGCAACTTATGGGGAGCAGAAAGGCAATGTTTTGGGCCAACTTATGACTCGCCCCAAGCACTTTTTCAAGGGTTGCGGTCGGCCACTTCAGTGAATCAAGAACCTGCAATACTTCAGCCTCACTGCAGAACAACCTGGAGTTTGTGTCAGGAGGTTGAGCAAAGATGGCCCAGCTGGGAAACCAAGGTCATCTGACTTTGAACCCATCTGCACATCCTTTCCTACAAGTGCTCCTCGGAGCCTGTCTCGTGAAAGGAGGAACTGTTTGTTCCATAATATTCGTCAATATGTTAAACCTGGGCTGGAGGACATCATGTGTCATAAAATACTTAAATCATTTAAAATAAATAAATTAGACTGTTTATTCCTCTTGGAGTACCTGATATTTCATTTGAATTAGGGTGAGTTGAAAATTAATTTTAAGAATATTCTTTGTTTTAAGTGGTGCTTTTAAAACAAAGTCTTTCTCTGAGCACATTCTTCTTTTTTTTTTCACTGTACCTAATAATTTAAGCTTCCAAGTTTGAAATATTTTTTAGAATGTGTGAAAGAGTTGTGTATTACTATTAGGTTAGTCTTTTGCTTTGTAATTTAAAAGAAATTTCTTCTCTCCACTGTGGTCGTTCCCTCAACATTTTCTTTAGTGTATTTATTTTTTTTATTTATTCCACTTTCCTTTTCAATTTTATAATTTTTTTCTAATTCCTAAAAATTCAGAATACTTTTTCCTACAACAAAAACTTTATATTATTAGTAAAAAATTGTGTAACTAAGACACAACAGAATTTTTACTCTCTCTGAAAAATCCAGTACGACTCTTTGACTTGATTGGGACATTTTACATTGAAACTAAATAAAAGTGTTTGTCTCCGGGAAGCTAAAACAATTGTCTGATTTCCTTCTTAAAAAATGTTTTTTAACCTTCAAAAAGTATTGTTGATCCATCCGTTGTATTTTCCCCATTTAACTGCTCATAATGAACCGTTTCTATTTATATAACAAAATGCAATATGGCCGCCATAACCATAGCAACCGTTATGCAACTTTATTTTTCTATGTCTTCATACTTTACTGTATTAATTGTATTATGAATTCAATAATCTGTTCTTCCAGCATTCGAAGTTTATTTGTCAGTTATAGTCTTCATTATTTGTCTCTTAAATACTGCTACATTTCGCCTGTTATGTAACCTCTGCTGTCTTCTTGTTCTTTTTACTTCAAACAATTTTTTTTATGAAAAAATTGTCATCTATCATATCTGAC
>JAWDGP010003711.1:0-10483 GCA_033675545.1 Elysia crispata | reverse complement strand
CGCACTCATTGTCTGTCGCCATAGTTATGATGATAGTAACAACAGTCCGCACTCATTGTCTGTCGTCATAATTATAATGAAAGTAAGAACAGTCCGCACTCATTGTCTGTCGTCATAATTATAATGAAAGTAAGAACAGTCCGCACTCATTGTCTGTCGTCATAATTATAATGAAAGTAAGAACAGTTTGCACTCATTGTCTGTCGCCATAGTTATGATGATAGTAACAACAGTCTGCACTCATTGTCTGTCACCATAGTTATGATGATAGTAACAACAGTCCGTGTTCATTGTCTGTCGCCATAGTTATGATGATAGTAACAACAGTCTGCACTCATTGTCTGTCACCATAGTTATGATGATAGTAACAACAGTCCGTGTTCATTGTCTGTCGCCATAGTTATGATGATAGTAACAACAGTCCGTGTTCATTGTCTGTCGCCATAGTTATGATGATAGTAACAACAGTCTGCACTCATTGTCTGTCGCCATAGTTATGATGATAGTAACAACAGTCCGTGTTCATTGTCTGTCGCCATAGTTATGATGATAGTAACAACAGTCCGCACTCATTGTCTGTCGCCATAGTTATGATGATAGTAACAACAGTCTGCACTCATTGTCTGTCCCTATAGTTATGATGATAGTAACAACAGTCCGCACTCATTGTCTGTCGTCATAGTTATGATGATAGTAACAACAGTCCGCACTCATTGTCTGTCGTCATAGTTATGATGATAGTAACAACAGTCCGCACTCATTGTCTGTCGCCATAGTTATGATGATAGTAACAACAGTCCGCACTCATTGTCTGTCCCCATAGTTATGATGATAGTAACAACAGTCCGCACTCATTGTCTGTCGCCATAGTTATGATGATAGTAACAACAGTCCGCACTCATTGTCTGTCGCCATAGTTATGATGATAGTAACAACAGTCCGCACTCATTGTCTGTCCCCATAGTTATGATGATAGTAACAACAGTCCGCACTCATTGTCTGTCGCCATAGTTATGATGATAGTAACAACAGTCCGCACTCATTGTCTGTCGCCATAGTTATGATGATAGTAACAACAGTCCGCACTCATTGTCTGTCGCCATAGTTATGATGATAGTAACAACAGTCCGCACTCATTGTCTGTCGCCATAGTTATGATGATAGTAACAACAGTCCGCACTCATTGTCTGTCCCCATAGTTATGATGATAGTAACAACAGTCCGCACTCATTGTCTGTCCCCATAGTTATGATGATAGTAACAACAGTCCGCACTCATTGTCTGTCCCCATAGTTATGATGATAGTAACAACAGTCCGCACTCATTGTCTGTCGCCATAGTTATGATGATAGTAACAACAGTCCGCACTCATTGTCTGTCGCCATAGTTATGATGATAGTAACAACAGTCCGCACTCATTGTCTGTCGCCATAGTTATGATGATAGTAACAACAGTCTGCACTCATTGTCTGTCGCCATAGTTATGATGATAGAACAACAGTCTGCACTCATTGTCTGTCGTCATTATCATAATGAAAGTAAGAACAGTCCGTGCTCACTCTCTGTCCCCATAGTAATGATGATAGTAACAACAGTCCGCACTCATTGTCTGTCGCCATAGTTATGATGATAGTAACAACAGTCCGCACTCACTGTCTGTCCCCATAGTTATGATGATAGTAACAACAGTCCGTGCTTATTGTTTGTCGCAATAATTATGATGATGGTAGCAATGGCAATCAAAACTCTGAGTCGTAGATTTAAGCCGGCAGTACCGGGTATTCATTTCAGAATGACAAATACATAGATAGATAGATAGATAGATAGATAGATAGATAGATGGATGGATGGATAGATGAACAGACACATACAAAGACTCATAGAGGAATGGCAGCTACATAAAATCATAAATAATTTTATATGGACGGACAGCAAATATACGTACATATTTAAAGTGGTGGCCAAGCAGACCAGATTGGCATGTCCCCAAATATAAAAACGTCAAAAAGGTTGACAGATAAGTAAAGTTGCATGGTGCATCTGATCGTTGTACAATGTTTACATATTCATCGTTAGATGTCTTCGAATCCCAGGGTTCTTTCCAGCCTTATACGGCAAGCTGCGTCTTGTCTGATATCGAGCTTATGACTAGAGATCTGCTTCAAAATTATAAGAGCTAGAATTTTAGGTAGTGCTCAGCTGTGGTTAGGGTACGGCTTTTAAGTGAAAATGACCGATAATGCTTGAATTGGTGGGATTAGAACCATCGACTTATAGATGCTTCGGCAACCATCGCCTTGCCTCAAAATGGAGAAGTAGATCTTATAGATAACAAGCTTTGCGATCCATACTTCGGTAACGCATGACTTAATTACACTCCTTAAAGACGGGGCTTTTCTGACCTACATCTGAGTTATTTTCTGAACACCCTTGTCATTCAAAAAACCCGGTTAGCGAAGGAAAGAGTTATATTTAGACACCGGCGCAAGATTTAGTTTCGCTGTGGACCCCATACACGTATACTCGTTATAGTCAAGCAGAATTAAATCAAATAGGATTTTAAAAAAAAGTCCCGATTTTGAATCCCCTTTACAACGCATGGCTCGAAACACTTTTTTGTAAAAAAAAAAAAAGGAAAGCGCTTAAAACCCCACAAATGTGGCGAGTATTTCCCAAAGTTTGAATGACTTATGACATTCGTCTTCTTATTGAACTTTGAACCCAAGAAGCTCAGAGATGATAAGGCGCGCGTGTCCCCAACTCTTGTCTCAACCAACATTGATGTCACACTCTATCTCCTTATTAATCCTCAAAGGCTCTCCCTCATTATTTAATTTCTGGTTCCACTTACACAACCAGCATTGATGTCACACTCTATCTCCTTATTAATCCTCAAAGGCTCTCCCTCATTATTTAATTTCTGGTTCCACTTACACAAACAGCATTGATGTCACACTCTATCTCCTTATTAATCCTCAAAGGCTCTCCCTCATTATTTAATTTCTGGTTCCACTTACACAAACAAAGACTCCGGAAGAGGTTTCTTGTAGTTCTTCTTACCAGCCAGCCAGAAAGTTTTCTGCAGCCCTTTACCCTGAAGATGAAAGAAACCAAAAAGTATTTGAAATGGATTAAAAAAAAAAAAATAAAGCCTAGAAAAACTAATTATTGTCAGTTTGCAGGTTAAAATTTTTGGCCTTGTTTTTATTTCTGGAATAAAAATGAGTGAAATATATCCAGATTTTTTAACATAAGATTATATTATACTCATTTCAACTCGTGTTAAGGTCATCGAAAGAGTATGATGGAAGAAACTGAGAAGGACAAATGTGAAGATCAGTAGAAAAAAAAAAGTTAAAACAAATAAACAACAAAAACACCAATCATTTTCTCAATCATCTTAGGGTGCATGTATAACATTGTTAAAAGAGTACAGCTTAAAAACATACTTGTGAAACCAGACTTTCAACATACACTTTTCTTTTTTTTTTTTTTTTTTTTTTTTTGTTATAAGGGGAGAGATGCAGTAATGTCCAATTCAGCAAGAGCAAAAACTGTGCACCGACCTTGACCTCAATGAATCCCCTCTCCACCGTGAGAAACCCCCAGTCTAACTCATCCAGAGAATCTTTCATCTGGCTGCTCATATGGATGTGCAGGGCTGAGCGGAAAGGAGAGGGGTAAAGCCGCAATAGTCTTATTTGGCAATAAATAATTTCATAAATCATATCTCTCTATCTATCTATCTATCTATCTATCTATCTATATATATATACATATATATATAAAGGATTGGAGTATTATTATTTCAGAACTATACCATTTTTTACTTTAAAAAAAAATTAAGTACACGTTTTATATATATATAAAGGATTGGAGTATTATTATTTCAGAACTATACCATTTTTCACTTTAAAAAAAAAAAGAAAGTACACGTTTTTATTATCAAAAAATCAATTTTTTATTCATCTATTTTTTTGGAAAGAGGGGGGAGGGGGAGTTCCTAGCTGCAATATATTTGGAGAACACATCACCATACCAGTAATTTTAGCCAAAATAATTATATCATTTTAAACTAAAAAAAAAAAAAAAAAAGAAAATTTAAAAACTCGTTCAGCTTTATAACCCTCTCTAAGCTTAAAAATGTCCCGCGTGGGTGTGTCAAGTCCAGTGCCCTACCTTTGCCTGTTGACTCCATCCTACTGGCCATGTTCACCGTGTCACCAAACAGACAGTAGCGAGGCATGGTGCGACCTACCACCCCTGCTGCACATGCGCCGGTGTGGAGCCCTACACGCAAATTAAGCTGCTCTTCCGGTTTGTGACGTATGCGGAAGTGTGTAACAGCAGAAATCAAGTCGAGCGCCATGTTTGCGATCTCTCCTGCATGCCGATTTCCGTTTCTTCTAGGACAGCCACTGACACACATGTAAGCGTCGCCTATGGTTTCTACCTGAAAGATTGCAGGTGCAGGAAATAATATAGGTGTGCTGTAGGCCTACGTGTACCGCAGTTACCTTTACAGTGCAGCGGCCTAGTGTATATTTTGAGTGTGCCATCCTCTGATGAGACAGGGATATGAAATAAAATTTAAAATAATCAAAACCAGAGTGTAATCCTTTCACGAAAATAAGTTTTGCAAACAATAGCCACTGCAAATGACGTTCGCAGAATCGTGATAAAAACTGATATCATGACATATTAATTCTCCAATATCCTAAACTGCAACTAAAATCTACGTCCATGTAGTTTTTTCTAGATTACCATTTTACCTACGAATGGAATTGGTCAAAAAAGAAAAACCTAGCTAATTGCACTTCTGAATGTAAACTTTTGAGAGAGTGAAAGCTACAGAACTATATTTAGCTGATGCATGCTTTGTCGCATTCAGAATAAAGCATCTTGTTGTGCATATTTAATTCTATCTTAGAGAAGGTTGAACATTCATGTAGCTATCTTCCAGTATTAAAGATGGATTTCGATGAAAACACGGATCAGGAAACTTCTTTTAAATGTAATTCTATTAAGGAAAATTACACTAAATAAAAAATATTATTTGTATAATCATCCTAAGTATTTTCATCATCACCATCATCCTCATCGTTATTATCATCATGATCATCATGATCATCATCATTATTACTATTATTATTATTATTATTATTATTATTATTATTATTATTATTATTATTATTATTATTATTATTATTATTATTATTATTATTATTGTTGTCATCATCAGCATCCCTGTCATTACAATTATTATTATAATTGACCTTCTCGTAGAAGAGGGTTTACAGAAGAAGAATTAGAAGAAGAAGAAGAAGAAGAATGCCAAACTAATGGACACTCACTTTATAGACATCTCTGCGGGCGATGACCTCATCAAAGCACGTGTATAAGTCATTCAGCAGATCCACCACCTGTACGGATGACACAAGATATCCGCGAGGCAAGTTAAGATCAGAAAAAAAAATTAAGGCACAGATGAAAAAAATGTCCCTTTGTCTAGTGAATAACTATTGAGTTTTTGTCCTCAAGTAAAACGATTATCTCCTTTATGTTTAGCTTTCAGGGATTTTCATTTCATGTTCTTTAAGGCAAACAGTGTGCCTGGCAAAGGTAGCTCCTTATTTTTTTCACTCAGAGCCACTTAAATATAAAAAAGCCTGTTACGTCAATTTCTAAGTTACATTGAAATGATATAATTGCCAGAGTTTCAATTTTCACTCACTGAAAGTGCATAAATTATATTTTAAATTATTCAGGAAATCTAACTTGCAACATCCAGTTTTGTACCTGGTTGAACCTACTTCCCTCACATGAAACCAAGGGATACAGGAATGTTACATTGATAAATATATATATATATATCCTCATTACCTCCCTTGGATCGAATTTTCTGTAACTAAAATTTCAATTGACCATATTCTTGAACACAGCATGATAAATAATAGAAGAGGCACATTTTAATCGACCTGTTATATGAGAATGGGATAAGAAAACGGTTTGGTATTGTTGAAAACCTGTGTGGATTTAGAGTTCTATGGAAGCTTATTTGAAAAGACAACGATATAAAATTGTTCAGAAACATAAAACATGTGTGCGATTGACAGAGAGACTAATCCGACTTGTTTGTTCGCAATACATATTAAAAAAAATACATATACATGGTATTATGAGGCCTACATAACTTATTTCGCTAAAAGACGATGTATGACTTCATCTCATTTTTTTAATGTTCAGATTTCTTACTTGATTTCTCCTTTTTTTAAAATTCTCCCCTCGTCATCAAAGCCGCCTACCTAATCTTTTCTCTAAACTTCCCTAGCCTTCTTTTCAGTGATTTATTCTTACTCCCTGGCACCCACGGCCACCTCTAGCGGTCTGCTCCTTTTGGCTTTGTCTATCTGAATCCCTCGCTCTTACCTCTAGCGGCCTGCTCTGACTAGCTATGTCTATAGTCTCTCTCACTCCCCTACTGTCTATCTGAATCCCTCGCTCTTACCTCTAGCGGCCTGCTCTGACTAGCTATGTCTATAGTCTCTCTCACTCCCCTACTGTCTATCTGAATCCCTGACTCTCACCTATATCAACCTGCTATAGCTAACTACGTCTATGGTCTCACTCCCCCACTGCCTAAATTTGAATCCGTGGCTCTCACCTCTAGAGGCCTGCTATAACTAACTATGTCTATGGCCTTACTCCTCAGGCTCTCACCTCTAGAGGCCTGCTACAACTATGTTTATGGCCTTACTCCTCAGGCTCTCAACTGTAGAGACCTGCTACAACTATGTCTATGGCCTTACTCCTCAGGCTCTCACCTCTAGAGGCCTGCTATAACTAACTATGTCTATGGCCTTACTCCTCAGGCTCTCAACTCTAGAGGCCTGCTACAACTATGTTTATGGCCTTACTCCTCAGGCTCTCACCTCTAGAGGCCTGCTACAACTAACTATGTTTATCGCCTTACTCCTCAGGCTCTCAACTCTAGAGGCCTGCTACAACTAACTATGTTTATCGCCTTACTCCTCAGGCTCTCAACTCTAGAGGCCTGCTACAACTAACTATGTTTATCGCCTTACTCCTCAGGCTCTCAACTCTAGAGGCCTGCTACAACTAACTATGTTTATCGCCTTACTCCTCAGGCTCTCAACTTTAGAGGCCTGCTACAACTAACTATGTTTATCGCCTTACTCCTCAGGCTCTCACCTCTTGAGGCCTGCTACAACTAACTATGTTTATCGCCTTACTCCTCAGGCTCTCAACTTTAGAGGCCTGCTACAACTAACTATGTTTATCGCCTTACTCCTCAGGCTCTCAACTCTAGAGGCCTGCTACAACTAACTATGTTTATCGCCTTACTCCTCAGGCTCTCAACTCTAGGAGGCCTGCTACAACTAACTATGTTTATCGCCTTACTCCTCAGGCTCTCAACTTTAGAGGCCTGCTACAACTAACTATGTTTATCGCCTTACTCCTCAGGCTCTCAACTCTAGAGGCCTGCTACAACTAACTATGTTTATCGCATTACTCCTCAGGCTCTCACCTCTAGAGGCCTGCTATAACTAACTATGTCTATGGCCTTACTCCTCAGGCTCTCAACTCTAGAGGCCTGCTACAACTAACTATGTTTATGGCCTTACTCCTCAGGCTCTCACCTCTAGAGGCCTGCTACAACTATGTCTATGGCCTTACTCCTCAGGCTCTCAACTCTAGAGGCCTGCTACAAGTAACTACATCTATGGCCTTACTCCTCAGGCTCTCACCTCTAGAGGCCTGCTACAATGTCTATGGCCTTACTCCTCAGGCTCTCAACTCTAGAGGCCTGCTACAACTAACTATGTTTATCGCCTTACTCCTCAGGCTCTCAACTCTAGAGGCCTGCTACTATGTCTATGGCCTTACTCCTCAGGCTCTCAACTCTAGAGGCCTGCTATAACTAACTATGTCTATGGCCTTACTCCTCAGGCTCTCACCTCTAGAGGCCTGCTATAACTAACTATGTCTATGGCCTTACTCCTCAGGCTCTCAACTCTAGAGGCCTGCTACAACTAACTATGTTTATCGCCTTACTCCTCAGGCTCTCAACTCTAGAGGCCTGCTACTATGTCTATGGCCTTACTCCTCAGGCTCTCACCTCTAGAGGCCGGCTATAACTAACTATGTCTATGGCCTTACTTCTCAGGCTCTCAACTCTAGAGGCCTGCTACAACTAACTATGTCTATGGTCTTACTCCTCAGGCTCTCAACTCTAGAGGCCTGCTACAACTATGTCTATGGCCTTACTCCTCAGGCTCTCAACTCTAGAGGCCTGCTACAACTATGTCTATGGCCTTACTCCTCAGGCTCTCAACTCTAGAGGCCTGCTACAACTATGTCTATGGCCTTACTCCTCAGGCTCTCAACTCTAGAGGCCTGCTACAATGTCTATGGCCTTACTCCTCAGGCTCTCAACTCTAGAGGCCTGCTACAATGTCTATGGCCTTACTCCTCAGGCTCTCACCTCTAGAGGTCTGCGATAACTATGTTTATGGCCTTACTCCTCAGGCTCTCACCTCTAGAGGCCGGCTTTGACTGGCAATCGCCGTAAAACCTACAATGTCTGAAAAGAAGATGGAGACTTGATCGTAAGACTCCGGAGTTACTGACATTCCGCTCTTGAGCTGTTCGGCAACCAGTCTGAAAAGTGGATTAGAGAGACAGAGTCATTGCAAGAAAGTAGGGAAGAAAAGAGTAAGACAGAGAGGCAAGGAGTGAGAGAGAAACAAAAAGAGAGATAAAAGAAAGCTCATAATATTTTTGTTTCAATGTTATAAAAAAAAGGCAATAGAATTTAAAATAAAATTGTATTCCTTGATTAGCCTCTTTAACAAGGTACAAAATCTCAAATACCTCCAAAGTAAATCAAACCAAGCAGGTAAAATCTATCAGATCTTAACATACGATTTCCACAGGAATTAATTCTCCCTCGCAGTGGATAGAGCTGAGAACTTTTTTTGCAATTTAAAGTTGGTTGCTTTCTGATCCTGCATCCTCTCTAGACAACTAGCCACTTACGGGCACAACTCGTGCGTGAAGCAACTGCTTATATTCAACCCTAGAGGCAACGACTTAATGAATGTCGTTGCAACCTGTACAGTCACAAAGACTGTGTTGCAACCTGTACAGTCACAATGACTGTTAGGCTCTCTTCAAGACGTGATCCTGATTCACCCATAGTTAGGCCAAGCCAGCATTCTCGAGCCAGGGACCTTGACCTTCGTACTGTTATCCCGCCGCTCTACCAACTGAGCTGCCTGGCATGTTGGTGAAAGATATTACCAAACTGTTTAAAACTTACGGGGGCAACATCTGGTACAGCAGGGAGTCTGTCTTCCGTTTCTCGGCCTCCAGCTCTTCAGTCCTGTCGGTGACCAGCTGCTCCAGGTTGCTACTGTAAGACTCCAACATCAGGAGCATGTTGTCCATGATGTTAAACCTCCTGAGAATGAGACAGGGCATGGAAGGGTAGGACGGAATCACGGAGACAAAATATTGTTATAGAGCAATGAAATTCCTGGGAGGGAACGGAGATTGGAGTTTTGTGGTTTCCAAAGATCTTCAGAGACAGAAATCAAACTTTTGGTTGTAAAAGATTAAACATAATAGTAATTATTTTAGTTGTTTCGGTTTTTAGAATAAAGAGAAAGATGAAAAATGGTTTTGGTATTTTCTTCAAGATTTCAGTCTTTGGTTAGCTTTGATTTGATTTTACCTGTTAAAATCGTCAAAAACTGCGGTCTTGATTTTTTTCCTGAGCTGTACGAGCCATTTACGATTACGATCAACTTAAGCAACGGTCGAGTTTGATCAGCCTACCACACCACTATTTCAACGAATTGTCAGCTATAATTGACTTACTTCATCTCTTAAATTAATATTGGTTATGACTACATGTACTTTCAAACCTTGGCCGATCAGCTAATGACTTGCTTACTCCACCATTAAATCATGGTAGCTTTAATTAACTTACTTGGCCGATCAGCTATGACTTACTTATTCTACAGGGAATTATTTTTTTTTTTTTTTTTTTAAACCTTGACCGATCAGCTATTACTTACTTATTCTACAATTATTTAAACCTTGGCCGATCAGCTATGACTAACTTACTCTACAATTTAAACCTTAGCTGATCCACAGCTATGACTAACTTACTCTACAATTTAAATCTTAGCTGATCAGCTTTACAGACTAACTATACTCTACAATTTAAATCTTAGCTGATCAGCTATGACTAACTTACTCTACAATTTAAATCTTAGCTGATCAGCTTTGACTAACTTACTCTACAATTTAAATCTTAGCTGATCCAGCTATGACTAACTTACTCTACAATTTAAATCTTAGCTGATCAGCTATGACTAACTTACTCTACAATTATTTAAATCTTAGCTGATCAGCTATGACTAACTTACTCTACAATTTAAATCTTAGCTGATCA
>JAWDGP010003710.1:0-12543 GCA_033675545.1 Elysia crispata | reverse complement strand
AGAGTGAGAGAGACAGAGACAGAGACAGAGACAGAGAGAGAAAGAGAGAGAGAGAGAGAGAGAGAGAGAGAGAGAGAGACAGAGACAGAGAGAGAGAGAGAGAGAGAGAGAGAGAGAGAGAGAGAGAGAGAGAGAGAGAGAGAGAGAGAGAGAGAGAGAGAGTTTAGTCTACAGACTGAAAGTCAGCTAAGACAGACTCGGATAGAACACCGCATAGAGCAGGTTCTCCTGACATCAGTATTGTGAGAACCTTTGCACATCCACTGAGACGATTTTATTTCATTTTGGCCTTTCACCGCAGCTCGTAAAGGCCTTGGATGGCATGTCAAAGTAAATGACACTTTTTTCACCCAACACACGATGTACACAAATGAAAAAAAAAAGAGATTTGTTGTTTGAATGTTATGCCCAAAATATCAAAGTGCAAGCACTCGTTATCTTGATCTTTAAGGCTCTAGTTGGAGGTTCAAACCTAACTGGCCTTGTGGTGAGGTTCGGGTCATGCTTTCTCAGATCTATCTTGTCGGATCCGACTAATTTTCAAAACTTCTGAGGCAAATGCGTGGAAAAACTATGTCCGCACACTAAACAGATCCTCAATCACTAACAAGCGTTCCATTGAAGGGATCTGCTCTTTTGTTATAGTAAGTGTAATTGGCATGTATGCAATTAGCGGCTGTACAAATCTTTCAGTCAATTAATTCTCTTAAGAGATAGTAAAATTAATATGATAATGACTTTTAAATCAAACATAAAGACGCTTAAAAAATTAAGAGAGGTAATCAGGGAGAGAGAGAAAGAGGAAGCGCGAGAGAGAGAAAGAGAGAGAGAGAGAGAGAGAGAGAGAGAGAGAGAGAGAGAGAGAGGGGTGAACTTTTTAAAAAAAACTTTTCTATTACAAAGAATACTTAAGATTTTGCATTTTCTTTTAAATATTGCGCTACTCTCAATCTGTTAGGTCTACTCACAAAGCCAATAACTAAACATTACTTCATTTGTGCACATTTTATTGTCACGCCAAAGGTGAGAAATGCCTTTTTGAGAGTTTGGGTAAGAAAATGAAAAAAAAAAAACAATTGCAACCACCAATCATTTATATCATATAAATAAATTGTGTAAAATTTGTAAAGAAAATAGAAGAATTATATGATATTTTGAAAATAATTGAAATATAATATTTGATCTTGTAGGATTTCAATCTACATGTTCCTATTTCTCCATTTGATCAAGTCACGTAGAAGCAAAAGTATACTGAGTTCAACTGAGTTA
The DNA here is from genome assembly GCA_033675545.1 of Elysia crispata. NCBI lineage: Eukaryota > Metazoa > Mollusca > Gastropoda > Plakobranchidae > Elysia > Elysia crispata. The sequence continues at coordinate 11,274 of JAWDGP010003710.1, read as the reverse complement.
TAACTGAGCATAGTAACGGTCTGTGTGGAGCGTTTCATGAGATTGAAAACTTCAGTTGAAAGTGAAAACTAAAAGTAAGGTAGGACGCATGAATTATGCAAGTTGAACACAGACGCACAGTGGTTTAAAGTGTTTTATGTAAGACGTAAAGAGGACTTGGAGAGTGAAGACCAGGACCACTTGTTCTTACTTCAAGTGTTAACTCAAACAGAGTAGAAATCTACCGGGTGGTAAGGTTCAGATGAGCCTAGGCTTCTACAAGTGGCTCGCCGAATATAAGCGATCCTTGGAGATTCCAGGAAATTCACTTATGTCTCTTAATGTCTAGACAACAACAGTTACTGTAGCGTGATACCATTATCTAATTTGACCTATTTGTTTCTTTTAGAGATTAATTTTGAAAATAGAAACCTCTTATGCAGGAGTAGATTAGTTCGTTTTTCTGCCCTCATGGTAAAACTTCCTATTTAACTTCAAAGACACGTATTTTTCTTTTCTGTTATTTCAGATATAGTTATGTCTTAAAGAGGCATATTGATTTTAGCGTCTTTGTATCAGAAGCATTACTTGATTATTTTTAGAACCAAAAGCATATAGATTACTATCTTTAAATATAACCACATCCTTTGTCCTTAACTTAAGACGTCATGAAGAATGATTTGGGCATCAAACCAAATGTGCTCAATGTTTACAGAAACAGATTAATCTAGGCCAGAGAATTTCTTCAAAACCTTTTTAGAGAAACTTCTTAAAATGCTAGGATGTTGTTCGCACGACACCCAAGGACACAAATCTTGACACTCTTGGCCACGACATTGTGACATCGGATCATGACCAGATCTGCAGTGTCATGGTGGATTCTGTGCACTTATCGTCCTTGGGCCCACTTCATCAGATCGAGGCCTTTCTCGCATGTAGAATTATTTCCACACCATAGCTTAGGTGTCCAAAATCGGAGCCAAATTGTTTGTCTCTCTAGTATTAAATCAATGTTATATGTGTCTCTATCTGTTATGCTTATCTGTGTTTTTTCTACTTAAGATTTATCACGTTGCTATATATATATATATATATATATATATATATATATATATATATATATATATTTATCAAATGTTTTTTTATGTTTAAAAATGTTATCTGCAGCATGGTTTAAACAAAAAAAAAAAAAAAAAAAAAAAAAAAAACAGGACTGTCAACTTAATGCATGGATAATATTTTCTTGTTGGTGTTACCGCTCTTCTTGTTCTTTCCTTTTCTATTCCCCCCCCCCCTCTCTCTCTCTCTCTCTTTCTCTCTTTCCTACACCGTTTTACTCTCTCTCTCTCTCTCCCTCACTCTATTTCTCTGTCTCTCCCCCTCCTCCCCTCACCTTTTTTGTCTTGCTCTCATGAAAAGCCAACTGAACTAAAGATGAACATCTCGTCCACTATTAATTCACCCTCTTTTTGTTGATTGCCCTCTGCTTGAAATGACTTCCTCTTAGTAAAAACAAAAAACCCCAACATAAACACGACATTGTTCGATATAGACATTTGGTGGACTTTTAACACTAGTGATATTAATACTTGAGTCTTTCAAATAAATAAGTTAGTATGTCAGATCGAGCTGACCAGCAAGTCCCTAAATTTTTCTCTTTACTGATCTCCGCCGTACCACTTGATTGAAATAGAACAAAGAAATAACCAGAGATTCCAAATCGTTTCGACGATAGCCTCAGGGGGAAAATATCTTCACTAGCTAGTATCTGGGCCCATTGTCGCATATTAGTTATCATAAGTTGTTTTATTTGTTGTATTTTTTTGTCGGATGTTCGTTTGAACGATTGCCGAAAACCGAAATCTATTAAGCATATTGTCCGTTTGGGTATGATCACTAAAAAGAAAAAATGGAAAAAACAGAAAAAGAATCACCACACACAAAGATCATACTACTGTCTGCATCTTAAGAGACGACAGGTAAAGAGAAAACAAATATACAGAATACTTTCGAAACTAACATATTTCATTCTAGACAGCTGACTCTCCTTAACTTTTTATTTCCATGTCTTCTAGGTTTTGAATCCATTTGTTTCTGTCAGTCTTCTTGTCATCATTTCCAGCCTCAAAAAGCCTTGATTGAGGTTAAGATAGAGGCCAGATTAAAAAAAAATCATCATATTAGATAACGAATCATTGGACCCACATTTCGTCACCGGTTCGAAATGTTTGAAATCTGAAACTGCCTTTGATGACTCAAATGAGTTCTCTACTTTGGTAAACAAAGTTTTGTTTTGCGGCTTTAAGTGGACAGAAAAAAGCAAACAATGGATCTATCATAGGCTGTGCGAATGATAAGCATGAGAGGGTTAAGCTTGGACCGTGGCTCGGTCGTTAAAACCTTGAATCGACAATATGAAAGCCCCAGGCTCGATCCTCGAACGGCCATCTGGTGGTGGGGTTGGACCCCATCTAACCAGCCCTTTTTTCGGGCTGAAAAATAAGCGTTGTCTCCTAACTATTCTCTATGAGGGTCATAGGAGACCGATGAAGAGCCTAACTACAAAAAATGCAGATTATGACAAACCTGTGCAACTGTTTCCTTATGATAGGGATTAATCTAACGGTACTAATTCTGACAGCTGCGTTTTCCTATTACTTGGCGATCATGGTCTATGGCAATCGGCATGTTTTCGCGACACCCATCACCTTGTCATAGACAAACGGTAGATTTCTTAAAGGAAACTAAATTATAGGCCCGAAAACAACAACTATGAATCATGCTTATGCTGAGAAACTGCAAGACTCGTCGTGTACGTCTCATAAAATGATTGTATTGTTCTTACATAGAAAGAAAGAGGGAGTAGGGGGAGAGAAGGAGAGGGGGGGGGGAGGGAGGGAGAAGGAACTGAAAAAAAAAAAATAACTGAAAGAAACCGACGTATTGTGGTCCGTTTTGTGATGAAAAAGATCACAGTGTGAACCAAATAAGATGAAAACAAGTAAGTAGTATACTACTTTGGTTTACATTGAATGTTACGAATTTTTTAAAGTTTAATTTGTTTAGTTTTTTAATCTGTTTTCATTTAAATAAAACGATATTTATTGGCGGGGTTTTTTTTTGGTCACATTATGTAATATGCTTTAGGATGTTAACAATTACTGTATAATAAGACATATTCTGTGCTTATTACATAGTCAACTTGAACTAAATGAAGTATCTTAAATGCATTAATACTGAAAAAACGATGACATCGTAGGTCAAGCTACGGTTAGGCAGCCAGGGGAAATCAGATACAACTCGGAATTGAAACTTTTGTTGACTCTTTTACTGCCTCAAGAAATTAAATTTCCTACCCTTTAGGAGAGTGAAAACATATGAAAATGATTTTTTAGTGATTGAATATTATAACTGTACTAATTGTATGGTCAGAGCTCCTTCTTTTGAAATGTTTGAATGAAGAAACTTCGCCTCTTAGAAAAATAAAAAAAGCAACAACTTACCATTAGATATTATGCAAGGACCTTTTGTCTGTGCTAAACACCATACAGCTGCATGATTCCACCTTTGTAAACGGTTGACACAACCTGACACAACAGCTAACACATCTGTATATTTTCCTTATCTTTGAAAGCTTAACTCCACGGTTTTGCCAAGAAGTGCTAGTTCGGATTTTAAAATGTGACCACATTCTTCACCATGCTTTCCCTTATCTATCTTTCCAAGGAAGAATGACATAGAGGAAAGAAGTAGGTGAGAAATTTAGAATGACACAGATATACATAAATAAAGAGAAAGGCAGAAAGATCAAGACAGACAGAGGAGAGATAGTTAAATAATTAGAAACATAGATAGATACATACATATATAGATACACAGGCAGACAGACGTAAGATTGATTGTAATACAGACAGAGAAAAAAAAGAACGGAAATAACGAAATCAATAAATTATGCAAACAAATCAAATAAAAACGTTATTACTTGGAGAAAATTTATTGAAACAAGTAATAAAGAAAAAGAGGAAACTGGTGTAAAAAACAATTTCATTTTATCCAATTGATTAAAGGTATGAGTGTCTTCACTGAGAGATTTGTTGGTAATTAGACACGATGTATTAACAGCCTCGGCACATCAGGTTAATAATATCTCAAACAAGACATGCAACATGCACATTCTACTTGAGAGATACAAAGCTGGCTAGGAAACACTTTATGTAGCATACACATTATTGATGGGAGATATAGGGCTAGCAAGAGAACATGACGAGAATCATGCATATTCTAGCAGTGAAATACAGAGCTTGTCAGATAACAATACGTGAATCATTCTCATTCTATCTATGAGACATAGGGCTAGCCAGAAAACATGGCGTGAAACATGCACATTCTAGCCGTAAGATACAGGGCTAGCCAGAAAACATGACGTAAAACATGCACATTCTAGCTGTAAGATACAGGGCTAGCCAGAAAACATGGCGTAAAACATGCACATTCTAGCTTTAAGATACAGGGCTAGCCAGAATACATGACGTAAAACATGCACATTCTAGCTGTAAGATACAGGGCTAGCCAGAAAACATGACGTAAAACATGCACATTCTATCTTCGAGATTTAGGGATAGCCAAAAGACATGACATGAAACATGCACACTCTAGCTGTAAGATACAAGACTAGCCAATAGACATGACATGAAACATGCACATTCTAGCTGTAAGATACAAGACTAGCCAGAAAACATGCCGTAAATCATGCTCATTCTATCTTCGAGATTTAGGGCTACGCAGAAAACATGACATGAAACATGCACATTCTAGCTGTAAGATACAGAGCTAGCCAGAAAACATGACGTAAAACATGCACATTCTAGCTGTAAGATACAGGGCTAGCCAGAAAACATGACGTGAAATATGCACATTCTAGCTGTAAGGTACAGGACTAGCCAGAAAACATGACGTAAAACATGCACATCCTAGCTGTAAGATACAGGGCCAGCCAGAAAACATGACGTGAAACATGCACATTCTAGCTGTAAGATACAGGGCCAGCCAGAAAACATGACGTGAAACATGCACATTCTAGCTGTAAGATACAGGGCCAGCCAGAAAACGTGACGTGAAACATGCACATTCTAGCTGTAAGATACAAGGCTAGCCAGAAAACGTGACGTGAAACATGCACATTCTAGCTGTAAGATACAGGGCCAGCCAGAAAACATGACGTGAAACATGCACATTCTAGCTGTAAGATACAGGGCCAGCCAGAAAACATGACGTGAAACATGCACATTCTAGCTGTAAGATACAGGGCCAGCCAGAAAACATGACGTGAAACATGCACATTCTAGCTGTAAGATACAGGGCTTACCAGAAAACATGACGTGAAACATGCATACTCTAGCTGAAAGATACAAGACTAGCTAGAAAACCTGACGTGAAACATGCACATTCTAGCCGTAAGATACAGGGCCAGCCAGAAAACGTGACGTGAAACATGCACATTCTAGCTGTAAGATACAGGTCCAGCCAGAAAACATGACGTGAAACATGCACATTCTAGCTGTAAGATACAGGGCTTACCAGAAAACATGACGTGAAACATGTACATTCTAGCTGTAAGATATAGGGCCAGCCAGAAAACATGACGTGAAACATGTACATTCTAGCTGTAAGATTCAAGACTAGCCAGAAAGCATGACGTGAAACATGCACATTCTAGCTGTAAGATACAGGTCCCGCCAGAAAACATGACTTGAAACATGCACACTCTAGCCGTAAGATACAGGTCCAGCCAGAAAACATGACTTGAAACATGCACATTCTAGTTGAATGATACGAGACTAGCAGGAAAAAGAGCTAGCTAGTCAGGTTACACGACATGCAATATACACATTCTAATTGAGAGATGGAGGGCTAGCCAAGAAATACAATATACACATTCTAATTGAGAGATGGAGGGCTAGCCAAGAAATACAATCTGCAGCATACACAATTCTAGTTGAGAGATGGAGGGCTAGCCAAAAAATACAATCTGCAACATATACAATCTAATTGAGAGATGGAGGGCTAGCCAAAAAATACAATCTGCAACATATACAATCTAATTGAGAGATGGAGGGCTAGCCAAGAAATACAATCTGCAACATATACATTCTAATTGAGAGATGGAGGGCTAGCAAGAAAAACAATCTGCAACATACACATTCTAATTGAGAGATCGTGGGCTAGCCAAGAAACACAATCTGCAGCATATACATTCTAACTGAGAGACGGAGGGCTAGGCAAGAAATACAATCTGCAACATACACATTGTAATTGAGAGATGGAGGGCTAGCCAAGAAACACAATCTGCAACATACACATTGTAGTTGAGAGATACAGGGCTAACCATTAGTTAGTTTTCCATAAACTATGGCACAATTTTGAGTCTGTTTGTGGAAGGTGTTTTCAAAATGTTGGTTTATCTTTTATAGCTGTATAGTAAGCTTGTCGGGAAGGCTTCAAAGTCTTGAAATTTTTTTCTAGAAGAATAACAAAATGGTCTCATCACAGGGATAAATAGGTGAATAATTGATTTATAAGTTTTGATTTTTTTAAAATTTGCACCAAAGGACTACAATAAATCAAAGGTCAAAATGTTAAAAGACATGGTACGAGCGTTTTTATTATAGAAACTCCCGCAACACAATCAAATCCTTTTTTTCGTTGGTATAGAAACACACTTCACACACACTCACAAATAATTTTTTTTTAGTTGCTAATAGATTAAATTAAACTTATTATTACTTTCAAAAATAATCTGTAGTTTAGATTTAACTTCCTTCACTTATTATTAGTTTTACGTGTTTTAAAGACAAAGTCATTATAGCTTTTCTCGTGATATTTGAATTTAAAGAAAAGCTAAAAAAAAAAGCAACAACATCGCATTTTCATATGACCTAGAACAAGTATGGAACATATAACCAAGTGATGAAGAATTTCGAAATGATCTAAGTCTCCATGTTCTCAGGCCTGTAAGCACACAGCGCGGTCTGCTACTTGAAGGAAGTAAGATGAATGAGTAACAAATAAAAAATCAATGGATTTGAACTCTTATGGTATTATTAAACAGTCATTCAGCAATAGTAATTAGGAATCTAGAAGAGTTATAACCCGGAAAGGCATTCATCTTAACTGTCAAATTATTTAAATGAAGCAAAAGAACCGTGTATGACGCAGACGTTTTGCCCTCTTACTCATGCAGCTCTAGTTAGGAAATCTGCCTATTTAGGAACGGAATTAAAAAACACTAAAGAATTTGGGTGCATAGTTCGAGCTAAAGTTTCAGGTTAAGTGCTTACAACAAGTGTGCAGATTTACTAGTAAAAGCACCAGAAATGTCATGAAGTGCATTGGATTTTCATTTTGGCCATATTGTTTGTTTAGTGCTTTTTTCTGTTTTTCTTCTTGGTGAGTGGTGTTTATGTCCATCTAGTTTATTAGGCAAAACTCGTTGTATCTCATTATATACCATAAATGACAGAGTTGTTAGTCATTGCTGTTAGATAACTAAGGTAATGTTTTCAAAATTTTAAAGAACGAAAAAAGAATATTGCTAAAGAAAGATACAGAAAAATAGACAGACAATCAATAAACGATTCAGACATTCAAACAGAAAGGCAACAAATAGACGTAGTAAGAGAGAGAGAGAGAGAGAGAGAGAGAGAGAGAGAGAGAGAGAGAGAGAGAGAGAGAGAGAGAGAGAGAGAAATAAGTTAATAGATTGATCGAAAGATACATAGATACATAGATAAATGTTTTATTCATTGTATTTTCCTTATCGTCTCTATGAGTTCTTATCCTTTCATTTCTATGTTTATACTGTCTATGACTCTCTCTCTCTCTCTCTCTCTCTCTCTCTCTCTCTCTCTCTCTCTCCCCCTCTCTATTTATCCATTTATCTATTATTATTTGAAAAAATAACCATCATCAGACAGTAATACATTGCAGAAGCTTTGGATATCTACACATTTTAGGTTCTTCAGATCATTCAGATTAAAAAAGAAAGAAATCATTCACAAAACAATCCAATGAAGATGAAAGACAGATAAGAAATAGACGGATGAGAGAGAGGGAAAAAAAAAGAGTTAGAGAGAGAGAGAGAAAGAGAGAGAGAAAGAAAGAGAGATAAAGAGAGAGAGAGAGAGAGAGAGAGAGAGAGAGAGAGAGAGAGAGAGAGAGAGAGAGAGAGAGAGAGAGAGTCTACCTGGTATCTATAGAGAAGGTTTGCAGGTTAATGTCCTCTATACTTTGAAATCATTGTATAAAAGATATTTTATAAAACCTAAGTTATGCCCAAGGAAACTGTATCTATGTGACATAAAAGTGTTGCCCTGAATTTTTCAAAAGTTTTTTTTTCACATTTTCAATGACAGTCAAAGCCAGCAACTGGTAAGAACATAAAGTTCGCTCACTTTGGAATATTAATTGGTTTCAAGAGTCAACATGAAAGGGGTAGCTGTCAGGTCCTGAGGAGCCACCTGATTCACTTATCTTGCAAAACAAAATAGCTGTTTCGAATATGGCAATCACAACATATCAAAGGAACAATTGTATTTAAGGTTAGAAAAGAAACACTTAGTGCATACCAAGTAAGGGTCCCAAGGCCACTCTTCAAGGACTTGCCAACATAGTAATAGACTCTTAGTTATAATAGCTAGTAATGGGGTTTTCCGGGTACCGCTGCTCCATATGATACACCCGCACGTGGGAAATTACCATGATCACATGACATCAGTACGTGTTACACAGAGCTCTGTCATAAAGATCAGCAAAAGGGCAAGTAAATGGACTGTAATTTGATGACATGAACAGTTCACATGATGCATCATAACTTTTTCTTTACATCCGTTGTACATGACACTGCACTATACTTTGGTGAAGTAGGATTTCTGTGAATATAACAATAAAATATTTCTGGAGGAATTAATACACACTTAGTCAATGCATCGAAAGCAAATTTTTCAGAAAATTATAAATAAGCTAGGAATTAAGCTTTTTAAAAAAATTCTTCCGGGTGTTGTGAAAAATAAAACGAAACCCCTGAACTTAAAATTGCAACTTGTCTTCTAGCCATGGGAATAAAACATGTTAAATGAAGTACGGAGAAACAGCCCACGAGCATAGAGATCAATTGTGGTGGTAACATATCGTTACTGTATTGCCTGCACAGAGCCGCTAGTCAGCTCAGTCAGTTGAGCTTTGAGATGGCAACAAGGAGGTCTCAGGTTCGATTCTCGACAAGGAAGCCCACCTAGATCAGCACCAAACGTGGCTTAACGGAGAGGCTGAGTGACGATATGAAATTCCTTGAGAAATACAGGGTACAAATAGCCTGGCCAAGACAAATCTCTCCAACGCTCTTGTATCTGCTACACAATGTGTAAACTATTGCAGCCTTTGCTATTGTCATCTAATACTCTTCCGACGTAACCCTCTCATGGCTTATGTTTTAAATAGACCGCGAGACCTCTTTAAAATCTATATTTGTATCAGCCATTCAAACGTGGTGGAAAAATATTGGCAAACGGTTTTCAAGAAATTGCGGAAAACATTACCCATACAAGAACAAAAACAAAAAACAAAATAAAAAATAAGAAACGAAAAAAAAACAAAAAAACAAACAACCCTACCTCAAGGGGAATAATCGAAAATATTTCGTCGAAAAGAAATAACATTTATCTCCTCTCATTATAAACTTGAAGCAGGAATAAAATGTACTGCACACAAATTGAAAGGCATAATGAATTGACATCATGTTTTAAATCACTAAATAGAAGGCTTTATTTTTCAGTTCAACGTTTTGCTTTACCTGCGAAACCCATGCCTCATTGCTAAAATCTGAAGTTAATGCGGAAAATTAAACTATACTGGACTGTGATACAGGACGTAAAGGCAAATTACTTTAATTGGAATGAATTCCACGAGCATAGACAGATATAATTCAATTTTCATCATATCAAAATCTGAGTAAAGACTGACATAAGCACAGGCTTATATTACAACAAATCCTTAAGTTTACCTCATTTCTCAGCCTTTTAAAGATGTTTTTTTATCTTAAACGTTTTTTAATCGACCTCTCGAAATAAAAAAGTTTCCACTTTCAGCCACACATTTTCTCATTTTTTTTCGCTACTAGACCTAGAGAAAATTATGTGCAATATCTCTTTCATGATTTATATATAATATGGTACGTTTATCTTACTATGTTCTTGAAACTTTAAGATGCGATTTTGAAATAGTAATACAATTATTATACACTCCACTATATTTACTCATTATAATCTGTTTTAGATTATGTAAACTTACTCTATATAATATACTTGTTATGTAAAGAAACATGAATATATCCAGCTTATATATATATATATATATATATATATATATATATATATATATATATAAGTGTGTGTGTTTTATTTATATATAGACCTAAATTTTTATTGTACGCGTTTATGTCTTTTTATGTAAATAGGCTTGTCAATTTTGAATTTCGCCAATAGGGAAAATAAAGTAAATCTCATCTTACCTTACCATAAGTACTCCAAGGCAGACTTAAGGAATATCAGAAGGTTAGCTTTAGCCTATAATTACAAAATTCCATGCCATTCTTCAGCAAATGTATCATAGCTATTGTTCAATTTGAAAGGCTGACTACGCGGGTCCATGTCTAGCTATCCAGCTCATTGACGCATCCCTCTTCAACAATAGTTAGTGTAAGAACATCAGAGAGACCCGAGCTCATATGATTCTCTAAGTTCCCTTAACTTAAGGAGGAAAGTATTCATATTTTTATTTTTTTTTTCTTACATGTAAATTTTGTAATGTATACTTTGTTCGCAGTTTCATGAAGACAGTTTCCTATATTTCTCCAAAGCAGATAATTTACAATGATAGTTTTTTTTTTGTTTTTTTTTTTAAAGGGTGAATAGAATCAGTATTTGAGACTTAAACTTACACTGCGAAAGAGACACTCTGAAGAAGAATAGTTGCATTAGATTATTTCGTTTCGCCAGAAAATATGAAAAAAAATAGCAGAGGGACATGAGCTGAATTAAAAATGATAAAGAAAGATACTCGTTGCTTCAATGTCTATATATATATATATATATATATATATAATAAAGCCCTGGATATGTATTTTGATGTGTCCACCACCAGATCCATACGACGTGTCACTAGATAAAGCATAGACCTGCTAGTGCTGACTGTCTACCACTAGACCCTCATGAAATGACACTAAACAAAGCAAGGACCTCC
>JAWDGP010003708.1:37500-42332 GCA_033675545.1 Elysia crispata | reverse complement strand
TCGCTCTTTACTTTTTACTTTTTACTGTTCTTTGCGACTCTTTCTTTTTCCAGGTTATATATATTCCACGGCCTCTCAATCTATCTCTCTCTCTTTCGACTTCTCTGTTTCACTCTCTCTCGCCTTCTCTCTTTCGCTCTCTCTCTCTCTTTTTCTCTCTCTCTCTCTCTCTATCTCACTCTCTCTCTCTCTCTCTCTCTCTCTCTCATCTTGCTCCGTCGCCATTTACTTCTTACTTTTTACCTTATTTTGCGACTGTTTCTTTTTCAGGTTATGTCTCCTCCACGCCCTCTCCATTCCTGTCTCTCTCTATCTTTCGCCTTCTCTCTTTCGCTCTATCTCTCTCTCTCTCTCTCACACACACACACGCACTTACATTCCTTAATACTTTAGCACTTATTCTTTTTTTTTATCAATATTTTTTTTTATCTTTATGTCTGTTTCTTAATCATCCTATTAATCAGTCTTCCTCTGTAACTGTATCGCTATTTCTCCATCTCTCTCTCCCTCTCTCTCTCTCTCTCTCGAATCAACTGTCTTAATACATCTTTCCTTTCACGTTACATGTTATTTCTATCTCTAGTTCTTCAATGACCACGCGTCAATGTACACGCTCCTGTTTCTGCCTATGACTGCTCTTCTCTTCTTTTAAACCACTGTTTTCTGCTGATGTTTCTATATTTCTGTGGTTTTCAAACGCAACTGTATAGAAATTAGTCGTTTTTCATCTTTCTTGTCTTTGAATCAATATTTACCAGCGAACTTTTACTGTCACAACTTCTTATTGTCATCAGTTTCCTTGCTTTACGTTACCGCTCTAATTGGAAGCCAAGTTTTTCTTGCAGAAACCTTACATGGAACCCCAGTGTTATATTTTAAATATTACTATTTTTGGATGTCTTTCGAACATCGGCTTTTTATTAGTATTTTCATCAGTCGCATTTTATCTCTTTTTATGTGTCGGCTAACAATGCGTTTCATCTCCATGATTGTATCTCTAACTGTTCTGTTTGCAACATGTGGGTTCTTCTAAAAAAAATGAGAAAAATAAAGGTCCATTACAGGCGCACCCTAAGAAATGAATACTTTTATACCTTTTTCCCATTATCACCCCAGTGGCTACAACTGGCGCACATAATAACGAATGACTTTGCTCGAACAGTTTATTGGCTTTTGTATAGTAGAATGATTTATATTCGATGTTCAGTGTTTCGCTATCTGTCTCGTGCTTAGTCTTTAACTCTCTCTCTCTCTCTCTCTCTCTCTCTCTCTCTCTCTCTCTCTCTCTCTCTCTCTCTCTCTCTCTCTCTCTCTCTCTCTCTCTCTCTCTCTCTCTCTCTCTCTCTCTCTCTCTCTCTCTCTCTCTCTCTCTCTCTCCCCCCTTTGCCTCACTTCCCTCAATTTCCATATTTGTTATATCTTTTTGTCTGTGTTTATGACAATAAATTGTATTACTGATTCTTTCTCTATTTCACAATTTTTTTCTTCCTTCTCTCGTTTTTCATCTTTCATATTTCTCTCTCTCTCTCTCTACACGCACACACACACACATATATATATATATATATATATATATATATATATATATATATATATATATATATATATATATATGTACACTTTAAAGAGATGTCATTCTTATCATAACTCTGTTTTACTATTTATTTTTCATTCTCTCTCTCTCTCTCTCTCTCTCTCTCTGTATCTTTATCTCTCTCTTTCTCCCTCTCGCTCTATCTTCAGCTCTCTCAAACCTGGGGTGTTCATTTTTTTTTATTAACTAATTAATGGTCTCTCTTTCTATCTCTCTCTGTCTCTCTTTCTATCTAACCTCAGCTCTCTCTCAAACTTGGTTTGTTCGGTCTGTTATCTAAATTTTATTAACTGAAGATAAATTTCAGCATTATCAGATTGTCTCAGTTGGCCTGTGTTTGGTTCAGCTAAAAAGTTGTTGATATATTCATCCGTTTTCCTTCTTTTCTCCCTTTTCTTTTTTCCCCCAGCATCTACATTACCCGAGGCTGAGATATGTTACGACCATGCAGATCTCTACTTAGATACCGGGCAAAACGAACATTGCCATTATTTTTCTCCACTCATTTTTACATGACAGATTTGAAAAAAAAAAAAACAAAAGGGGGTGAAGGTTTTCAGCCACGATCCTCCATGCTCTCTACCTCTTACATGAGGAGGTTGTGGTTCTCACACACCCGTCCGACAAAACTTCCCTCCAAGCATCTATTCTCCAATGTATAACGAGTGTATTATGGGAGGAGCCACACCAGACCCAAGGCATACGCCTTGACAGACTGGCGCGCGCCGTCATAGCGTGTGGACCTTGACCGTTTTACAGGTCTTAGCACCGTTAGGGTCATTTCAGAGCCAGTTCTTGATTCGTTACCTAGCCAAGCTTACAACCTATTAACAATTGGAGGGCTTTATATAGTAACCTATTGGGATATGCAATTCGATGCAGTTTACTTAGTGTGCATATTGATGCAAGGTACTAATTAATTTAATTAACTAACTTGGTTACAGCTGCTAAGTTTCACTAAAACGGGAAGACATTTTGTTTATCTCAATTAAAAAAATACTTTTGTGACATTTACTCATGGTTTCTGCATAACAAAAAATTTCACCCTCGCTCATATTGCTGCTAAAGACAAGAATGTCAATAATGGCCGTTATTGTGTTTACATGAGTGAACTTGTTTACAATATGAACGAACGAATGAGTACAAGTCAGACAGTCTCCCACCCTCGCCAGGATATTGGCAAGTGAGAAAAGTTGTTTTATTCATCTTTTCCGACAAAATATCTATTTCTGCCTGTCTGCAAACAATTTCGCGAGTTGACATTCACACAAATACAAAGTTAGTATTTGCTCCCTGTTTAAACTTTACGTTGCTATTTTCACATGTTCTTTCCAACCATTTCTTTTATGAAGCCTAAAAAAGACAAGTTTTTTACTCTCAAGAGGAACAAAAAATTCACAATCTTTATTTATCACATTGCCTCTTTGCTCTCTTTTTCTCACTGATAAACATTCTACATCACCGTAATTGAAAGAGGAGAAGAAGATAAAGGAAAAAAAAAAACTAAAGCAGTTCGATGAAAGACATTTTTGTAAAGACGACCTTTACACATAAGAATAGTAAACTAGATGTGGGACCATCAGGATTACGCCCGTAAGTCTGTCTATACATCTATTTATTTCCTGCATCCCCCCCCGTTTTCCTCTCTCTCTCTCTCTCTCTCTCTCTCTCTCTCTCTACAAAAAAGGAAAACGTATTATGAATATAAGTGTTCCATGCTCTCTACATCTTTTGATCTCTGTCAATAATTTTAGGCACAAACGAACATCATGTAAAGAAATCAAAGGCCAATTTACAAACTCGTAAGGGATGGAATGAGCCAGGTGAAAATATTTGGTCAAGTTACCGGAAATCTCGTGTAATTTGTTTGCTCTGTAAGTAAAATTCTCAGCCACAATCGTAGGTCCATGACTGGTTTTCAGAGTTTGTTTAGTCCACAGCTTCAAACTATTTTCAGAGACTCATACAGAATGCTAGACGAGAACGATATCAGTTTCGTGTTGAGTTTTGCAAACCATACTAATTCATGTATATTATATAATTTAATCAACTTCCTCCTTCAATTTAACTTTGATCAGTGTGTGACATTATCATCTTTTTGTGATGATTTTATCAAAATTTCAAAATTTTCTCTATCTCTTTTTTCTTTGCTTCTTTCTCTTTCATTCGCTCTCTCTCTCTCTCTCTCTCTCTCTCTCTCTCTCTCTCTCTCTCTCTCTCTCTCTCTCTCTCTCTCTCTCTCTCTCTCTCTCATTCTACCTATTTTTCGCCTATTCTTTCATTTTTGACAAGTCTTTTACAACTCTCTGCCATTTCTAAATAAGTATACTCAGTCTTCCTCTGCAATTTTTTGTTGCTATTTTTTCCATCTCTTTCTGGTTCTACATCTTTTATCTCCCACTCTCTCTCTCTCTCTCTCTCTCTCTCTCTCCCTCTCTCTCTCTCATCTTTGCGCGTCTCCTTTAAATTAATAATATTCTTTATCTTTATGTCCTTTTCTAAATCAGGCTATTAATCTTCCTCTGTAACTGTGTCGCTTTTTCTTCCATGTCTTTCCGGTTCTTCGTTCCCCCCCCTCCCCCCTTCTCTGTTTCTGTCTCTCTGTCTCTCTGTCTCTCTTCTATTTTTGATCCTCCATCTTCCACACTTTCCCTCCTTCTGTCTCCCTCTGTTTTCTCTCTTTTTGCCCTCTCTCTTCCTCACTACCTGTCGCTGTTTCTCAGTTTCTCTCGCTCTTTTCCTCCCTCTCTCTCTCTCTCTCTCTCTCTCTCTCTCTCTCTCTCTCTCTCTCTCTCTCTCTCTCTCTCTCTCTTTCGCTCTCTCTCTCTCCTCTATTTTTGATCCTCCATCTTCCACACTTCCCTCCTTCTGTCTCTCTCTGTTTTCTCTCTTTTTGCCCTCTCTCTTCCTCACTACCTGTCGCTGTTTCTCAGTTTCTCTCGCTCTCTTCCTCCCTCTCTCTCTCTCTCTTTCCCTCTCTCTCTCCTCTATTTTTGATCGTCCATCTTCCACACTTCCCTCCTTCTGTCTTCCTCTGTTTTCTCTCTTTTTGCCCTCTCTCTTCCTCACTACCTGTCGCTCTTTCTCAGTTTCTCTCGCTTTCTTACTCCCTCTCTCTCTCTCTATATATATAGAAAACTCTCTCTCTCACTCTCTCTCTCTCTCTCTCTCTCTCTCTTTCTTCCTCCCTCTCTCTTTCTCTCACTATATATTATATATATATATATATATATATATA
>JAWDGP010003708.1:17500-30000 GCA_033675545.1 Elysia crispata | reverse complement strand
AGACAGACAGACGGACACAGAGACAGACAAACAGACAGACAGCGTAAGAGACAGAGACAGAGACAGAAACAGACTGACAGAGAAAGAGTGAGGGTGAACGAATCAGGGTAGAAAAGCACGGTAAAAGAGGGAGAAAAAAGGACAGATAGTGTGGAGGAATAAATGAGAGAAAAGGCGCAAAGAAGAGGGAAAGATAGATGGAGAGAGAGAGAAAGAGCGAGAGCGAGAGAGAGAGAGAGAAAGAGCGAGAGCGAGAGAGAGAGAGGGAGGAAAAGAGCGAGAGAAACTGAGAAAGAGCGACAGGTAGTGAGGAAGAGAGAGGGCAAAAAGAGAGAAAACAGAGAGAGACAGAAGGAGGGAAGTGTGGAAGATGGAGGATCAAAAATAGAGGAGAGAGAGAGAGCGAAAGAGAGAGAGAGAGAGAGAGAGAGAGAGAGAGAGAGAGAGAGAGAGAGGGAGGAAAAGAGCGAGAGAAACTGAGAAACAGCGACAGGTAGTGAGGAAGAGAGAGGGCAAAAAGAGAGAAAACAGAGGGAGACAGAAGGAGGGAAAGTGTGGAAGATGGAGGATCAAAAATAGAAGAGAGACAGAGAGACAGAGAGACAGAAACAGAGAAAGGGGGGGGGGGGGGGAAGGGGAACGGAGAACCGGAAAGACATGGAAGAAAAAGCGACACAGTTACAGAGGAGGACTGATTAATAGGCTGATTTAGAAAAGGACATAAAGATAAAGAATATTATTAAGTTAAAGGAGACGCGCAAAGATGAGAGAGAGAGAGAGAGAGAGAGAGAGAGAGAGACAGAGAGAGAGAGAGAGAGAGAGAGAGAGAGAGAGAGAGAGAGAGGTTGGAGGAACTTAATGAGGTAGAACCAGAAAGAGATGGAAAAAATAGCAACAAAAAATTGCAGAGGAAGACTGAGTATACTTATTTAGAAATGGCAGAGAGTTGTAAAAGACTTGTAAAAAATGAAAGAATAGGCGAAAAATAGGTAGAATGAGAGAGAGAGAGAGAGACAGAGACAGAGAGAGAGAGAGAGAGAGAGAGAGAGAGAGAGAGAGAGAGAGAGAGAGAGAGAGAGAGAGAGAGAGGTTGGGGGAACTTAATGAGCTAGAACCAGAAAGAGATGGAAAAAATAGCAACAAAAAATTGCAGAGGAAGACTGAGTATACTTATTTAGAAATGGCAGAGAGTTGTAAAAGACTTGTCAAAAATGAAAGAATAGGCGAAAAATAGGTAGAATGAGAGAGAGAGAGAGAGAGAGAGAGAGAGAGAGAGAGAGAGAGAGAGAGAGAGAGAGAGAGAGAGAGAGAGAGAGACAGAAAGAGAGACAGAGAGAGAGACTAATGACAATAAGGTTGTAATGTAACGGTGAAGGATCGCTAGTAACTATTGATTCAAAGACCAGAATGATGAAAACCACTTATTTTGTAAAAGAGTAGAAAAGCACGGAAATAACGGAACATCATCAGAAACTGGTGGCATAAGGAAAAAAAAAATAAATAACCTATCAAACCCTAAGACAAAGCGCGCACATTAACGCGTGTTGATTAAAGAATTAGATAATATTGCATGTAATAGAAAGGAAAGATACATTTAGAAAGATTTATAAAGCAGTTAGAATCATTAATTGAGAGAGAGAGAGAGAGAGAGAGAGAGAGAGAGAGAGAGAGAGAGACAGAGACAGAGAGAGACAGAGACAGAGAGACAGAGAAAGAGAGAAAGAGAGAAAGAGAGAGAGAGAGAGAGAGAGAGAGAGAGAGAGAGAGAGAGAGAGAGACAGAGAGACAGAGAAAGAGAGAAAGAGAGAGAGAGAGAGAGAGAGAGAGAGAGAGAGAGAGAGAGAGAGAGAGAGAGAGAGAGAGAGAGAGAGAGATGCGGATAGCTCTGTGGTTAAGTGCCTGGTCTTGTCTCGGCAAGGCGATGAGTGCCGCATCGAGGCGCAGGTTCGATCCCTGTTCATTCCATCTGTTGTAATGTTTTCACGTCTTTCGTCTTATTTGTCGGTCTCGAGCTAGATCTAGGTTTGTGGCTGACTTTTCTATACCACTTATTTCATTATTTTCAGTCACTTGCATCTTTAGATCCTTAGATCTAGCTTCGTCTGTCTCAGCCTCTAACGTTGTTTGACTGCTTTCTTTATTTCTATATTCAAAGAGAGAGAGACACAGAGAGAGAGAGAGAGAGAGAGAGAGAGAGAGAGAGAGAGGGGGGGGGGGAGGATGTAGAATTGGGAAGCAAAGGGAGAAAGAAAAAGAGGGAGACAGAAGGAGAGATAGTGTAGAAGTGGAAAAATCAGAAATAGAGGAAATAAATAGCGACACATAGAGAGAGAGAGAGAGAGAGAGAGAGAGAGAGAGAGAGAGAGAGAGAGAGAGAGAGAGAGAGAGACTAATGAACTACCATGGACATTTCTATTTAAACTAAAAAAGAAAATTTAAAAAAATGACAGAGGCAAAGAAAAGAGAGATGGAAGAGAGATGGAGAGAGAGAGAGAGTGAAAGAGAGAGAGACAGATAGACAGACAGACGGACACAGAGACAGACAAACAGACAGACAGCGTAAGAGACAGAGACAGAGACAGAAACAGACTGACAGAGAAAGAGTGAGGGTGAACGAATCAGGGTAGAAAAGCACGGTAAAAGAGGGAGAAAAAAGGACAGATAGTGTGGAGGAATAAATGAGAGAAAAGGCGCAAAGAAGAGGGAAAGATAGATGGAGAGAGAGAGAAAGAGCGAGAGCGAGAGAGAGAGAGCGAGAGAGAAAGAGCGAGAGCGAGAGAGAGAGAGGGAGGAAAAGAGCGAGAGAAACTGAGAAAGAGCGACAGGTAGTGAGGAAGAGAGAGGGCAAAAAGAGAGAAAACAGAGGGAGACAGAAGGAGGGAAGTGTGGAAGATGGAGGATCAAAAATAGAAGAGAGACAGAGCGAGAGAGAGTGAGAGAGAGAGAGAGAGGGGGAGAGAGAGAGAGAGAGGGAGGAAGAGAGCGAGAGAAACTGAGAAACAGCGACAGGTAGTGAGGAAGAGAGAGGGCAAAAAGAGAGAAAACAGAGGGAGACAGAAGGAGGGAAGTGTGGAAGATGGAGGATCAAAAATAGAGGAGAGAGAGAGCGAAAGAGAGAGAGAGAGAGAGAGAGAGAGAGAGAGAGAGAGAGAGAGAGAGAGGGAGGAAAAGAGCGAGAGAAACTGAGAAATAGCGACAGGTAGTGAGGAAGAGAGAGGGCAAAAAGAGAGAAAACAGAGGGAGACAGAAGGAGGGTAAGTGTGGAAGATGGAGGATCAAAAATAAAAGAGAGACAGAGAGACAGAGAGACAGAAACAGAGAAGGGCGGGGGGGGGGAAGGGGAACGAATAACCGAAAAGACATGGAAGAAAAAGCGACACAGTTACAGAGGAAGACTGATTAATAGCCTGATTTAGAAAAGGACACAAAGATAAAGAATATTATTAAGTTAAAGGAGACGCGCAAAGATGAGAGAGAGAGAGAGAGAGAGAGAGAGAGAGAGAGAGAGAGAGAGAGAGAGAGAGAGAGAGAGAGAGAGAGGTTGGGGGAACTTAATGAGGTAGAACCAGAAAGAGATGGAAAAAATAGCAACAAAAAATTGCAGAGGAAGACTGAGTATACTTATTTAGAAATGGCAGAGAGTTGTAAAAGACTTGTCAAAAATGAAAGAATAGGCGAAAAATAGGTAGAATGAGAGAGAGAGAGAGAGAGAGAGAGAGAGAGAGAGAGAGAGAGAGAGAGAGAGAGAGAGAGAGAGAGCAAATGAAAGAGAAAGAAGCAAAGAAAAAAGAGATAGAGAAAATTTTGGGATTTTGATAAAATCATCACAAAAAGATGATAATGTCACACACTGATCAAAGTTAAATTGAAGGAGGAAGTTGATTAAATTATATAATATACATGAATTAGTATGGTTTGCAAAACTCAACACGAAACTGATATCGTTCTCGTCTAGCATTCTGTATGAGTCTCTGAAAATAGTTTGAAGCTGTGGACTAAACAAACTCTGAAAACCAGTCATGGACCTACGATTGTGGCTGAGAATTTTACTTACAGAGCAAACAAATTACACGAGATTTCCGGTAACTTGACCAAATATTTTCACCTGGCTCATTCCATCACTTACGAGTTTGTAAATTGGCCTTTGATTTCTTTACATGATGTTCGTTTGTGCCTAAAATTATTGACAGAGATCAAAAGATGTAGAGAGCATGGGACACTTTTATTCATAATACGTTTTCCTTTTGTAGAGAGAGAGAGAGAGAGAGAGAGAGAGAGAGAGAGAGAGAGAGAGAGAGAGAGAGAGAGAGAGAGAGGAAAACGGGGAGGGGATGGTGAAATAAATAGATGTATAGACAGACTTACGGGCGTAATCCTGATGGTCCCACATCTAGTTTACTATTCTTATGTGTAAAGGTCGTCTTTACAAAAATGTCTTTCATCGAACTGCTTTAGTTTTTTTTTTCCTTTATCTTCTTCTCCTCTTTCAATTACGGTGATGTAGAATGTTTATCAGTGAGAAAAAGAGAGCAAAGAGGCTTGGTAATGTGACAAATAAAGATTGTGAATTTTTTGTTTCTCTTGAGAGTAAAAAACTTGTCTTTTTAGGCTTCATAAAAGACTTAATGGTTGGAAAGAACATGTGAAAATAGCAACGTAAAGTTTAAACAGGGAGCAAATACTAACTTTGTATTTGTGTGAAGGTCAACTCGCGAAATTGTTTGCAGACAGGCAGAAATAGATATTTTGTCGGAAAAGATGAATAAAACAACTTTTCTCACTTGCCAATATCCTGGCGAGGGTGGGAGACTGCCTGACTTGTACTCATTCCTTCGTTCATATTGTAAACAAGTTCACTCATGTAAACACAATAACGGCCATTATTGATATTCTTGTCTTTAGCAGCAATGTGAGCGAGGGTGAAATTTTTTGCTGTGCAGAAACCATGAGTAAATGTCACAAAAGTATTTTTTTAATTGAGATAAACAAAATGTCTTCCCGTTTTAGTGAAACTTAACAGCTGTAACCAAGTTAGTTAATTAAATTAATTAGTACAATGCATCAATATGCACACTAAGTAAACTGCATTGAATTAGACTTCCCAATAGATTACTATATAAAGCCCTTCAATTGTTAATAGGTTGTAAGCTTGGCAAGGTAACGAACCAAGAACTGGCTCTAATCCCTAACGGTGTTAAGACCCGTAAAACGGTCAAGGTCCACACGCTATGACGGCGCGCGCCAGTCGTCATGTATGCCTTGGGTCTGGTGTGGCTCCTCCCATAATACACTCGTTATACATTGGAGAATAGATGCTGGGAGGGAAGCTTTGTCGGACGGGTGTGTGAGAACCACAACCTCCTCAGAGGTACCGGCGACTAGGGTACTTCGTCAATGTGGTGTTGGATGAGTAGGCGATACCGAGAGTGCCTATATGGCGGAGGATCGTGGCTGAAAACCTTCACCCCCTTTTGTTTTTTTTTTTCAAATCTGTCATGTAAAAATGTGTGGAGAAAAATAATGGCAATATTCGTTTTGCCCGGTATCTAAGTAGAGATCTGCATGGTCGTAACATTCTAGCTCACAATGTAGATGCTGGGCGAAAAAAGAAAAGGGAGAAAAGAAGGAAAACGATGAATCTATCAACAACTTTTTAGCTGAACCAAACACAGGCCAACTGAGGCAATCTGAAAATGTTGAAATTTATCTTCAGTTAATAAAATTTAGAAAGACTGAACAAACCAAGTTTGAGAGAGCTGAGGTCAGATAGGAAGAGAGACAGAGAGAGATAGAAAGAGAGACTATTAACTAGTTAATAAAAAAAATGAACACCCGAGGTTTGAGAGAGCTGAAGATAGAGCGAGAGGGAGAAAGAGAGAGATAAAGATACAGAGAGAGAGAGAGAGAGAGAGAGAGAGAGAGAGAGAGAGAGAGAGAGAGAATGAAAAATAAATAGTAAAACAGAGATATGACAAGAATGACATCTCCTTAAAGTGTACATATCTCCTGAAACACTTTACTTCTTTTTACAAAAAATCTGTGATAACTTTCAGGTGGAATATGCAAACCCTCCTTTTTATTTGTGATCTTCCACGTAAGAGAAAATTCACATAATTTTCCATTACTATACTCTCCAAACACACAGACTGTCCACTGGTGACTGGCACGTCATATCTGAATTTAAGTACTAAAATCGTGTTAGACTCTGCCTCGAAGAGACTGTAAGTAAAAAGCTACGCATAAAAGATAGATACTTAGATATACATATATGTGTGTGTGTGTGTGTGTGGAGACAGACAGAGAGAGAGAGAGAGAGAGAGAGAGAGAGAGAGAGAGAGAGAGAGAGAGAAAGAAATATGAAAGATGAAAAACGAGAGAAGGAAGAAAAAATTGTGAAACAGAAAGAAACAGTAATATAATTTATTGTCATAAACACAGACAAGAAGATGTAACAAATATGGAAATTGAGGGAAGTGAGGCAAAGGAGAGAGAGAGAGAGAGAGAGAGAGAGAGAGAGAGAGAGAGAGAGAGAGAGAGAGAGAGAGAGAGAGAGAGAGAGAGAGAGAGAGAGAGAGAGAGAGTTAAAGACTAAGCACGAGACAGATAGCGAAACACTGAACATCGAATATAAACCATGTCACTATACAAAGGCCAATAGACTGTTCGAGCAAAGTAATTCGTTATTTTGTGCGCCAGTTGTAGCCACTGGGGTAGTAATGGGAAAAAGTTATAAAAGTATTCATTTCTTATGGTGCGCCTGTAATGGACCTTTATTTTTCTCATTTTTTTCAGAAGAACCCACATGTTACAAACAGAACAGTTAGAGATAAAATCATGGAGATGAAACGCATTGTTAGCCGTCACATAAAAAAATAAAATACGATTGATGAAAATACTAATAAAAAGCCGATGTTCGAAAGACATCCAAAAGAGTAAAATTTAAAAACATATAACACTGGAATTCCATGTAAGGTTTGGCGAGAAAAAACTGGCTTCCAATTAGAGCGGTAACGTAAAGCAAGGAAACTGATGACAATAAGGTTGTAACAGTAAAAGTTCGCGGGTAAATATTGATTCAAAGACAAGAAAGATGAAAACGACTAATTTCGATACAGGTTAGAAAACCACAGAAATACAGAAACATCAGCAGAAAACAGTGGTTTAAAAGAAGAGAAAAGCAGTCATAGGCATAGACAGAGCGTGTTCATTGAAGAATTAGAGATAGAAATAACATGTAACGAAAGGAAAGATGTATTAAGAAAGTTGTATCGAGAGAGAGAGAGAGAGAGAGAGAGAGAGAGAGAGAGAGAGAGAGAGATATGGAGAAATAGCGATACACAGTTACAGAGGAAGACTGATTAATAGGCTGATCAAGAGACAGACATAAAGATAAAAAAAATATTGATAAAAAAAAGAATAGGTGCTAAAGTATTAAAAAGTGTGTGTGTGTGTGAGAGAGAGAGAGAGAGAGAGAGAGAGAGATAGAGCGAAAGAGAGAAGGCGAAAGATAGAGAGAGATAGATTGAGAGGGCGTGGAATAGACATAACCCGGAAAAAGAAACAGTCGCAAAGAACAGTAAAAAGTAAAGAGCGACGGAGCAAGAGAAAGATAGAGAGAGAGAGAGAGAGAGAGAGAGAGAGAGAGATAGAGAGATAGAGAGAGAAATAGAGAGAGAGCGAAAGAGAGAAGGTGAGAGAGAGCGAAACAGAGAAGGCCAAAGATAGAGAGACAGATTGAGAGGTCGTGAAATAGATATAACCCGGAAAAAGAAAGAGTGACAAAGAACAGTAAAAAGTAAAAAGTAAAGAGCGACGGAACAAGAGAGAGAGAGAGAGAGAGAGAGAGAGAGAGAGAGCGAAAGAGAGAAGGCGAGAGAGAGAGAGAGAGAGCGAAACAGAGAAGGCGAAAGATAGAGAGACAGATTGAGAGGGCATGGAATAGATATAACCCGGAAAAAGAAAGAGTCGCAAAGAACAGTAAAAAGTAAAAGTAAAGAGCGACGGAGTGAGAGAGAGAGAGAGAGAGAGAGAGAGAGAGAGAGAGAGAGAGAGAGAGAGAGAGACAGACAGACAGACAGACAGACAAACAGAGAGAGCGAGTGTATTAAGGGAAATTAAGTGAATAAAAGAAAGAAATAAGGTTGCTCGGGTATAGAGAAAGAGTGAACTATATAGAGCCAAATTGACAGATCAAGGGAGGGAGAGAGAGAGAGGGAGAGAGAGAGAGAGAGAGAGAGAGAGAGAGAGAGAGAGAGAGAGAGAGAGAGAGAGAGAAAGGCAGACAGACAAGTAAGCAGACAGACAGACAGACAGACAGAGAGATAGACAGAGACAGAGAGATAGACAGAGACAGAGAGAGAGAGAGAGAGAGAGAGAGAGAGAGAAAGGCAGACAGACAGACAGACAGACAGACAGACAGACAGACAGACAGAGAGATAGACAGAGACAGAGAGAGAGTGAGGGAGGGACGGGCGGCGAGGGAGAGAGTAAATGGAAGAGGAAGAACTAGAAATACAATAAAGAAATTGTCTCTCACAGTTGCATATGAATAGCGAGTTATAAACTGACATAGACAGATACGGAAAGACAGAACACTGCATTGAAAGTGAGAGAATAGATGTGAAGAAAAAGATTGTGAGATACAGAAACTAAGAGTGCGGGAGAGACAGACATAAAGAGAGAAAGAAAGAGAGAGAGAGAGTAAGAGAGATAGAGTCACAGAGAGACAGCTTGTGTGAAAGAGGAGATCCAGAAAGAATAGAAAGAAATAGCCTCACGAATTAATCATTCAGTAAGGTCATGAACAGCGAAATACGTGTAGGCCTTACATTTAGAAGAAAGTAACTGTTGAAATGCAAAATTAACAATTTATGTATAAAAATTCTGAGAAGAAAAAAACTTAAAATGCGCCTTTTCCGTAGGCCTGTGACGTAAATTGTATATTTTTTTTAAAATTAAGTTGATAAATGTCTCTTAAATCAAGTAGAAAAACAATCAAACAAAATTCATACAATGACTTCAATTATGATTTTATACAAAGTGAATAAACTATTCGTGCAAAGTGATTCGTATTATATATCCGTTGTACCAATTTCAGCGGTGGTGGGGAATAAAGGTATGCAATTAATTATTTTGTGGCTCAACTACATTCACTTCATGGACCCCCAGTTTACTCATTCCGTCAGAAGCACACACATGTTGCAAAGAGAAAAGGTAGAGACAAAATCATAGAGGCTGAAACACATGTCAACCGACACATCAAAAAATTAAAAGACAAACGATCAAAATCCTAATAAAAAGCCGATGTTCGAAAGACATTCAACATAGTATGATTTGTAACCCTATAACAGATGTGATCCATGTAAGATAAATTCTTTCAGTTAGAGCCGTAACGTAAAGCAAGGAAACTGATGACAACAAGCCTGTAACGGCAAAGGATTGCTGGTAAATATTGATTCAAAGACAAGAAAAATAAAAACGACTAATTTGATAAAACTTAGGAAACCACAAAAATACAGAAACATCAACAGTGGTTTAAAAATATTGGAGACCAGTCATAGGCATAGACAGAGCGTGTACATTTACGCTTGTTCATTAAAGAATTGGAGTTAATTTAAACATTTGACTAAATGAAAAGTATATATACGAGATTTATAATAACGTCAGAATCATTAAAAGATACAGAGAGAGAGAGAGAGAGAGAGAGAGAGAGAGAGAGAGAGAGAGAGAGAGAGACAGACAGACAGACAGACAGACAGACAGACAGACAGAGACAGAGAGACAGAGAGACAGACAGAGATACCAGTAGAATGAGAAAGCTCGGAAAAGAAAAAAAAATCAATTAAAAAAGAAAGAAATCGGGTCACAAGGTATAGAGAAAGAGTCAGCTTGATACAGACATAGACAGAGGCATACGCAAAAAAAATGATTTCAAAATTCATAGATCATATGTAGAGAGAGAGCGAGAAAGAGAGACAGACAGACAGACAGACAGACAGAAAAAGTGAGAAAGACAGAGAGAGAGAGAGAGAGAGAGAGAGAGAGAGAGAGAGAGAGAGAGAGAGAGAGAGAAAGAGAGAGATTGACAGACAGGCAGATAGAGGAAGTGAGGACGAAAGAGTAAGGAAAACGAGAATAAGATAGAAGATAAGACACATAGTTACTGAAGAAGACTGTTTAATAAACTGATTTAGATGAGACATCAAAGATTTATGAAAAAAAAATGTTTAAAAAATAGAGCAGAGGCACAGAGAAGAGAGAAAGAAAGAGAGAGAGAGAGAGAGAGAGAGAGATGGAGAGAGAGAAGGAGAGAGAGAGAGAGAGACAGACAGACAGACAAACAGACAGACAGAAGCAGTGAGGACAAAAGAGGAAGAAAAACCAGAATAATATCGAAGAAAAGACGACACGTAGTTACTGAAGAAGACTGATTAATAAACTGATTTAGATGAGACATCAGAGATTTATGAAAAAAAAAATTAAAAAAATAGAGCAGGGGCACACAGAAGAGAGAGAAAGAGACACACACACACAGAAAGAGAGAGAGAGAGAGAGAGAGAGAGAGAGAGAGAGAGAGAGAGAGAGAGAGAGAGAGAGAGACAGAAAGAGATAGTGTGAGAGACGAAAAAAAGTGAATAATGAAACACAGATACAAAGAAAGAGTGAGTTTATACTGACAAAGATAAAGGCATACAGAAAATGTGTAAAAATTCATAAAGCAGACAGGAGATAGATAGATAGATAGATAGATAGAGAGAGAGAGAGAGAGAGAGAGAGAGAGAGAGAGAGAGAGAGGGAGGGAGGGAGGGGGGGGGAGAGAGAGAAGAAGAAGAAGAAGAAGAAGTGATCGGAAAAGGACGAACCAAAAAAAGACAAAAAGAAATAGCCCCACTTGGTGATAGTAAATTATAGACTGAAAAAGATAGAGACAGAATGATTAAAAAAAAGTGTCGGAAATTACAGAGAGAGAGAGAGAGAGAGAGAGAGAGAGAGAGAGAGAGAGAGAGAGAGACAGAGAGAGAGACAGAGACAGAGATCAATAGAGATAAAGATAGAGAGAAACAGAGAGAGGCACAGACAGACAGACAGAGATGTAGGAGGACAGGTAAGAGGGAGAGATACTGATGAAGGAAATAAAGTGTGAAAGAGGAAAACCTGGAAGAGGAAAAACAAAAAAGGACACGAGTTAATCATTTATCAAGCGCATGAACTCTTTACAATACGTGTAGAAAAATTAACGACAATTCAGGTATAAAACTTATTAAAGGCAAAAACATAAAAATAGCGTCCTTTTCGTATGCCTGTGCCCTAATTTGTATGACGTTTTTAATGATCAAGTTCTTGAATACACATAGATCTTTTTACTCAAGTAGAGAAACTATCAGACAAATTTAAAATTATTAAAAGACATTAAACTGTTCGGGCAAAGTGATTCTTATTATGTACTCCAGGTTTTAGCCATTTACTCATTTCTTGGACCCTCCCCCTTTATTTCCTCCTCTAAAGGACCCAATAACTTATAAAGCAAAGAGAAAAGGCAGAAACAGAAACATAGAGATTGAAACACAATTATATTGGCCTACGCATAAGACGACCAACGAATTTATAAAACGCTGATGAGAAAGAAATAGAAGAAATAGCGACACACAATTCGAAAGGAACATGGAATAATATACTGATTTTGATGTAGACACAAGGTTTACAAAAAAAAATCATAAAAGAGACAGAAGAGGCACACAGAAGAGAGAAAGAGAGAGAGAGAGAGAGAGAGAGAGAGAGAGAGAGAGAGAGAGAGAGAGAGAGAGAAACAGAGAGAGAAACAGAGAGAGAGAAACAGAAACAGAAAGAAAGTGAAATGAAAAAGGAAGAACTATAGAGGGATTGCAGATAAAGCAAAGACAAGAAGACTGAGTAATAACCTGATTTAGAAAAGGAAAAAAAAGGGATTTAAAAAAAATCCAAAATGAGAGAAGAGGCGAAAAGTAGAGAGAAGAAGAGAGGGAGATAGAGTGAGAGAGAGAGAGAGATAGAAAGTTTAAGAGAGCACAGAAGAGAAATAACCCGGAAAAAGAACGAGTCGCAAAAGAACAGAAAAAGGAAACAAAGCGAACGAGCAAAAGAAAAAAAAAAAAAAAAAAGAGAGAGAGAGAGAAAGATAGAGCGTGGAATGGAAAAAAAATTTGAATAAAAAAGAAGTAAGGACGTACAGGAATTGATATAGTTTAAGTTATATACAGACCGAAAGACAATAAGACATAGAGAGAGAGAGAAAGAGAGAGAGAGAGAGAGAGAGAGAGAGAGAGAGAGAGAGAGAGAGAGAGAGAGAGCGTTAGAGCGAGAGAGAGGAAGATAGATAGAGATACAGAAAGAGAGCTAGATTGAAAGAAGAATAGAAAGAAATAGTCTCAAGATTTAATCACTTGGTAAGGGCATGAAATCTTTTAAATACGTATAGGAATCTAATTAGGCCTTACGTATAGAGGAAAGTAACTGCTGAAATG
>JAWDGP010003708.1:5000-12500 GCA_033675545.1 Elysia crispata | reverse complement strand
AAACACTTTCTTTAAATTTGTGTTAACTCGTGAAAACTTTGCAGACAGACAGAAATAGATATTTCGTTGGATAAGATGAATAAAACAACTTCTCTCACTTGCTAATATCCTGGCGAGGGTGGGAGATAGCCTGACTTGTACTCAGTAGTGCGTTCATGTTGTAAACATGTTCACTGACGTAAGCACAATGGCGACAGCAATGTTAAAGAGGGTGAAATTTTTTGTTATGAAGAAATCATGAGTAAATGTCACAAAACCATTTTTTTTAATTGAGGTAAACAAAAAGGCTTTCCAATTTTGTCAAATTTAACAGCTGTAACCAAGTTAATTAATTACAATTAATTAGTACAATGCATCAATATGCACATTAAGTAAACTGCATTGAATTGCATATCCCAATAGGTTACTATATAAAGCCCTCCAATTGTTATTAGGTTGTAAGCTTGGCTAGGTAACGAACCAAGAACTGGCTCTAATCCCTAACGGTGTTAAGATCCGTAAAACGGTCAAGGTCCACACGCTATGACGGCGCGCGCCAGTCGTCATGTATGCCTTGGGTCTGGTGTGGCTCCTCCCATAATACACTCGTTATACATTGGAGAATAGATGCTGGGAGGGAAGTTTTGTCGGACGGGTGTGTGAGAACCACAACCTCCTCAGAGGTACCGGCGACTAGGGTACTTCGTCAA
Organism: Elysia crispata; assembly: GCA_033675545.1. Lineage (NCBI taxonomy): Eukaryota > Metazoa > Mollusca > Gastropoda > Plakobranchidae > Elysia > Elysia crispata. Next base: position 11,811 of record JAWDGP010003708.1, on the reverse strand, counting down.
TGTGGTGTTGGATGAGTAGGCGATACCGAGAGTGCCTATATGGCGGAGGATCGTGGCTGAAAACCTTCACCCCCTTTTGTTTTTTTTTTTTCAAATCTGTCATGTAAAAATGAGAGGAAAAAAATAATGGCAATGTTCGTTTTGGCCGGTATCTAAGTAGAGATCTGCAAGGACGTAACATTCTAGCTTACAAAGTAGATGCTGGGGAAAAAAAGAAAAGGGAGAAAAGAAGGAAAACGATGAATATATCAACAACTTTTTAGCTGAACTTCAAACACAGGCCAACTGAGACAATCTGATAATGTTGAAATTTATCTTCAGTTAATAAAATTTAGAATGACTGAACAAACCAAGTTTGAGAGAGCTGAGGTCAGATAGAAAGAGAGACAGAAAGAGATAGAAGGACAGACTATTAATTAGTTAATAAAAAAAAAAAGTAAAACCCGAGGTTTGAGAGAGCTGAAGATAGAGCGAGAGGGAGATACAGAGAGAGAGACAGAGAGAGAGAGAGAGAGAAAAAAAAAGAGAGAGAGAAAGGGGAGAGAGAGAGAGAGAGAGAGAGAGAGAGAGAGAGAAAGAGAGAATGAAAAATAAATAGTAAAACAGAGATATGACAAGAATGACATCTCTTTAAAGTGTACATATCTCCTGAAACACTTTACTTTTTTTTTTTTACAAAAATCTGAGATAACTTTCAGGTGGAATATGCAAAACCCTCCTTTTTATTTGTGATCTTCCACATAAGAGAAAATTCACATAATTTTCCATTACTCTCCAAACACACAGATTGTCCACTGGTGACTGGCACGTCATATCTGAATTTAAGTACTAAAACAGCGTTAGACTCTGCCTCGATGAGACTGTAAGTAAATAGCGACACATAAAAGATAGATACTTAGATATACATACATATATATATATATATATATATATATATATATATATATATGTACAGAGAGAAAGAGAAAGAGAGAGAGAGAGAGAGAGAGAGAGAGAGAGAGAGAGAGAGAGAGAGAGAGAGAGAGAGAAAATGGAAGATGAAAAACGAGAGAAGGAAGAAAAAAAATGTGAAACAGAGAATGAAACAGTAACATAATTTATTGTCATAAACACAGACAAAAAGATGTAACAAATATGGAAATTGAGGGAAGTGAGGCAAAAGAGAGAGAGAGAAAGAGAGAGAGAGAGAGAGAGAGAGAGAGAGAGAGAGAGAGAGAGAGAGAGAGAGAGAGAGTTAAAGACTAAGCACGAGACAGATAGCGAAACACTGAACATCGAATATAAATCATGTCACTATACAAAAGCCAATAAACTGTTCGAGCAAAGTCATTCGTTATTATTGGCGCCAGTTGTAGCCACTGGGGTGGTAATGGGAAAAAGGTATAAAAGTATTCATTTCTTAGGGTGTGCCTGTAATGGACCTTTATTTTTCTCATTTTTTCAGAAGAACCCACATGTTGCAAACAGAACAGTTAGAGATAGAATCATGGAGATGAAACGCATTGTTAGCCGACATAAAAAAATAAAATACGACTGATGAAAATACTAATAAAAAGCCGATGTGCGAAAGACATCCAAAATAGTAATATTTAAAATCATATAACACTGGGGTTCCATGTAAGGTTTCGAGAGAAAAACTGGCTTCCAATTAGAGCGGTAACGTAAAGCAAGGAAACTGATGACAATAAGGTTGTAACAGTAAAAGTTCGCGGGTAAATATTGATTCAAAGACAAGAAAGATGAAAACGACTAATTTCGATACAGGTTAGAAAACCACAGAAATACAGAAACATCAGCAGAAAACAGTGGTTTAAAAGAAGAGAAGAGCAGTCATAGGCATAAACAGAGCGTGTACATTGAAGAATTAGAGATAGAAATATAATGTAACGAAAGGAAAGATGTATTAAGAAAGTTGTATCGAGAGAGAGAGAGAGAGAGAGAGAGAGAGAGAGAGAGAGAGAGAGAGAGAGAGATGGCGAAATATAGAGAGACAGATTGAGAGGGCGTGGAATAGATATAACCCGGAAAAAGAAAGAGTCGCAAAGAACAGTAAAAAGTAAAAGTAAAGAGCGACGGAGTGTGTGAGAGAAAGAGAGAGAGAGAGAGAGAGAGAGAGAGAGAGAGAGAGAGAGAGAGAGAGAGACAGACAGACAGACAGAGAGAGCGAGTGTTATTAAGGGAAATTAAGTAAATAAAAGAAAGAAATAAGGTTGCTCGGGTATAGAGAAAGAGTGAACTATATAGAGCCAAATTGACAGATCAAGGGAGGGAGGGAGGGAGAGAGAGAGAGAGAGAGAGAGAGAGAGAGAGAGAGAGAGAGAGACAGAGAGACAGAGAGAGAGACAGACAGACAGACAGACGGATAGACAGACAGACAGACGGACAGACAGACAGACAGACAGACAGGCAGACAAGTAAGCAGACAGACAGACAGACAGACAGAGAGATAGACAGAGAGAGAGTGAGGGAGGGACGGGCGGCGAGGGAGAGAGTAAATGGAAGAGGAAGACCTAGAAATACAATAAAGAAATTGTCTCTCACAGTTATATATGAATGGCGAGTTATAAACTGACATAGACAGATACGGAAGGACAGAACACTGCATTGAAAGTGAGAGAATAGATGTGAAGAAAAAGATTGTGAGATACAGAAACTAAGAGTGCGGGAGAGATAGACACAAAGAGAGAAAGAAAGAGAGAGAGAGAGAGTAAGAGAGATATAGTTACAGAGAGACAGCTTGTGTGAAACAGGAGATCCAGAAAGAGTAGAAAGACATAGCCTCACGAATTAATCACTCAGTAAGGGCATGAACTCAGCTAAATACGTTTAGGCCTTACATTTAGAAGAAAGTAACTGTTGAAATGCAAAATTAACGACAACTCATGTATAAAAATTATGAGGAGAAAAAAACATCAAAATGCGCCTTTCCCGTAGGCGTGTGTCGTAAATTGCATTTTTTTTTTAAATTAAGTTGATAAATGTCTTTTAAATCAAGTAGAAAAACAATGAAACAAAATTCATACAACGACTTCAATTATGATTTTATGCAAAGTGAATAAACTATTCGTGCAAAGTGATTCGTATTATAGATCCCAGTTTACCAACTTCGGCGTTGGTGGGGAATAAAGGTATGCAATTAATTATTTTGTGGCTCAACTACATTCACTTCATGAACCTCCAATTTACTCATTCCTTCAGAAGCACCCACATGTTGCAAAGAGAAAAGATAGAGACAGAATCATAGAGGCTGAAACACATGTCAGCCCACAATTCAAAAAATTAAAAGACAAACGATCAAAATCCTTATAAAAAAACCGATGTTCGAAAGACATCCAATATAGTATAATTTGTAACCCTATAACAGATGTGTTCCATGTAAGAAAAATCCTTCCAATTAGAGCGGTAACGTAAAGCAAGGAAACTGATGACAACAAGCCTGTAACGGCAAAGGATTGCTGGTAAATATTGATTCAAAGACAAGAAAAACAAAAACGTCTAATTTGATAAAAGTTAGAAAACCACAAAAATGCAGAAACATCAGCAGAGAACAGTGGTTTAAAAATATTGGAGACTAGTCATAGGCATAGACAGAGCGTGTACATTTACGCTTGTTCATTTAAACATTTAACTAAATGAAAAGGTATATGTATAAAGATTTATAATAACGTCAGAATCATTAAAAGAGACAGAGAGAAAGAGAGAGAGAGAGAGTGAGAGGGAGAGAGAGAGAGAGAGAAGAAAGCGAATGGGATAAAGTAGAGAGAGGATCAAAAAGATGAAACAGAGGGAGACAGTAGAAGAGGTAGTGTGGAGGATGTAAAATCAGAAATAGAAGAAAGAAAGAGCGACACGTAGTTAGAAAGTAAGAAATACTAATAAACTGAAATGGACACATCTAATAAAAAATAAATAAAAAATCAAAAATGACAAGATAGAGGCAAAAAAAAAAAAAGAGAGAGATAAACATAGAGAAAGGTACAGGGATATATATAAACATTAAACTGTTCGGGCAAAGTGATTCGTATTATGCACTCCAGGTGTTAGCCATTAGGATGGTGGCGGTGATAAAATGTATGTAAGTATTAAGTTGTTGGGCTTATTGATACTCATTTCTGGGAACCTCCCCCCTTTTATCCTCGTCTAAAGGACCCATTTACTTATATAGCAAAGAAAAAAAGCGGAGACAGAATCATAGAGATTGTAACACGATCATGTCGGCCGACGCAGAACACGAGCAATGAATTTAATAAAATGCTGATAAGAAAGAAATAGAAGAAATAGCGACAAACAGTTAGAAAGGAACACGGATTAAATTTCCTATTTTGATGCAGACACAAGGATTACAAAAAAAAACTCATAATAGAAAGAGAAGAGGCACACAGTACAGAGAGAGAGCGAGAGAGAGAGAGAGAGAGAGAGAGAGAGAGAGAGAGAGAGTGAGAGAGTGAGAGAGAAAGAGACAGAGGGAGAGAGCGAGAAAGACAGAGAGATTCAGAGAGAGAGAGAGAGAGAGAGAGAGAGAGAGAGAGAGAGAGAGAGAGAGAGAGAGAGAGAGAGAGATACCGGTAGAATGAGAAATCTCGGAAGGGAAAAAATCTATTAAAAAAGAAAAAAATCGGGTCACAAGGTATAGAGAAAGAGTCAGCTTGATACAGACATAGACAGAGGCATAAGCAAAATAATAATTTCAAAATTTTTAGATCAGACGTAGAGAGAGAGAGAGAGAGCGAGAGAGAGAGAGAGAGAGAGAGAGAGAGAGAGAGAGAGACAGACAGACAGACAGACAGACAGACAGAGATACCAGTAGAATGAGAAAGCTCGGAAAAGAAAAAAAATCAATTAAAAAAGAAAGAAATCGGGTCACAAAGTATAGAGAAAAAGTCAGCTTGATACAGACATAGACAGAGGCATAAGCAAAAAAAAATTATTTCAAAATTCATAGATCAGACGTTGATAGAGAGCGAGAAAGAGAGACAGACAGAGAGAGTGAGAAAGACAGAGAGAAAAGAACAGACAGACAGAGAGGAAGTGAGGACGAAACAGTAAGAAAAACGAGAATAAGATAGAAATAGTAAATTATAAACTGAAAAAGATAGAGACAGAATGATTAAAAACAAGTGTCGGAAATTACAGAGAGAGAGAGAGAGAGAGAGAGAGAGAGAGAGAGAGAGAGAGAGAGAGAGAGAGACAGAGAGAGAGAGATCAATAGAGATAAAGATAGAGAGAAACAGAGAGAGACACAAACAGACAGACAGACAAAGATGTAGGAGGACAGGTAAGACGGAAAGATACTGATGAAAGAAATACAGTGTGAATGAGAAAAACGTGGAACAGAAAAAACAAAAAGCACACGAGTAAATCATTTATCAAGCGCATCAACTCTTTACAATACGTGTAGAAAAATTAACGACAACTCAGGTATAAAACTTATTAAAAGCAAAAACATAAAAATAGCGTTTTTTTCGTATGCCTGTGCCGTAATTTGGAATGACGTTTTTAATGATCAAGGTCTTTGAATACATATAGATCTTTTTACTCAAGAAAAAACAAACTATCAGACAAGTTTAAAATAATCTCAATCATGATTTTATTCAAAGACATTAAACTGTTCGGGCAAAGCGATTCGTATTATGTACTGCAGGTTTTATCTATCAACTCATTACTTGGACTCACCCCCTTTATTTCCTCCTCTAAAGGACCCAATAACTTATAAAGCAAAGAGAAAAAGCAGAAACAGAATCATAGAGATTGAAACACAATTATTTTGGCCGACGCATAAGACGACCAACGAATTTATAAAACGCTGATGAGAAAGAAATAGAAGAAATAGCGACACACATTTCGAAAGGAACATGGAATAATATACTGATTTTGATGTGACACAAGGTTTAAAAAAAAATTATAATAGAGAGAGAAGAGGCACACAGTAGAGACAGACAGACAGACAGACAGGCAGGCAGACACACAGACATACAGATGGAGAGATAATGTGGAAGAGGAAGAATCAGGAAGACAAGAAAGAAATAGCGACACACCGTTACGAGAGACAGAGGGAGTAATAAAGTAACATGGACACATCTTTTAAAATAATAATAAAAATAGTTTGAAAAAAGACATGAAGGAGGCAAAGAAAATAGAGAGAGAGACAAAGAGAGACAGAGAGAAAGAGACAGACAGACAGAGACAGAGACAGAAAGAGAGGCAAATGAAAAAGGAAGAACTATAAAGGGAATGCAGAAAAAAGCAAAGACACGAAGACTGAGTAATATACTGATTTAGAAACGAAAAAAAAGGTATAAAAAAATCCAAAATGAGAGAAGAGGCGAAAAGTAGAGAAAAGGAAGAGGGAGATAGAGTGAGAGAGAGAGAGAGCGACAGACAGAGAGATAGAAAGGTTGTGAGAGCACGGAAGAGAAATAAACCGGAAAAAGAACGAGTCGCAAAAAACAGAAAAAAGAAACAGAGCAAAGAAACAAAGGAGAGAGAGAGAGAGAGAGAGAGAGAGAGAGAGAGAGAGAGAGAGAGAGAGAGAGAGAGAGAGAGAGAGAGAGAGAGAAAGAGACAAGGGGAGAGCGTGGAAAGGAAAAAATTTTGAAAAAAAAAAAGAATTAAGGACGTACAGGAATTGATATAGTTTAAGTTATATACAGACTTAAAGACAATAAGACATTGAGAGAAAGAGAGAGAGAGAGAGAGAGAGAGAGAGAGAGAGAGAGAGAGAGAGAGAGAGAGAGAGAGAGAGAGAGAGAGAGAGAAAGAGAGAGCGTGGAATGGAAAAAAAATTTTGAAAAAAAAAAGAAGTAAGGACGTA
>JAWDGP010003707.1:130000-155944 GCA_033675545.1 Elysia crispata | reverse complement strand
TAGTATCGATGAATCAAAAAAATTAATACCTATATGCCTCTTTCCCCCACCTCCACATTATTGGCTACAGCTAGAGTACATAATACGAATGACTTTGCTCGAACAGTTATTGTCTTTGTATAAAAATCATGATTGAGATAGTTGTATTACATTTGTTTGATAGTTTTTCGACTTGAAAAAAAAAAAAAGATGTATGTGTATTGAACAACTTTATTGTTAAATATAATAAAATTTTAGACCCAGGCATACGAAAAAGACGCATATTTTTGTTTTTGCTTTTAATAATTTTTATACCTGAGTTGTCGTTAATTTGGCATTCCACCAGTTCTTGTCTTTCACAACTAAAGGCCACCTTAGATTCCTGCACGTATTTTAAAGAGTTCATGCACTTAATAAGGGATTAACTCGTGTGCTTTTCTTTTTATCTCTTCCAGGTTTTCCTCTTTCACACTTTGTCTCCTTCATAAGTATCTCTCCCTCTTACCTCTTTCTCCTACATCTCTGTCTGTATGTCTGTCTGTCTCTGTCTCTGTGTCTCTATCTCTCTGTCTGTCTGTCTGTCCCCCTCTCTTTTTCTCTCTAGCTATCTATCTCTCTCATTTCCGATACATTTTTTTATCTTTCTGTCCCTGCATATTTCAGTCTATAATCCACTATTTCTATCTAACTCAGTGGGACTATTTTTTTTCTTTCCTTTCTGATTCTTCCTCTTCCGATCTCTCCTTCTCTCTCTTTCTCTCTCTCTCTCTCTCTCTCTCTCTCTCTCTCTCTATCTACCTATCTATCTATCTATCTATCTATCCATCTCTCTCTGTCTTTCTCTGAGCAAAAATTTTAGATTTTATGCATTAGGAAACACAATTGACTATTGCTAATAGTATTGTAACGTAACAGAGTAATTGGATATTTTGTAGCCTTTTTTGAAGGACGCTCTTTATTTTCAGTTACTGAGAACTCGAAAAAAAATTGGACATCAGGCAGTAAGGGAAAACACATTTATGACAATTTTTGACAAAAAGAAGACTTGGCTAAAAGCTTTTTAAACTGGGCATGGCAGAAGATCACGAAAACTGTTTTGCACCTGTAAAATTGAAAACCAATATATTAATAATTCTATGTAATTGTAAATATATAAAATAAACAGCAACTTATTAAATATAACCTGTCTAAACAAAATACTACAAAACAAGTTTTAAAAAATGCCAAAGAACTTAGCCATGACTATTTTTATACTAAGAAAAAAAAATAAAATGACCAACAAAATAAGAAAAATTAAAAAAAACAGAACTATAAAAAAAATATGATCAATATAAGGATATGAACATTAATAGTAATAATAATAATAATAATAATAATAATAATAATACTCATAATACTATTAATAATAATAATAATAATAATAATAATAATAATGATGATGATGATGATAATAATAATAATAACAATATTAATAAAAATAATAATAATCACAATAATAATAATAATAATAATAATAATAATAACAACAACAACAACAACAACAACAACAACAACAACAACAACAACAATAATAATAATAACAATAATAATAATAATAATAATAATAATAATAATAATAATAATAATAATAATAATAATAATAATAATAATAATAATAATAGTAATGAAGGAAGAAGAAGAAGGAAGAAGAAGAAGAAGAAGAAGAAGAAGAAGAAGAAGCGAAGAAGAAGGAAGAAGAAGAAGAAGAGAAGAAGAAGAAGAAGAAGAAGAAGAATTGAAGAAATAAAAAGGAAGAAGAAGAAGAAGAAGAAGAAACAGAAGAAGAAGAAGAAGAAGAAACAGAGGAAGAAAAAAGAGGTGGAGGAGAAGAAGAAGAAGGAGGAGAAGGAGAAGAAGAAGAAGAAGAAGAAGAAGAAGAAGAAGAAGAAGAAGAAGAAGAAGAAGAAGAAGAAGAAGAAGAAGAAGAAGAAGAAGAAGAAGAAGAAGAAGAAGAAGAAGAAGAAGAAGAAGAAGAAGAAGAAGAAGAAGAAGAAGAAGAAGAAGAAGAAGAAGAAGAAGAAGAAGAAGAAGAAGAAGAAGAAGAAGAAGAAGAAGAAGAAGAAGAAGAAGAAGAAGAAGAAGAAACATATAAAAGAGTTGTTTGTTTTTTGGTGTTATTTTTTTTGTATGAGATTCGAAGAGAGAGAGAAAGAATCTAAATCACAATAATTTTTTTTTTCACTTACGTCTAACGGGAGTCTGACACACGAAACGATAAGTATTGTTTTCACATTGAACGCTTCTCCACCAACCTCTGCTTCCCATGACTACGCAGCGCTTATCAGTGGATTTTGGAAACGGGTGTCCTTTAGAAGTAAATTTGTTCAGATATCAAATATTTTAATAATCTTTCCTAAAGCAATGCTTTAATGTTAAAATGTATTAAAATTATAGATAAATGATGATATGATTGATTACTAAAGATGATATACAAATAATTTGATGATGTCATTTGCGGTTTTATTCCTGTTTAACTCAATCTATTCTTCCTGTATTAACTTTTTTACCTATGGAGATTACTGTTTGTGCAAAGCTCTCTTCAAACGTATTTGAAGGGAAAATAATAAAGATTTTTAGACTCTACAATGAACGAGACTTTTTTTGGTTTTTTTTTTTAATTAAGTTTGTTAGCATTTGGCTTCGGATAATACTGTGGTTAAGACCTAAGATAAAGGGTAACAAGTGTAAATGCTTAATCTTAAAAAAAGTTATATATTTTTTTTTGCCTTGGAATTCATCTTTTTTTTTCTTTTTTTTTTATATTTTCTTTGAAATTATTCATGTTTTCACAGCTGTAATGATTTATCTTTTAGACACATTGACACCTGAATGCCAATTTGCAAAACGCGGGCGGGATTTATCGGGGCTCCAAAACCATCCTGGATCATCATTTGTCACTTTTAACAGTCTTACGAGTCCAATCCAGATTTGATCACCATCTCTGTATTGAAATAGACATGAACTGGCAAAGTAATGTTAAGTTGGTTAAAGGCCGTTTAAGCAATGGAAGGAGAGAGAAAGAGAGAGAGAAGGAGGGAGAGAGAGAGAGAGAGAGAGAGAGAGAGAGAGAGAGAGAGAGAGAGAGAGAGAGAGAGAGAGAGTAAAGAGATTCAAGACAGCATATGGAATGAGCAAGTAATAAGTTATAAGTTTATCAAAGTCTTATTAGATAATGACCATTTCCCAACGCTTAGTATGTCACCCTTAGGCATAAAACTCGACACTACAAGAAAATAAGTAATTATTTTGCTTTGAGGACACCGCGAAAAACATCAAAAGATCAAATCTTCTCTTCCTTTTTCGAATTTTATACTAGAGCGATATACCAATAAAAAAGCAAATACTCGAATGGATTTTTAAAAAATGAAGAAAAAAAAATATAATTTAAAGAAAGGAGAGACAAAAAAATTGGAAGCAATGGTGATTTAACTAAGATAAAATTATCAATTACTTAAAACCTTTAATATAAATATTAAGCTTTTTGAAGTAGCAGACAGTACTACTCTGAAGGATTTTCCTAACAACTGATTTGAATGTAATATAGGACATGAAAAAAATATTACTTCTCACTTTCAAATAAAAAAAAATGAGGCTCATTCACCTCTTAAACAAACTGACCAACTCCCTACAGAGACGGAAAAATTACCTTGAATTAAAAGTTCTATTTTAGGATATTATAACAAAATTCCAAGATGTAGGCGAACAGCAGTGAGCTGTTTACAAGAATGTAATGATATACATATAATGTCTTTGATTTTTTCATCTGTGATAGGGGAGGAACCTTGTTAGAGCAACCTACTTGAAATCTTGTATAAACCTCCATTCGTCTCGAGATTTCAAGCTTATAAGTTGTGCTTTTTTGAAAGTTGAACATTTCCGGCTAGCCTTGAAGTGGTTCAGACGTATGTTAAATTTCTTGTAGCACATTCTGTTTTCCGGATTGTATTTCCATAAACGCGGGCATACTGGTGATAAAATAAGAACAAAAAACTTTTTTTTTAATTTTTCAGTTTATATAAAGATTCGCTTACACACTCATCAAATGCAAAAATTCGGGAAAAAAATGAGCCTAGGTATATACTACGTTATCGGATTTCCTATCTGCTCATCTATTTGTGCCTATGTGCACTGGGTTGCGGTATTTCCTATCTGCTCATTTATTCTTACCTATGCGCACTGGGTTGCGGTATTTCCTATCTGCTCATTTATTCGTACCTATGCGCACTGGGTTGCGGTATTTCCTATCTGCTCATTTATTCTTACCTATGTGCACTGGGTTGCGTTATTTCCTATCTGCTCATTTATTCTTACCTATGTGCACTGGATTGCGGTATTTCCTATCTGCTCATTTATTCTTACCTATGTGCACTGGATTGCGGTATTTCCTATCTGCTCATTTATTCTTACTATGTGCACTGGGTTGCGGTATTTCCTAACTGCTCCTTTATTCGTACCTACATGATAATAAGCTTTTAAAAGACTTTTAACTTGATTGAGGTTTAATAGCATTAGCAAACTATTTTCTTTTTTCACAACACAGACTGATTCCATAGGTGCAACATTCGAACACATTTAAATATAATATAAGGCCTATGGAAATTAATCAATACATTTCAGAGCTGAGAACTGTGCTCAAAACTGCTGTTCAGGCGCCAAGGGAGGGAATTAAAAAATTCAAAAAGTGCAACCTAAAAAAAACGTTATTTACAGCAAAATGAAAACTTTAAACCTTCACATTCAGGCCCCGAGTGTCGTTGCAGCTGTAGGTCGAGGGTTCGAGTTTCACAATAAACAATTATACTTTTCAGCATTTTTACTCTGAGCCCGTTTCTAGCCACTACTAAGCTCTACCCGAAACTTCAGCCCTATCATATCCAGACTTTGTACAAAGAAAAGGGCAGCTTAAATTCTACTTAATTCTAAAATCATTGTAAGAAATTATAGATGAGATCTTAAGAGAAATCAAGAAACTCTGAGGTCATATCGACATAATTGTTATACCCTCGAAATATACTAGATTTTTAATTCCATCTATGTGTTTTCCTTCCTACATAATGAAATTTTCGTCATCGGTATCTATTTTTCAAATCGATCAGGCTCCACTTAGTGATGGGAAACTTAAAACATGACACAAGACTCTTGTATGGAGGGTCATGAGCTGAACCCATTTTATCACATGGTTTAGATTTTGAATCTATTGCTTCCCTATGACTCCTACGTTTTTTAAAACTTGAGGGCTAAAACAATATTGTTAAAACCTTATGGTTCCCAAACATAGACAGTTGAATAGGGCTTTAGATTTCTGCCTATATCTAAGCCAAATCTTTTTCCACCCTGTGTTGCCTCTCTTCTATTCTTGAGCCAAACGACCACAAATCGCCGCTAATTTCGATATCTCATTGCATTTGTTGACTATTTATATTTTTCTTAACTCACTTGCAGGAATAAATTGATACTTCCATGACTTGTAGATAAATTTCCTGTGAAATGCATAAGGTATATGCGAAACAAGGTAGACTAGATCATGTTGTTTAACAACAAAAAAATCTCACCATAAACATCACTACCACCACCAACACGAAAAAAAAAAAAAAAAAAAACCATGTCACATAGCAAAGTGGTATACAAGATAAAAATGAAGAAAGTTACAGAACGTCGCGCTCTATAAGCTTCTCTCATGTAGCCTAAATCAAGATTCGATCCGCGGACCTCGGAAGTGCCAGCGTAACGCTTTACGGGGGAAGTTATCTAGCGCAACGTTTTTGTCTGTGAATAAGGCAAGCCAACAAGCTAGGTATTAACCAGAATGTGCCAGGTAACTAACTAGATGACATGTCAGGATCTCGTACCGTTTCGACACGTCAGCTGTGAGCCGCTCCATTTTCCAGATGCCAGGCACGCGCGTACTTCGTTCCCTGAGTCGGGCAGGTAGCGAGCCGAGCGAGTCAATCGGCACCTGTAGTACACGGAGGTTCCCCTGCAGACGCGGTCACCCACTGCAAGGCCCTGCTTCTTGCGTAATACCGCTAGTCTCCCTCCTCTCTTTACAACACACTGTGGCTCTGTGAGAACGAATGGATCAAAATACAAGTAGCTGTTGGGATACATACAAATTTTGAAGTTTCAATTAGGATAGTAGGTCAAGATGCGCTACTATAACGGGCTCCTAGTATGGTAATTTTAGATAAAATAAGCTAAAGATTTTGAGCAATTGGAGATAGAAGTGAAGGAAGAGAAAGAGAGAGAGAGGGGGGGGGGGAGGAGAAAGAGACAAAGAGATCAAAGATTGGAAGGTTTAGAGGTAGGAAGGTTTGAAAAGATAGAAGGTAAGACATATAAACCTAGATAGATAGATAGAGAAAGGCAAAGATAAATAAAGAGTTAAAGCGACAGATATTGAGAAGGGAAAATGGAGAGAAACAGAAGAAGTGAGAAATGCAAACATGAGAACCGGTTTATAAAATTGGAGAGGGGTGGTCGTAGAAAAAACTGATATACCTACACAAATATACTAGCACAATCTAGCCAATAAAGAGAGACAATCATGCAGACAATTAGACAGACACGTATATCTATGCACACATTTATATCACACTTTTAAAACTGGCTGAGTAATGATATTGGAGTATATTGATACTGTTTACAATCTGAATCATTTTATCATTAAATCATACTTTTTTTTCTTCTTCTGTCAAAATCGCATCATGTCTTTTTTAAAGTCTGTATGTTGAACCGTATATCTCGATAAAGGAGCTTATCCTTCCGGTTATTCCATTCTTTCTCTGGCATGATTCAATGGCCGCAAAGAGTGAGCATCGCCTATTAACAAAACAAATCTAAGAATGATAAGATATTATCGTCTCCCAAAAGCTTTTCGCCCTTACTTGTTTTTTTCTCACATTCTCCACAGGTGAACCTACACATAAAAGAGGTCATTTCTCGGAAAATCCTGCAGAACGAAGGATGTTTCTTTATTAGTTCTGGACACCTGAACCACATATCTGTGCAGTATGCAGTATCATCTGCAGATATTAGAAAACATTGTGGTGTGTGTGTGTTTTTTTTTTTTTTTCGATATTGATTTGATAATTGTTGTGTTTGGCACAGGCTAGGTATAAACTAAGTTTGGTAAAAAATGACAAAAGAGTGACAAAGAATGAGCTGAAGTACAGACAGAGAAAAAGAGAGAAAATGTGTTTGTGAGAGAGAGGAGGAAGAAAGGCAGGGAAAATAAAGAGTAATGAATTGAGATAGAGAGAAGGCGAAAAAAAATGTGGAGAGTAAAAAGAGAGAAAATGTCCAAAAAAAAAAAAAATTCAGTGAAATGTTAAAAGCATAAAACGAAATAGCAAATTATGATATTATTGAAAATGAAGACAGAGTGATCGATTGAGAGACTTAAGGTAGACGGGAACATAGATAACATTATACGCACATATAAAAACACATTTTATTTGTAGATTGATAGATAAGATACGTACATATGTAGATAAAAATGAAAGTGGGAGAGTTAGACAGGGGCCCACCAAAGTATATTGAAAAGGGAAAACGATGGGGGAGGGTAAAAAAATGGTGAGAGAAAGACAGCGTCTGAAAGATAAAGAGAGAAAAAAAGAGAAACGAGTGAGAGAAAGAGAGAGAGAGAGAGAGAGAGAGAGAGAGAGAGAGAGAGAGAGAGAGAGAGAGGGGGGAGAATGAAATGACACAGAGAGAGAGAGAGAGAGAGAGAGAGAGAGAGAGAGAGAGAGTGAGAGAGAGAGGGAGCGACAGAGAAAGAGAGAGCTGGGTACGGAGAGAGAGGGAGTAAGGGAGAGAAATAGAGAGGGAGGGACGGGAGAGAGAGAGAGAAACGATTGGACTGGAGCAAGATATTGTTGAGCACTTGAAGAAGTTGGAAATAACTTCACACAGAGCATAAAATTTTGCTTTAGTGGTGTTTACTCTATACTCAAAGATGCCAGATACTGCACTCACCAAAGCAAATTGAACCCATTGGTGACCACTGCCCATTTGTGAGGCAAAACCTTGCATGACGTAAAGTACTTTGGGACTTACATCCGTACATAATGGCTTCTCCTACATAAAAGATGTTAGGCGGCAATGAGTCTGCAATGGGTTCTGTTCCAACAAATGTATCCGTTGGGCGACCACATGTAATCCGGCCAACTTCAGATGGGAGAAATGTAGAGCAATTACATGCCATTGTAAATCTTTATCAATTTCTTTCTATTTCTTTATTGTTAGTTGTTATTTTATTTGAGGCTATGTATTTAAATTTTCATGCATGTCTTTGAAAATTTATTCAATTAATTTCGATTCAATGTCAAGCAATTATCTTGAAATAAGTTTTCAATTTAAGAAACTAATACCACAAACCTGCGTTAAATGTACTGCAATAGAGTAACAAAAGGTCATACAAAAAAGGAAGACAAATATAAAAGCAATATTGAAAATGCGCATTTGACATTTTCAATGATACTTTTTTTCTATTATTTTTAAAGGGATCGATCATACTTCTTCGGTTAGTCTCTTTTTTTGGTAAGACATGAGAGCAAGTCTTGGCACAACCATAAATCGGGCAATCCACCACAGAGTCAGTTTTGTAACAGTCCAGCCTTGTGTCGAAAGCGCGCCCTAAGAAAATGGAAAGTATTACCATCAGTAGGAAGGAAAGTTGCGACTTTAGCCTGTGGGTCTACACAATCTCATAACAATGGGCATCAGACCGGATCACTTTCACTGGTACACAAGGTACATCAGTAAGTGAGATTTTCACATAAACCTGACGTCTTTTTTTCTTTTTTCAGAATAATATATTTCTAAGTGGATGAAATGTCAAAAATAACATTCGGACAGTCTTAAGGTTAAAGACAGTGCATTCGAATTAGTCACAGATCTTCAAAAGCGTTAGGAAATAAACGCGTAATCAAATTAATCTGTATTGCCCCTTTTTCAGTCAGCAAAAAGAGAGACTTTGTCTATGCGATCTTTTGAATCCGATAAACATTTTTGACTGCAGTTTTAAAAAGTAGGTATACTCTTTTGTCCTTAAAATTGTTTGACCATACCATTTCGAGGGTCGCAACGTAAACTATCGTATCTCCTGTTTTGCAAATTTTACAGAAGGAACAAAAAAAATATTAATAATTTTGTAACTAATGGTTCCATATGATTCTTTTTCACATGAAATGTATTTGAAATACCTTTGCACATTTTGGTTGTGTATATATTTGTGTTTACATTGTAACTTTTTTGTGTAATTCAATTTACGATGTTTTATTCAACAAAAATTCACACGTAAACCATTTATACTATCGCGGATGCATGAATGAAATAAGAAATACACATAGTTTATATTGGGAGTTATTAAGAACGACGTCAAGGTAGCGACTTGGACTACATATAAAAAGATGATGACAGTAATGAAAGACAAAGTTTAATTACTATAAGGGAAAGAGGATGCATGGATATCATTATTATTAAAATAGGCATTAAATTTTTATAATTAAAGAACAAAAGTAAGCACTTTAGAAATTAGATAGTTATCTTGAATCATGTTTAGTTAAAAAATCAAGGTATCATTTAAGTATTAAAACACACAACTTAATTGGAAAAAAAAGATTAACATAACTAAACCATTGATTAAATCGTGGATTTCAAGGTTGGATTTGATTTTAACAAGTTAAAAAACTAGTGTTGAGTTTTTTGGAATAACTTGGCTTTTTCAGAGGGATTAAATTTAAAGGTCATTATACTTGTCTATGTTGATGTCAGGACCCTCTTCGTTGTTTAGAACATTGAGCTGAATGGCGTTGATTTGACTTGTCAACTTCGTTGATTTGATGTTAAGCCATTTCATCTTTTGTCTGTTTTCATTAAGGTCAAATTTTTTTTTCAGATTTGAGGCAATCTGTTTGAAGTCGAAAACCTGAGATTCGTTAGGTTCCTTTACAATAGTTCTGTCTCAACTGCTTTGCCCCTCTGATAACTCCTGCCCAAATGCCTACTCACTCTTTCTATCGTTGCATGTACACTGTCATTCTCGTTCTTTCTGTTGTCCTTTATTAAAAAAAAATTGTGCTCATGTTCTGTAAAGTTGAATTTGTTCAATGCACACCAAAGCATCGCCAAAAGGTATCTATTCCGGTTCTGCCCGCCACATGAATCTGAATAGAGTTTAACATGAGTCACGCCTTTCTCTCACTTGCACCAAGCAGATAATATTAACCACATGAACCAATCTCATTTGACCCTCTTACAGCTATCTCTTCATGTCAAACATTGCAGCTTGTCCTGATCCAAGATCAAATATTGAAAGATTGTAGGTATTCAGTTTTCTCTTATAATACAATACTGATGCATTAGAATAAGGAGCCATAAATACTTCTTGAAGAGCAAAGCAAATCAAAAATTTTTCCTGTCTTGCTGGCTGTCTTATTTATCGTCAAAAAGTTTTGCTCTCACTTTCATGTGGTGACTACTGTCATTCTCGATTTCTGCTGGTTCCTGAGTTTTGGTGTTTGGCCTCAACTCAGTTTCCTGAGCTAAGATTCTCATTGCTTCGATCGAAACTTGCATGTATTTTAGAGGAGATATAGATGAAGTGTGTTGTTGCTCTTCTTCTGGGGCCGCAGGATAGTGTTGAGTGCCTTGAGCTGGTACATAGTCCGGATCATTGTCCGAGTAACATCCCAGTGAGATATCACCGAGGCTTCCACTTGAATCCTACCTTGCTTCTTCGCCTTTCACATGCAATGTTGCAAACTGTCTTTCTTTTTATTCAAACCATTGGAATGTCCTCTGAATCTAACGACAAATAGGTCATTTGGCCTTCTTTGCGCGCAATGATTTTAATTTTCGCGAGAGTAAAATCATCTGAATCAGGCGATTCAGCTTCATTAAACTCTTGTTCTGTAAAATGAAGATTGTCAGGATCAAGATTTCTTAGTTCAAAGGGTGTGATCTCCAACTGAGCTGACACAAAACCTAAAGATGCAAAGAGATTGTGTGCATACTGCTGGAGAGCGAGTGAAGATGATTAGTTCTACACAAAACATGCAAGCTAAGTCTCTGCTGTGTGGGTCAAACACGAAATAATAATCCAAGTGTTTGATGATTGACGTTGAGAATGGCGTGCCAGGACCCAGGGTTAAATTCCCATATTGGCGTATATTGGAAATTGCTGTTTCGAAATTATAGTATGGAGGAGTGTTATATGTGTGTGTGTGTGTGTGTGTGATTATTTATATATGTACACATAATTTTACATTGCTATAAAAATTAAATCTCTTTTCCCAGTAATGATTTTCCTTTTTAAAATCCATTGTTTCCCTTTAAATTCATTTTAAAAATACGCTTTTCTTCTCACAAAGTTTTTTTTTTCAGCAAACGGGATTGAATAAAGAAAACTTTAGAACAGACAAAGTTTCACGTCCGTACCTTTTGTCCCTTCGTGTGTTTTTACGTCGAATTCCTCTCTATCTGTCTCTACTTATATCATGTAGGTTTTTCATTCCTCTTCTATTCTATTTACATTTTTTGGTCTAGCTACGCATGTCTATTTGTATATTGTCTCACTTCCTTCTCTATAACAAAATTACTATTTCAAAAAAACTACTACTACTACTACTACTACTACTACTACTACTACTACTACTACTACTACTACTACTACTACTACTACTACAACAACAACAACAACAACTGCAGCCATCGCTTCTGCTAGTACTATTACTACCAATACTTTGACTGCTTCTCCTGCTACTATGCTGCTGCTGTAGTTGAAGGCCTTGGTTGTTGTTGCAGTGGTAGGTAAGTTGCAGGAAAACACTTATCACATTAAATTTCTAGTTATTCAAGTAAATCTCCATTAGTTTATTCTCTGATTAGGCTGATTCTCCTTTCTGGTCAGTAGAATCGATAAAGGGTACACAAAGAAATATTTTAAATTATTAATTAAACCAATTTGGTATGAATAGTACTATCAAGTCTTTTACTAGCAAAGCTGCCATATAAAATGTACAGACGAGAATAGGATTTACAATCCTAGTGTGTTCTTTTAAAATCTTAGTTACAAGTTTATGTTTGATTTAAAATTTATATTTGCTTCTAGAATATCAATTCAAAATT
Source organism: Elysia crispata (assembly GCA_033675545.1). NCBI lineage: Eukaryota > Metazoa > Mollusca > Gastropoda > Plakobranchidae > Elysia > Elysia crispata. The sequence goes on along the minus strand of JAWDGP010003707.1, from coordinate 143,797 downwards.
AGATTTAAATTTAAAAAGCGATCAATTCAGATCTAGAGTCCAACACGTACAACACAAACTGAGATTTAAATAACCTGGAAACAATGAGTACGCTATTTCTGTCCAAGTCTTTGTAACTACTAAACAATCTCAGAATTAGCCCCACTGATTTGGAAGCAATTAAATTTTCTTAATTTTGTTTAGAACAGCAACATAAATATTATCTGAATACGCATGTTAAAAAGTTACACAAGTTGGTTGATTTTTTAGGTCTTCTCTATTTGAGAAATCGCTAGCGACCAACCAAAGCAACTTTTGAAAGCGATAAGCGAAAACCATAAGAGCACCAAATATATTCGTGCAAAGATACTAAGATTTGTGTTCAACGTTTTTGGCAGAAAACGATGTATTATTAGTTTCAAATTGATTCGTGTATCCACCCATTAAGCGCAGAGTAGTCGTAAGAGCAATGCAGTTGTTTGTTTATTGATGCATGTCAATAGATTAGAAATGAAATGTTTAAGAACTTGGGGTTATAAGTCTTTAAGTTCAATTTGCTAGTAAAAAACTCAAATGTATTCACCACAGAGATATTTCAGATTATTGAAAATAACCAAGCTTTCCAAGAGAAGTACCATCATAAAGGACATCAAAATAGTCTTTAGTCGCTGTAGTTTTTAAAATGCCTCAAATTAAACAATCACTATATTCTCGACAATCCCTGCTTGCTTGTTGTTGCTGCCTTTTTTTTTTTTTTCAACTGAAGAGCAAATCTTCTGAATACTAAGTAACGTACCATTAAGGCAGACATCACAATAGTTCCACTTGCAGTCCTTTTTTTCAGTATAGCACCATGGTCGAACTTTGATTTCTTCATTGGGGTTTCGACATTTGTTTCCATCAAGCACAGTGTGAAAAATCCTGGGGTAAAAAAGTTCACCTCGTTTGAAAAGACCTAGGGACCCCAATTGCCTATTCTAAAGTTCTTAGTAACTGTAGAACATTGATCATAACCCAAACCCATGTATACCTTGCAGTATAATTATTATATTTTTGTTATCGTATTAATAAAATTTTTTTCCCTTTTAATTTTCCTACAGCTATTTTTTTAAAAATCCACTTTTCCTATAGGTCTAGACTTGTTTTTTTTTCTGCTTGAGGACGTCTTGTTTTTATTTAATATGATGTATCTATGGCTTCTATGCAATGCCTTTAATTATTTTTCCATATCAATCTTAATGTGTCTGTTTTATAGAAATATGATAGCCGAATAAATGATATTCTACTATATTTCCTACCAGTAGTTAAAAAAAAATTACTTGTCGCAGCATTTATTTTTTTAATTATTCACATTACCAGTGATCTGCATCTATTTATATCTTTGCACGATTAATTCGCATAGAGAATCCTAAATATTTAAAATGCCTACAACATTCTAGTCTTAAAGTTGATGTTATTGCGAGTAAGCATAAAATTATGCTATTCTCTTTTTACTATTGTTGATCCACTCACCCAAGTTTAAACATATGTACTGGGCAATGTGTCATTTCGCTCCATGGTAAACAAGGCTCGAAGTCTCTAGTGAAGTTCACATCCCCGACATAGGTCCTACCATTGTCTTTCATTGAATAACACATGTCCTCCGCTGTGAGGGAAAAGCGATGATTGAAGTATATGAAGATAATCTTTAAAGATAAAGACTAAAAGATGCAATCTGTAGCTACAGAGAAACATAATTATGGAGGTCTTGATTGTAAAATTAATAAAGTGCGGTTGAAACTTGCATGGAAAATGAATGTTAAGGATATGTCTGGTATACACGAAGTATCAAAGTTTTTGAGGTGTCCCAGGAACATTCATGGGAGATTATATTTGTCATAAGAAATATATCGAAACATAAAATACTGATATCAAATTGTAATATGCAAGAATTGGGTGCATTCGTAAATTTGTTATGTGTGCATTATTAACACTTATGAATTTTACGAAGATTATAGATCATAAATCTCATTCAGTTTACAAATACATATTATATATTAGAATATAACTCATTCATTCATTTTGTTATGATTTAGCGATCAGCACACAATATGTTTGTTTAAGTCCACTGAATTTAGGTGAGCGTATATTGAATCTCGTTTTCTCTATGTATAGAGAATGATTGTCATTAATTAGAGGTTGGCAGAATACATAAGCCACCAAAATTCATATCCATCTACAAGTCTGGTACGAATCCTCTATAAATTCTTGATATCCTCGATGAACTAAATATTCATACACAACAAGCCTCATTTAAGTCCAGGCCCAGGAATCAGTACGGACCACAAGCCTCATTTAAGTCCAGGCCCAGGTATCAGTGCGGACCACAAGCCTCATTTAAGTCCAGGCCCTGGTATCAGTGCGGACCACAAGCCTGATTTAAGTCCAGGCCCAGGTATCAGTGCGGACCACAAGCCTCATTTTCGTCCAGGCCCAGGTATCAGTCCGGACCACAAGCCTCATTTAAGTCCAGGACCACGTATCAGTTCGGACCACAAGCCTCATTTAAGTCGATGCCCAGGTATCAGTACGGACCGCAAGATTCATATAAGTAAAAGCCTTGATGTAGACCTTTATATTACCATGGACCACAAGTCTCGATTAAGTTTAAGCCATGCAGCTATAAAAACTAGCTGAAGACCGAAGCTCCTTCTATGACTGTGTAAAAGGACCAGGCCAACTAGGACAACATATTTGGCGGTGGTTATCGGGCAGCCAAAACGACTGCTCAGTCGTTGTAAGAACAAATTTGTAATACTTTGCCTACATTTTTAGGATTGCGCAATCTGAGCATCTTGTACTAAAAAAACTAAAACCAGGCCTTCATTATATTAGATTCAAATCTAGCTCTGAGTCGATAAAATAATAGAATTAAAAAAGGATTTGAAAAAAAGCAACTAAGGAAAAGTCAAGCAGGGAACTGAGTAGATGAATGTAGATAGACTTAAAAAAACTACATTTTTAACTTACTTTAAGATTCGGTCACATCGGATCATTCTTTTTTCAAAAAACATCAAATCTTTCATCTGATACAGCCTCTTTTTCTCCTTCTACTAGAACAGGTAAAACTGCTACATCGACTGCTCAATTATTAGTAACAACCTTCCTCTTACTACTACTACTACTACTACTACTACTACTACTACTACTACTACTACTACTACTACTACTACTACTACTACTACTACTACTACTACTACTACTACTACTACTACTACTACTATTATCACTATTACTGCTGCTGCTACTACTACTACTACTACTACTACTACTACTACTACTACTACTACTACTACTACTACTACTACTACTACTACTACTACTACTACTACTACTAATACTACTACTACTACTACTACTACTACTACTACTACTACTGCTACTTCTACTACTACTACTACTACTACTACTACTACTACTACTACTACTACTACTACTACTACTACTACTACTACTACTACTACTACTACTACTACTACTACTACTACTACTACTACTACTACTACTACTACTACTACTACTACTACTACTACTACTACTAATAATAATAATAATAATAATAATAACCCTGTTGCTGCTGCTTCTTCGGCTATTATCACTACTGCAACTATTATTTTGCTGCTGTTGTTACGACTGCTGGGTGTACTTTCATCAATCTTAGTAGTTTTACCGAGCACATTTTTATGCCATCAAAGATCTCAGTTGGAGGAAGAAAAAAAAGAAGAAGAAGAAGAAGAAGAAGAAGAAGAAGAAGAAGAAGAAGAAGAAGAAGAAGAAGAAGAAGAAGAAGAAGAAGAAGAAGAAGAAGAAGAAGAAGAAGAAGAAGAAGAAGAAGAAGAAGAAGAAGAACAAGAACAAGAACAAGAACAAGAACAAGAACAAGAACAAGAACAAGAACAAGAACAAGGAGAAGAAGAAGAAGAAGAAGAAGAAGAAGAAGAAGAAGAAGAAGAAGAAGAAGAAGAAGAAGAAGAAGAAGAAGAAGAAGAAGAAGAAGAAGAAGAAGAAGAAGAAGAAGAAGAAGAAGAACAAGAACAAGAACAAGAACAAGAACAAGAACAAGAACAACAACAAGAAGAAGGAGCAGAAGAAGAAGAAGAGGGAGAAGAAGAAGAAGAAGAAGAAGAAGAAGAAGAAGAAGAAGAAGAAGAAGAAGAAGAAGAAGAAGAAGAAGAAGAAGAAGAAGAAGAAGAAGAAGAAGAAGAAGAAGAAGAAGAAGAAAAATTGTTGTTTTATTAATTTATTTTTTGTTTTTTGTTTGTTTGTTGTTAGGTTTTTTTTTTTTTGTGTGTGTGTGGGGGGGGGGGTCACTTACGTTCTATCGCTCTCACAGTTGCTGTAAAGTTCGCCCACTGACGACCTACAGTTATCAGTCTCAGGAGCAGAGTGCTGTTCTGGCTCATGATAGATTTCGGGAAGCTGGTACCACATACACTGCAATTATGTCAATGTCAATATTTTATTCTACTAGGTGGGGAGGGGTCGATCAGACCTCAACCAAATAATCTCATACAATAACTGGCCCTACTAGGCGTTAAGTCTGTTCCATAGACATCATTACTTAGCTGTTTATTCCCCTTCCCTTCTATTCACAGTAAAAATGATCGACGAAGGAGTTTTTTTTTTCTTTTCTTTTCATTAACATTTTAGAAAGTAAATTTTTCTGGGTTTTCCACTTTCCTTGTTATAACGTATACAAAATTATTGGATCAAATCACTGTTGGTTTTTAATGCATAAAACTTTCATCTTGACATAAGTTTAATAGGAAGGGGGTTCCTTTTTAAAGTTTCCAGATTCAAATTCTGCTATGGCCTCCCTTGCAGCCTTTGGGGAGAACGTTAAAGAAAGTTTCAAAACATGCACCCGTTTCTGTAAAGAATAAAAGCGTTGAAAATCCTAGATCCTGCTTAAGAAATAATTAGGTATACCACATATACTGAACAACGAGATAAACCTCTGCTCTCAGGAGCATATACAGTAAATGTTGTAATTGTTGGTATGAAGTTAAATTGGCAAGGAACATATCAGAAAGAAGCTTTAATAGACAAGAAACATATCAGCAAGAAGCTTTAATAGACAAGAAACATAATTATCAGCAAGAAATTTTAATAGACAAGGAATATATTAGCGATACATGTTTCTAACTTTGCAGGCTATGCAATTTAAACCACGTTTCTTTCTTACGGTACAACCTAAAAGGAAATAATTCTCAATCCTGTGTTTTCCATTCGGAGGTTTAAAATAGTTCATGAAATTTAGCTTCCAAAGTTGTAATAATGTTTAATCAAATGTATTGTAACAAATAATGAGAGAGTGTGTGTGTGTGTGGGGGGGGGGAAGTCGAGCGTAAGAGTGTGGTCTGTTAAACACAAGAATTTCGATCCAGAGTCCAAACAATAACCTGAAGCATCACATGTTTCTGTAGAGATGGGATGTCATTACGACTAAAATGGCTACGGATGCAGCTAGAAATTGAAAAAAATACACGAGATGACGTCTCTCTCCCCCATTCACCGCCCTATCCTCTCCAAAATGCACCTTACCTTATCCCCGGCTCACCAACCTGTTGGTAGCGCACTTCCAGCTCATTCACATGTCTGCTGTATTGAGTACCTGTGAAGCATTCATAGTTTTACAAAGCCAATCCAGAAAGTATGTTTCCTTCACCACAGTAATCATAATGAGTAGTTTACCAGGGCGCGTTTGCAATTCAAAATTGGCATCGTAAATTTTTCCTAAGGATGTAACTTTTTACATCTTACGCAACTTGTCTTTGCAATAATTTGATCAATTTTCGGAAGTCAAAAACATCTTATCATAAAGTCAGTCAGTTAAAATATTAGCCAATCAGTACCTCGCATTTCTTTTGTTCAAGCTCGTGATTCAAACAATGCAGCCATTTAGGTTCCTAGCCATACTTATTGGCGAAGCTTCGATTCTTAATAATGTTGCAATACATAATCATAAAAAAGCATTTGATTTGTTTAATGTAAGCGTGTCCCCTACAGTGGCGGATACGAAAGCCAGATCAAACTATATGTAGATTTAAACCGTGTATAACTTAAATTAGATTTACTAACGTAAATTCAGCTTATAAAAAAACATTACATGATCGATACAACTGTAAGGAGCGTGTGTCTGTGTGACTGTAAGTTTGTTTGCTTTATTGCTTTGCTTAACAATCCCAGACCCTGTATCTATCCACTGTCCAACAACCACGGAGCAGCATTTCAGGCCTCGAATACTTTTATAAATAATTACTAAAGACAAAAAAATCAATGCTTAAGGCTTTATAATTATAGTCTAAAGTCGATAGCAATAATATAGCACTGTCTGATAAGTGAAAAAAATTGAAATATTAAATGTGAAAACGAAAAGTTGATGATTGAACAAAAGATTTATCAAAATGATATTAAGATACGATTAGTTTCAATTTTCATGTGGTTAAGACAATAACATTAGATTCAATAAATCCAACACCACTATGCAAAATTCATCGATTGCTTCCAAGTTTTAAACATTTGAACGTCGTCTGTGCTTACATGACTGTTGAACTATTTGCTGGGTTTATTGATTTATTTAAATCTCAAAGGGTTCACCTCATTAACCTGTCATTTCGTGATAAATTATAGGTAAGAAAGAACACGTGTCTGAAATGTTGAGAAATTAAATTAAGGAACGAAAATGTCGAACAGGATGTTTATTGACGAGAATAGACATAATTATATTTATCTCATGAAGACAAAATTTAAAAGGAAAAAAAATCATGTCCACATACAATCGCTGCGGAAGGTAGAAATGTCTTTCAATATTAAAGATCTGTTAATAAGTTTATTTAAACTAGTGATCGAACCAAAATACTCACATTTCCGCATATCAGACACATGTTCAATAGCAACATTTTCAATATCCAGCACCAAACGTGAGTATTCAGTTTCCGTAGCCTATAACGAGGAGTAAAAAAAAATATACATTCATGAAGCATAGAATAATTCCAATGACCTAAAAGAATTTTTTGATTTTTAAAGTAGGAGCATCTTTTTAATAAACAAAAAGGGAAAAAAGAAAGACGATCAGCAACACTCAAATCGATTTGCACATATTAAATTGTCTTTAAGGATAAATGGAGGGAGTCAAGAGATTTTTTTCCTCTTCAGAAAAGGAAAATTTACTTTGATTTATGTATCTGTGTAGAGCAGTGTAGAGATTTCCTTTTCGAAAGAAACATAACAATAATAACTCACATTGAATAACCAAGTGCATTGAACTATATCTCTATCGTTGGAGTAATGGACACTGTAAGAGGATGATCTTCTGTTCAAATCGAATACTCCACCACAATCTTCCGTAAAAATAAAAAGAGAAAAAAAGACTTAGACGAATTTATATGTAAAGGTATTCTATAATTAAAAAAAAAATCTTAAATATCTATATTTGCAGCATCAAAACATGTTGAATCCTTCTATTCCCAGTACAAGAGTAAATATTGTTATTATTGTCGGCGGGTGTTTTCTCGATTGTTAGATGAACATTAAGTAGTAGTAGTAGTAGTAGTAGTAGTAGTAGTAGTAGTAGTAGTAGTAGTAGTAGTAGTAGTAGTAGTAGTAGTAGTAGTAGTAGTAGTAGTAGTAGTAGTGGTAGTAGTAGTAGTAGTAGTAGTAGTAGTAGTAGTAGTAGTAGTAGTAGTAGTAGAAGAAGAAGAAGAAGAAGAAGAAGAAGTAGTAGTAGTAGTAGTAGTAGTAGTAGTAGTAGTAGTAGTAGTAGTAGTAGTAGTAGTAGTAGTAGTAGTAGTAGTAGTAGTAGTAGTAGTAGTAGTAGTAGTAGTAGTAGTAGTAGTAGTAGTAGTAGTAGTAGTAGTAGTAGTAGTAGTAGTAGTAGTAGTAGTAGTAGTAGTAGTAGTAGTAGTAGTAGTAGTAGTAGTAGTAGTAGTAGTAAAAGTAGTAAAAGTAGTAGCAGCAGTAGCAGCAGCAGCAGGAGTATGTCCAGATATGTACAAAAATAAAGTTGAAGAAAAATAATATATTTTAAAAGAACAAAAACTACAGCATTGTGTTTAATTTAAAAAGAAGATACTAGTAAAAGTGATTTGTTTTTTAATAACAATAATTCTTGGTCTACATTTACAATTGTTTTAGTCGAAATAGAATAAGAGCAATTGGTTGTAGGAACGTTTTAAATCGCATTAAAAAGTTTATATGATGCGAGAAATTGTAGTCAAAGAAAGACTTTCACGGAAGGTTACTGTGTCTGGTTTCTAGAGGTTCAAATACCAACAGCAACCATTAATAAATCGAACTAAAATATTAATGGTTTCATCAGTGAAACTGAAATTATTCAAAAATGATTCAAAAAATTGCTATGCACTCATTTATTTAATCAATATTTCTTAAGGTATGGTCACTGATATTAAGTTAACTTTTTAGCTAATGTCTCTTGTTCGGTTACGCAGCATATTGAATGGTTTAAAACTGTATTATCAGAATGAAAAGTGACGTTGATGCTACAAAATCGGGTCAAGAGTAAGACTCTACGTTCATTTTATTAGAATCACACAAAAACGGATATCACATGCTAACAACCAAGCACTAACGTATTTCGACCCTGGGTTTATCTACATTGATTTCAGACACGGCCATTTTACATCGAAATAAGCTAGATCTAGCGTTAGCCACCAAGATCTACATAAAACCGACATGAGATTATTTCCGGAAAGGCCTGATCGTAAATTAATTCAGAACCATCTAGCTTTGATCCTTTCATACAGGTCTAAAATAAGACCAACTATGTTGAACAATTTAACAATTAAAACGATCAAAATTTGCCCATAGGAAATCGAGAAACAACTCGCGTACTCAAAATGTATACATTAATTCTATCGTTTTAACCAACTCGTACCCTGACACATCTTTATCTTTTTATTTCACCTTTTTTTTATTTGTTGAGATATGCTGTACTCCTATGAGCAAATAATCCCTGCTAAGACTAAATCCTGATCACTTGAGGATGCCATAGTTGTACTGCTATCGGTGCACCCTTTGAACCATGATCACATGATAAAAATATTTTTGCGATTTGCTGCAATTTGCTTCCTGTAATCGTACCAATAAAATTAAAAGAATTGCTGCTCTCCACAAATCGCTAGCAACACGAATTGCCACTTGTGACTTCAGAGAGTTTTTAGAATTGTGTGGCTAGCTGCAAATTGCTTCGTCTGAAAAGACCTTAAGGGTGTATTTAGAAATCATTATAATTACATTATTCTGAAAAACAGAACTGTTGTTGTTGTTTGTTTGATTTGGTGCTATGGCTTTGGATATACTGATCAAGACAATTAGCGAATTTTACAGGTGTTTGAACCTACCCGTAAAAGCAGGTCGATAAGAGCAGAGGTTGACTGTCTTCTTTCGATGTTTCAGAGTATAAAGAGAATTATTCTTCCCTTCTACCTCGGTTTTTATTTCTACTTGGTAGGGGATTTGCTTGCGCTCATGATACATGCCTGCGAAATTTAATATAAAATATATATATATTTAAATTAAAGATTAGTTGTGTAAAATACTGAGCACGAGAAAAGTTATTTAAACATTTATGACCTTGTTGGTTACTTTTCTATTTGCAATGACTGCACTCACATTACATAAATTGCGGAAAGCGTTCCTGAGAAGAGCTATCACATGTAAGCAGAAAAACTAAGAGAACATATCGTTTCAAGTGAGTCAAAACTGCTGGAGTATTTTTTTTTGTGAACAGTTAGTCGCAACGATACGTTCTGATTCATGTGTACTGGACGGAAGCAGTTCCAACTTTTGTGAATTTTTTATTTAGGCGCTATTGACTTTTAAAGAAAGTTAACCCAAACTATTAAGTAAAGATACTTTTTATTGCTAAAACAAATCGTGACGATCATAGACGCATAGCTTTTATATAACATCCAGTACTTTAGGTAGTCAATGAAAGTTATATCAGACAATAGCTGGTCTAAAGGATTACTTACTTAGACATTATTATAAGTCAGATAAAATCCATATAATTTGTTATCAATCACCGAATGCGCGTTCAGAAAGTCGTGAATTATGCAGAATGAAAAAATCATAGTGATCCAGAATACGAGTTCTCTGGTCTTTCCCTATCGCAATTTATTTGGAATGGCAGTGTCATGGCAAAAACTCTTCTTACTATAAAAACGTGCATTTTATACTTAGTTGTCGCAAGGTCTTCGAGTTAAGATTTCATAATTACTCTAAAATATGCAAGTAATATTATTTTTCAGCTTGAATGAACTTTAAATTTTGATCCAAATAATGGCATAATCTATTTCAAAGTTTATAACAGAGTATCAAAATCAAAAGCACTAATTTCTATATTTTATTATTTTCCTTCACAAAATAGGTATTTAATGAGTCGTATTTGGTTGCAGTATGAGGATTTAATTATTAAGTATTAAGTAAGAAGCAGAACAAGAACAAGAAAAATTCAAGAACAAGGACAAATTTAAGGGAAAAAAAGAAAGAGGAGAAGGTGGAGAAGAAGAAGAAGAGAAGAAGAAGAAGAAGAAGAAGAAGAAGAAGAAGAAGAAGAAGAAGAAGAAGAAGAAGAAGAAGAAGAAGAAGAAGAAGAAGAAGAAGAAGAAGAAGAAGAAGAAGAAGAAGAAGAAGAAGAAGAAGAAGAAGAAGAAGAAGAAGAAGAAGAAGAAGAAGAAGAAGAAGAAGAAGAAGAAGAAGAAGAAGAAGAAGAAGAAGAAGAAGAAGAAGAAGAAGAAGAAGAAGAAGAAGAAGAAGAAGAAGAAGAAGAAGAAGAAGAAGAAGGAGAAGGAGAAGGAGAAGGAGAAGGAGAAGAAGAAGAAGAAGAAGAAGAAGAAGAAGAAGAAGAAGAAGAAGAAGAAGAAGAAGAAGAAGAAGAAGAAGAAGAAGAAGAAGAAGAAGAAGAAGAAGAAGAAGAAGAAGAAGAAGAAGAAGAAGAAGACAGAAATCTGCTCAGAGTATGTAGATACCTTTTACGGGCCTACATCTGCCTCTCGTGTTTTGAATCAATGTGAAAGAAAACTTAAAGGGCAGCACCATCTCGTCCACAGCGAATCCCGTGCGTTTACAACAGAAAAAAAGCGGTTTGGCTTCCGTGTTGCTGGCGTCATACTTGTATACCGTGCGAAATCGTCTGAAACCTTCATGACGAATAAGTACATAATGATCGCTGCCTTATGTTCACTTTTTTTTTTCCGGGGAATTGTGTTTAATAAAAAAAAACTTAGTAAAAATAATTTAATGGTTCAGAAAAAAGACCCAGAAAAAAAAAACGTGACACAAGTACAATAGGATCAGTTTTTCTTATAAATTACCTGATCAATCCTTTGCTCCCCCTCCCCCCCCCTCCCCCTCCTCAAAAAAAAAAAGGAAAAAATGAGTAACATGTAAAAAAAATAATTCCAACCATTACATTTTGGCTTAGAAAAGTCATGGCGTTTTGAGTTATGACGAAGTACGTTTTCAAAAAATGAAATCTTTTTTTTTTATACATCAGTATTAATTTTTTAAGGAAAATACTTAAGAAATCAACAGCATCTTCTGCAAGATAAAAAAAAAGCTTACAGACCTTTGATTTAAAAAATCGTATTTAAATCTGAAAAATTCTTGCAGACAAACCGGCACGGGGACATCTTTGTGACGTTCTAAAAATACAGTATGATCCAAGTGGCCACTTTATCCGGGGTTCTCCTCCCCGGGTGTGTACACAATAAAACAATTCGAGCGTTTGGTTAGACTTGGCCATGTAACGAGAATCTGTAAAACATTAATTTGGAAAGCTATAATTAATAAACGTGAAAGAAAAGCTTTTTTAAGTGAAAACAAAGATTGTGAGTGAGTAAACCTCTTTTGTGGAAAATATGATAAAAAAAAAAATAGAGCAACAGCAACAACGATTACACTTTACTACTACTACTACTACTACTACTACTACTACTACTACTACTACTACTACTACTACTACTACTACTACTACTACTACTACTACTACTACTACTACTACTACTACTACTACTACTACTACTACTACTACTACTACTACTACTACTACTACTACTACTCCTACTACTACTCCTACTACTACTACTACTACTACTACTACTACTACTACTACTACTACTACTACTACTACTACTACTACTACTACTACTACTACTACTACTACTACTACTACTACTACTACTAATAATAATAATAATAATAATAATAATAATGATAATAATAATAATAATGATAATAATAATAATAATAATAATAATAATAATGATAATAATAATAATAATAATAATAATAATAATAATAATAATAATAATAATAATAATAATAATAATAATAATAATAATAATACTGTTGCTGCTGCTCCTGCGGCTATTATCACTACTGCAACTGCTACTACTATTTTGCTGCTGTTGTTACTACTGCTGGGTGTACTTTTATCAATCTCAGTAGTTTTACCAAGCACATTTTTATGCCATCAAAGATCTCAGTTGGAGGAAACATATTCTTTAAAAAAAACCCCAGAAATTTCACCCGAATCCAAAGATTTGATAGATTTAAAATGAAGAGCTGCTGATTACCCACTTGGATCAATGTAGAGTTGAATTCTTCTCTTATCAAACTCTTTGTTTGGACAATCAGCTAATGAGTTTACAAGTGGAAGAGCGTAGGACCCACTCGGATAAAATTCCTTTTCAGTCATGGCTGAAAAAAGGTTTCAAAACATTATAAAGTCTGGCGGAAAGGGAAAAAAATATTAGTTTTAATCTTTTTATTCGTAAGATGTTTTATTTTATCATTTTCAGAGCTTGAATATCACAAATGTTGTCGAAATATACCAGTGAAATCATTGTAACAGATCACTTTTCAATTCGTTTATATTTAAAGCCAATGTCGAAGGTGTGTAGGGTTTTTTATTTAAAAAATTGTATAACAAATTGTTGTAAATAATAACAATTAAATGAATTCTGTATTTTTTAGCGCGTCTTTCAGTCGGTCACTGTTGTTCATGTCACGATAATCTTTATAAATAAACAGGAGAAAAATAGAGTTTTAAAGTAACTCAAAGAATGTTCACCGGAAGTAAACACTGATCTACATCCGGTAGATGGATCCAGACCAGATGGACAGACGCATGCGCACCGTCCATTCACTAAGGTCAGATAACCGTGATTCTCGCAGTTTATTTTCAAGCGCTTGCATTTTTCTGAGATGGGATACAGGATATACATAGGATTATATAAGCACAAGTTAATTCGTTTAAAAAGGGCGAAAAGCAAAACGTTTTACCGTAGAGAAGATCTAAAAACTCGCATAATTGAGGAAAAAACTACCATAGCAAAATCTTATCGAGCGACTCAGAAAAGCTTCATGTTTCACGAAGACCAGTGTATTATGGATCCATCAAATTTTATTTCAAATCGAGATGCTTGTCTCGCTCCTGTGATGTTATTCTGAACCGGTCTGTTAGTTTTTTTCATCTCTCAAGATAACAAATTAGTTGTTCCGTAGTATCAAGAGAATTATTGACCTGAAAATCTATGCAGCATCAGTCGTAGCATCCGTTTTACTCTTATATATCTCCCGCTTTTTTTTTTTTTTTTTTTTTTTTTTTTTGGGGGGGGGGGGGGTATTAGTTCAGCATAGTTCAGCAACACGACCGATTACATTTATGCTTTGTGCTATAGGAAAATGCGGGGTTTTTTTGCAACATTAACACTGTATTAACAAAATACTCGTAAAATCATAACAAATAACAAT
>JAWDGP010003707.1:10000-120000 GCA_033675545.1 Elysia crispata | reverse complement strand
CATACATTCAGTCTTTTTTACATTTAGAGACAATCCCAGCTTTTCACTCTCTTCTACAACAATATTTAGAAGTCTTTGTAAATCCTCTTCCGATCCTGCTAATAGAGAAGTATCATCTGCATATCTTAGGTTGTTCAGATTTTCACCATTCGCTTTGCGTCCTTCACTTTCATCCAAGTTTCTTAAAATTACTTCACTGTACAAGTTGAACAGGTCTGGCGACATCACACAACCTTGTCTTACCCCCCTTTTAATATTTGTGTACTCACTGAGTTCTCCATCTACCCTTACCGCAGCAGTTTGATCCCAATAGAGATTTCTAAGCACCCTCAAGTCTTTTCCGTCAATATCTAGCTGATTCAGCATCTCAAACAACTTTTCATGCTTTACCTTGTCAAAAGCCTTAGAACAGTGAATAAAGCATATGTAGAGATCCTTTTGAACTTCAATACATCTTTCCATTAACATTGATAATGTGAATATTGCATTCCTAGTTCCTTTGTCAGGGACAAAACCATATTGTGTTTTAGCTATCTCTGGTCTTAAGCTCTTGCGCATTCTAAGCATCAGTACTCTCAGTGGAACTTTGGTAATGTGGCTCATCAGACTAATTGTTCTATGTAGCTCACACTCAGTGGCACCTGGAATTTTTGGCAAAGCTATAAATATACATTTTGCTAAGTCTTCTGGGATTGTTCCACTATCATAAATTGCATTGAGAAGTTTAGTTGTCATCCCTATACCCATTTCTTCTAGAGCTAGAATTATTTCTATTGGTATCCCATCGGGACCTGTAGCTTTCCCACGTTTCATTTTTCTTATGGCTGCCTCTACTTCTGCTTTTAAAATTGGTGGGCCATCTGTGTTTTTCTTTATTGCAGGTCTCTCTCCTCTATTGTCTTTGAAAAGCTCCCCTATGTATTCTGACCATATGTTCAAAACATCTTCTTTATCCATTAGCACTGTTCCGTCTTTAGATTTAATGCAGTTTGTACTGGTGCAGCTCTTCTTTACACTTACTTCCTTTATCTTTGAATGCATATATTTACTGTCTAAATGTTGATTTTGCTCTATTTCTTGACATTGTTCATTTATCCATTTTTCTTTTGCCTCATTGCATTTCTTTTTCACCTCCTTGTTCAGCATTTTGTATTTTACCTGATCTGATTTAGATTTCCTTCTTTCTTCCATTAGTTCAAGAATTTCTTTGTTCATCCATTTCTTGTGTTCTTTTTTAGCTTTCTTTGGTATTCTTGTTTCCATTACCTCATTGATTGAGTCTTTGATATTATCCCAAATTGTTTCAGCTTCAGTGATACTATCAAGAAGAGCAAACTTGTTTTTAATATCAATAGAAAATTGTTCCTTTATCTCCTGGTCTGATTTGAGTAGTTCGACTTGAAGTTTTGAGTGGGCTTTAGGTTTCCTTATTTTCTTAAGTTTGACTTGAAGCTTGCACATAACTGGTACATGATCGCTGTCACAATCTGCACCTGGCATTGATTTTGATGTTTTTATGGCGTTTCTAAATATGTCTTGAACAAGTATGAAGTCTATCTTATTCCTAGTTCTGTCTCCAGGGCTCATCCATGTCCATTGTCTTCTTGGGTGGTTTTGATACCAAGTGTTTGAAATCATGAAGCCATTTTCTTTACACCATTCAATTAGTCTCCCTCCTCGCTCATTTTCTTCACCAATGCCCCAGGGTCCAACGATATTTTCTACTCTCTCTGATCCTACCTTTGCATTAAAGTCCCCCATGACTATTTTTATGTCCTGAGATTTCAAACATTTCATGGCTTTATCTAGATGTTCATAGAATTGTTCAACTTCTTCCTCTTCTGCTGTTGATGTAGGTGCATACTCCTGAACTATACCCATGTCTAAAGGTTTCCCAACAAACTTAGCAACCACTACTCTATCTGAGACCGGACACCAACTTTTCAGGCTTTTCTCTATTGACTCATCAAATAAGATACCTACTCCTCTTTCATGTGTGCTTCCTCCTGAAAATATAAAAACTTTGTTGTCTACTTTGGCCACTGCTGCTCCTGTCCATCTGGTTTCTGCAAGACCTACAATATTCAAATTCATTCTGTCCATTTCTTTGATAACATTCTCTATTTTTCCTTCCTGATATAATGTTCTGACATTCCATGTAGCGATTTTCATTGATTTCCTTCTTGTGTCTAATCTTGGTTTGCAGGCAGTAGCTGGATGACGACCGGGTGCCACCTGCTGCACCGTGACCTCCCTGCCGAACGAGGCGTTCAGAGCTGAGTCTTGAACACCCTGCACGTTGTAAGCTTTTTTCCGTAATTTGAGTGTCATCATGATTAATTTTTTGCTTGGGATTGTACAGCAGTAGTTTCCCATTGCCTTCTGCCGGTTTGTCTACAGTTTACTCTTGTAGCCTTTAGTGTTCCAACACTGACCTGCAAGGCAGCAGGGATCATGCAGATGGCTGTTGACTGTACTTCAGTTCTTCCACCCTCGGGCTCTGCACAGTCCCCAAAATACATATAAAAACCCTAACAAAACATTGGTAAAATTTTATTTACAATTTGGTTTCCTATCTCATAATTGTATAATTCATTTCAATCTTTTCTACAGTTTGTATGAATCCTTGTTTCATACACCTGAAAGAATTGTAAACAATATAAACTAAATTGCATTTAGGTTTTACAGACTCTCACCATAAGCGTTTCACGACTGAATCCTTGAGTTTCAATTGCAATAGGTAAAGTTAACGGGAAATTTACAGTATGGTTAACCGAAGTGGTAGTAGCCTAACTTTTTTGAAAATGTCCACTACTATTATGAGTCAATGACAAGTGCTCAATTAAAAGATTCTATATAGCGTTTGCTTCTGTAGCATAAGTAATATTTACAGGGCTACCGCCTGAGACATTAGGTCTCTCATTTACGTTAAAAAATTTTTACTCTCTTTTCTTTTTGTATTAAGGGTTGCAAACGAAAACTACTAATTTATTTACGCTGTTTACCTATATTTATAGCAGATACGCACATTTATGTTATGATTGTGAGGACATCATAAGTATGATAAATATAACTTTTCGTTTTAATTTTTTTAATAAGGAGATAAGAAAGCGGCTGGTGCAATTGGGGGGACTAGGCCGTAACCCGCGTGTTTTTATCGCTAGAAAACTATCCACTTTGCAGAGTAAATACAATACAAAAATACAGCTAAAATGAATAACTAAACTGATGCAATGGTAATTGCTGTTCTCGAGACAAATTTTTAAAAAGAAGTAAGGCTTTATAAATACATAATACTTCAGTTTGTTATGTTTCTTTCCATTTTTAAACTTGCTGGCAACGTTAATATTAACATTCATGAATGTCTCTGAAAATCATTTCAAACTATAACACTCTTATTATAATGAAAATTCCCATATAATTATTCAATATTCATATAAGTACCAGGTGATATCAACTTTATAGTTCCTAGTGATGTTTCTGTTAAGCTCAGAATGTCCATGTAGTAGTAGTAGTAGTAGTGATAGTGGTAGTGGTAGTAGTAGTAGTAGTAGTAGTAGTAGTAGTAGTAGTAGTAGTAGTAGTAGTAGTAGTAGTAGTTTTAGTGGTAGTTGTAGTTGTAGTTGCAGTAGCAGTAGCAGTAGTAGTAGTAGTAGTAGTAGTAGTAGTAGTAGTAGTAGTAGTAGTAGTAGTAGTAGTAGTAGTAGTAGTAGTAGTAGTAGTAGTAGTAGTAGTAGTAGTAGTAGTAGTAGTAGTAGTATGATTTTTTACATTCCTATCCTTTATGCTGATGATGTTTTTCTTTATATTTTGTTTGTTCTTGCTTTTGTTTATCTTGTGACCTCTTTTTTTTTTTTTTTTTTTTTTTTGGGGGGGGGTGTTGTGTATTTGTTGTTGTTGTTGCTTTTTTTTTTGTTGCTGCTTTTTTGATAGTATAAAAAATTCTAATATTCTTTGGCTTTTTTCACTTGTTTTGTAGTTGTTTTTTCCTTCTAAACGAGTAACTTTTTATGATGCTATTTCATTTATATTTTAAATTGTGACACATATAATTAGAAATCTTAAATGTTTTTCACTTGGTCCAAGTGGTTTTCGTGATCTTTTGCAATGCTTAGTTTAAAACGTTTTTATCAAAGCCTTCTCTTTAGCATTATTCTAATAATTTTTTTCCGTCACCTCCTAACGCTTTTAATACATCTGAATGTCGCTTCCTTTTTCGGGTTGGAATTTATAAAAAGAATTCTCCTTCAAACTAAGCTTTAAAATATGAGACTGCTATGTTACAATATTAATACTATTTGCAATAGTAAGTGTAATTTTTCATTGTATAATATCTATATAAAAAAAAAAAAAAAAAACCCAGACAGTATTCATTAATTCGTTCGTATATCCTTTCTAAGATTTTTGTTACTTTTTTATTACAATGACATTTTACTCATGTCCACACCTGAAAAAAAATTAATGGTCTTTATTTTAAATTCTAAGTAAGTTTTCGATTCTTGATAGAGTCCTGTCTTGTTAAGGACACCTAAATGATTTTAACAATCAAATTATGAGGAACGAATTGGCCTGTATTTCCTGTTGGTACCAGGAGAGTCTTAACAATTATTTTCGCTTTTTGCGAATTTTCTAACCTTATCTTTTCTCTTCATATCTGTGCCTTCGGTATATAAATTTATGCTTTTGACTGAAGAATGACTTTATTTTCAAACCCTAAAGCTCGCCTGAACCTTTTTATCACACTGAAGCATTAGTCATAATGACCAGTAGAATAGATTCCGAAATTCCGCAGAAAACAGGTGCCTCCACAAAACAGAATTCAAAAATCCTACTCTCAGGAAATATCTCAAACCCCGTAAAAGATTTACATTAAAAGAAAATAATAAATGAACCGCAAATGTCACTTAGATATCACTGTACTGTACTAAGCGTTGCTGATAGCCCACTCCGACTGTATGGACGGCCGGATTGGTTCTTACAAGTCTGAACCTTTGGTTGACTCCGTGGTTTTCTGAGAACCAAGTCGTCAGACACATATCTCAGAACTCTGATCTAACACTTGCTCTTCTGACATCCATGTGGTTCTGAATACACCTGAAGATTATTTTTGTTCGAAACAAAGTTTAAAGCTGTAAAGATTTTTCATTGCCTCAATCGCAAACAAGATTCAGTGTGGATGAAAAAAAAAACCATGGCGATGGATGACCTTTACCTCAGAGAATCAAAGCTCAATAAATACCATGTTCAAGGCTAGAAATGTTGCAGTCTGAAAATATTAAACTTATTTGTAGAGAGAGAGCTGATATTCTGCTCGTTTTGGACACATCTTACTTAATTTATAATTGTAAATTAGGATAAATTTTCAGTTTTATAGAGTTGATAATTATGATTTTACACATTATTTCATGGAAGTGAAGAAAAAAAAGCACAATTGTGTGTAATTTACAATTTCCAAAGGACCTCAAGAAGATCTCTTCGACCTTGGAGTATTGATTTTGATCGGGTTACTCTGTTTAAAGTTTTTAGTTCTCGCAACATCTCGACGAATTAATTAATCGATGAAATTTGTTTGTAATTCTTGTAACGTCGCAAATAAACTTTGAATAGTCATACCTGTGCTATAAATGTACATTGTGTTTTGAAAAACTATTTCCTCACTACTGCTGTGAAAATTTGGTAGTTTGCATTCTGTGACAATGTTGCGCAGTCTCCTATTGGTCTTTATCACACGGTGAGTTTTTTTGTTTGTTTGTTGTTGTTGTTGTTGTTGTTGTTTTTTTTGTTTGTTTGTTTTTTTGTTTTTTTTTGTATACTACAGTTGGGAGAAGCAAACATTTCCTACTATAAACATTTTGTTTCGAGTGTTTAAAATTGATTGAACGATTTGATCAGCCATATGAGTGGTGAATTTCATCTCCTTGTTAATGATAGAAAAAAGTGAACAGGAAAATTAAATTATTCATACTAAAAATAATCTGAAAACAATAACATAAAAGTGTGTTATCTGCTATGAATATCAGATAAACAGCGCACGTAAATTGCGAGTCATTGTTAGCAACCGTTAAAAGAAAAAGGAAAGGAGAGAAAAAAAACTCTAATATATTTGAGAAATATATCGTCTCGGGCTGCAGCCCTGTAAATATATTTCATGCTACAGAAGCAAACGCGATATAGAATCTTGTACTTGATCACTTCTCGTTGACTCATAATAATAGTGGATAACTTTTAATTAGTTACTAGCACTTTGGTTAGCCATACTGGATATTACCCATTAATTTTACCTGCTGTTATAAAAACTAAAAATCTCAAGATTCAATCTTAAAATACTCATGGTGAGAGTTGAGGAAGCTGAATCGCAATGCAGATTAAATGTTTTAAAGTAATTCATCGAGTCTAATACTGGTTTGTTTGTTGTTTTTTTTTTTTTTTTGTTGTTTTTTTTGTGTTTTGGGGTTTTTTGGGCTGCGTTTGTTACGAAACTAAGTAAATTCTCATGCTATTGTCAGATAGATTGAATCGCAAAGTCGTAAATGTTAATGGAAAGGCCTATAGAGACTTGGTTTTCTATATTAATGGGTAATACTTTACGGTTGAAACAAAAGAAAAAAACCAATGTCGTGACTAAATGCGAAAAACCCTAAAGTCAATGTCATGTTACCCCAAATGTTAGATATTTGTTAATTTCGCAGCCTTAAGTAAAAAAGCAAAAACAACATTAAAAACACTATGTGAAGTGTTCTTTTTATAAACGAGAAAACTAGCAGATTTAAGAAGGAAACTATGCAGTAGAAACTATTTTTTTCATCGTAAAGAAATCTTTTGGGATCGATAATAAGGGATGCATTGAAGTTTTACGAAGCATTGTAGCCCGTGTTATAAGCGATGTTGTTTATTTTTACGATCTATTCAAAGCAAAAGTATAAATCTTGTATCTTACAGTCACTTGCTATAAACAGAACAGTTAACATTTTTAGTGAAAAAAGAGCCAGGCTTCTTCTATATAGATATATTGATATTTCGAAAATGTCCTATCCATCTGTGTTGAGTGTAAGCGAAACAAAGACAATGGCCTTTATTTCTGTTTACCTCAAACCTATGAGCCCCCGCACTGACCAGAACATTATATTATCTGATTGCATTAAAACTGTAACGCCTATGATAGGCGTAATATATACGTTGTACACCAGATTTACGATAACCATGTTACAACTTATCTGAACTTTAATTTATGTTTTCAGTTTACGAGAGCTTTTTGTGCTTCAGATTGATTAAGATAATTTATGCTCTTAGACATGTCATTCACATCTGACGATATGTGTCAGTAACCAAATGTAGAGGCGGCTAACGAGAGTCTATTTTTTTCCAATATTAGCGTAACAGGCAGTCAGATTATTTCGTCCAAGCTCGTGATAAGATTACATAAAATGTTTTTTAATTGTTCTAAATTGATTTTGAAATGTTTAAGACAATACAAATATAAGGTTTGACAATGAATGAAGGTAGTGATTATTATTGGCACAATAGTGAGTTATGGTCGGGCCTAAAACGTTAGATATAAGAATTGTTTTAGTTTTCAGGATGCAGCTACTATGTAGTTACATCGAAGTTGTTAATTAGTGCCTTGATTTGATTTTATGAGGGCAAAGGATATTTTATTTTGTTGAATTAGAAAGTCGATAGAAATGATGTACATATACCCAGTATGGAATCTTCTCTATTGTCTTCAAGCAACAAAAATGAATCACTTCGACGTAAATATCACACGCCTAAAGAAAATGTGTCCCCTTTTCTTCAGCATGAACAATCGAAAATATGCTAGGTACCTCAGAGCCTGCCTGCAATCTTCTCCTCCTAAAATTTGACCAAGTACATACTGATGTGAAGATCAAAACCGCAAAGAAAAATATTGTGACACAAAAATTTTACAAAGAAATCTTGTTGGACAAGTTTTACTTTCAACGGAGGATGATTCAGACCTTCAAAAAATAATGGAATACCTCTTTAACCAATATGATGGGCACTAGCCACCCCAGGTGGAATACCTCTTAAACCAATATGATAAACACTAGCCACCCCAGGTGGAATTATGATGGGCACTAGCCACTTCAGGTGGACTACCTCTTAAACCAATATGATGGACACCAACAAAACCAAGGTGGAATACCTCTTAAACCAATATGATAAAAACTAGCCACCCTAGGTGGAATACCTCTTAAACCAATATGATGGGCACTAGCCACCTCAGGTGGAATACCTCTTAAAACCAATATGATGGGCATTACCAACCCCAGGTCGAATACCAAGCACAATAAATAAGACTATCCTAATTCACAAACTTGTGAAAAAATAGGCCCTTCAAACCACTATACAATAGCAAAAACATATCCACATAATCGATGACAATTCCTGATTTACCTGAAACATTGGCCCATAAAATATTTTGTGCTTTCCAAAGTTTCAAAGATTCAATTTCTTACAGACAATTACAAAGATGACCCTACCAAATCCTTTAAACAGTTTCACAGGGGTGAATCCCACTCTTAGAGAGTAACAGGTTCTTCACAAAGCTGCCAAAGGATTGAAAACCTTTCCTTTTCCTTTAGAGTGCTGAAGTGACATGTGTAGTCCTGGCATCCTCTTAGGACAAGGTATTAGAATACACACTCCCTCAAGGCCTAATAACTCCCTAAAGATGTTTTTATAATTTTTAAGGGACCATTGATCACTGTCCGACATAGTTTTCTGAATGATCTGTGCCTACAGTTTGTATTTTTGTTATGCGTTCATTTATTTTCTTGAATATAATTTTTTTAAAAGATCAGTTAGGAGTAAGCATATCGATAGTGTTCAAAGTATTATGAAAAAAAACCAAGAACTTTTGTTCAGTGTAAACTTTCTAGAAAAAAAAAACCAATGTATTCTTCAAATTTTCAATTGATCAACTTTTCACCATGCCCATAAATCTTTACTTTCTTAGGAATCAGTATTTTAAGTTTGTACTCTCTTAAATATTTCTCATTCAATTATCTTTCGTAGAACAGTATTTGCAAGTAAAACCTAATTTTCTCTTTTTGTGTTGTTTTCCAATAATCAGAGTTTGAATTAGTTGTTTCCGTCAGTCTTCTTATGGAAAAGACTCTTTAAGCTGTACATTAATAAGAATAATTCAATCAGTGTAAAATATATTGAAATACTTTTGCTCATAACACATTTTATAATCAAGTTTTACAGTTGTGTTTTTGTATTTAATGACCTCCTGCCAGGGGCCATAACTCCGCAAATATTTTTTGCAAACTGTTTTCAAAGATACATCTAATAATGTACTTTAAGGATTGAATATTGTTAAAAAATTCCCCGGGGAGGGGGTGTTCCAGTGGCACAAAGACTAAAACAACTGCAATACCTTATCGACTACGCTGTAATCAAGGTATAGTTACATAAAGCCATCTGCACCTAGCAATAAATCACTTTCTGCAAAAAAATCGCTTGCCACAAGCTTTAGTGTGCTTACAAGCAGCGGATTGTTGCTCTGCTGTTTTTTGCCTGTCGCTTTCATCAGTAAATTGCTTCCAGCAATTCGCTAGCGATTTCTCAAACAGGGCTTGGGGAAGACTTCAAAATCAAACAACTTTGGCAACATTTTAGACATGCCGATTCAGATAATAATTATGTTGCTGTTCTAAGCAAGACCTTGAAAATTTAATGGCTGCCTAATCAGTGGGGTATATTCTGAGGTTATTCAGGAGTTTCACAGATATCAATGTTACAGGACAAAAATCACAAAAATGTTTGGTCAAAAATCACACAAAAATACAAGACTTGCAATCCTAGAGAGTCCAGGTTACTAAAATCTCAGTACTTGTACGTGTTGGACTCTAGAACTAAATTTGTCGCTAGTACAAAATACTGTTCTACGAAAGATAATTGAATGAAAAATATTTAAGAGACTTAGTAGACTATCAATGATTAAGAGAGACATCTAGACCTAGATCCAATCTTTGTACATTTACACTTCATACCTAAAATTCATGCCTAGTTTTATATTAAATTTATATCTATACTTTGAATTGATAGTCAGAAACCTGTAACTCAGATTTTAAGAGCCTTCACACACATTTTCAAGAATTGCAGGTCCTATTCTCTTCAAATAAAATGTCATCTCTATTTTTATATGGCACCTTTATCATTAATATGCTCATTAGTATTATTCATACCAAAATGGCTTTTTAATAAATATGAATAGTCTTTTTGTATCACCCTCCATTGCTTCTATTCACCAGAAGGAAAAATTTCACTCTAACAATAGAATCAACTACTGCAGATTTACTTGAGTGACTAGAAATTTGAATTTATCAGTGTTTTCCTGCATCTTACCTACCGCTGCAACAACAGGTCTAGTGCCATTAACTACAACAGCAGCAGCAGTAGCAGTAAAAGCAGTCAAAGTAGTGATAGTAGTAGTAGTAGTAGTAGTAGTAGTAGTAGTAGTAGTAGTAGTAGTAGTAGTAGTAGTAGTAGCAGGAGTACTAGTAGCAACAGCAGCAGCAGCAGTAGTAGTAGTAGTAGTAGTAGTAGTAGTAGTAGTAGTAGTAGTAGTAGTAGTAGTAGTAGTAGTAGTAGTAGTAGTAGTAGTAGTAGTAGTAGTAGTAGTAGTAGTAATAGTAGAAGTAGTAGTAGTAGTAGTAGAAGTAGTAGTAGTAGTAGTAGTAGTAGTAGTAGTAGTAGTAGTAGTAGTAGTAGTAGTAGTAGTAGTAGTAGCAGTTTTAAGTTGCAGTGTTGTCATAGTAGCAGTAGTAGTAGTAGTAGTAGTAGTAGTAGTAGTAGTAGTAGTAGTAGTAGTAGTAGTAGTAGTAGTAGTAATTTGTAACTGAGAAGTTGGTCAAACAAAGATGTGATTGTACAAGTTGAGCTAGACCAGAATATTTAAATAGAATATAAAAGCCTACGTTCAACTCGAGACTGACAGAGAGAACGAAAGACCTAAAAACACAAGAAAGGAAAAGATGTATGGGCGAGGGACTTTTAATAACCCAAGCTTTTCTATTATCCATTATGTATGTTGAAACAACTATCAGTGTGCAATCTTTAGATCTTATCCCATGTGTAGTATGACTTACGGAAACAAAAATCTATTCTGAATATGCAAAAGTAAAAGTTGTCAGTAAAAAGAATATATTTTTAAATGAAAGGGAAGGTCAAACTGTTTTTAACATAAGGAAATCGATACTGGCATAATCAATAAATAAATAAAGGCAAACGGTCATGCATACCGTTTCCAATCACAGGGGAAAAAAGGTTTGTATGATGCACACAATCGCATAGCCAAAGTCCCTCTCTTTGCTGATTGAGAAATGTGGCAACCAGATCAATTTGATTACATGTATCTTTACCAATGGTCTTTGATAAATTCAAATGTATCGTCTCTAACCTCAAGACTGTCCTAAGATTATTGAAAGTTAAAGAAAAATACTGTTTTGAAAAAACCGCCAACGTTGTGAGGTAAACTCACAAACTGCTGTACCTTGTGCATCAGTCAAAAGTGATAGTCTGGTGCCCATTTTTCTCAAATATGTCCAGACCCACAAGCTAAAGTTGCAACTTTTCTTCTTACTGCTGGTAACAGTTTTCATTTCCTTAGGGCGTCTTTATGACACAAGACTGGGCTGTTCCAAAACGGGTTCTGCGGTAGATTCACCGATCCATGGCTGTGCCAAGACTTGCTCTCATGTCTTATCAACAGCAGATGCTGGCCGGAGAGGTGCGATCGACCCCTTTAAAATACTAGGAAAATAGTTTTATCAAAATGTTAAATGGACATTTTCAACTTTTCTTTTATATTTGTCTTTCTTTCGTATGTCCTTTGTTCCTTTTAGGGACTCCATTTCACGCAGGTTTGTGGTATTTCCTGATTTAAAATATTTTAAGATAACTGCTTGACACTGAATCTAAGTTAATTGGAAAGATATGCAGGAAAATTTAAATACGTAGCCTCAAATAAAATAACACATTCCATTACTGATTAGAAGTGTAAAATTGCATCTAATTGTTATACATTTCTCTCATCTTAAGTTGGTCAGATTACATGTGATCGTCTAACCGATATATTCTTTGAAACAGAGGCCCCTTATCAACCCCTCCCCCCCACCCTGATTTCATATGACACCTTCAGTGTAGGTGATGCCATAATATGCCAGATGTCGGAACAAAACACATTTACTCTCCACAAGGTTTTGCGTCACAAATGGGCAGTGGTCATTTATGGGTCCACTTTGCTTATATGAGTATACAGTAAATACCTCAAAGACAAAATTGTATAAAGTTCCAAACTGATGTTTCAGTGCTTAGTAAGTGTTGAAATCAGTCTCGCATTGAATATCGTGTTCCATTCCATTCGTCTCTCACTCTCTCTCTCTCTCTCTTTATCTTACCGACGCTGAATTTCTCACGCCCTATTTCTTTTTCTCTCCCCGATCTTTTTCTCTTTCTCTTTACTGTGAGTGCAACTCTCTACCTCTCCATTTCATTTTTGTCTATACATGTACTTATCTTATCTCTTTTAATATTGCACTCAATTTATGTCCATTTATCCTTTGCAATTTCTGTCCTTTTCCTCTGCCTCTCATTCTGCTTTTCTCTTTGCCTCAATTCATTACTCTTGGCTTTTCTTTCCCCCCTCGATTTCTGTCTGTCTATCTCTCTGTTTATCTCTCTGTCTGTCTGTCTGTCTGTCGCGTTCTCTCTCTCTCTCTCTCTCTCTCTCTCTCTCTCTCTCTCTCTCTCTCTCTCTCTCTCTCTCTCTCTCTATCTCTCTCTCTTTTTTTACAAAGCTGTTGTGATGCCCGTTCAGGTTGGTGCCAGAGGATTCGTAGGGTCATCAGTCTACGATCTTCTGACTAAACTTTCAGTATGTGGCAACAAAAGAACAAAAGCTCTAAATTTGCCATCGGAAATAGCCGAAAACAGTTCCCATCCACCCCCAGGGGATTTTTTACCCTTATTATGTTATTAAAGTACATGATTACAGATACCTATTGAAAAAAAAGTTTGCAAAAACATATTTGCACGCATTAGGTCAATAAATACAAAAATATAAATATAAAACTTGATTATGAAATGTGTCGTAAGCAAAAGTGTTTCAAAATGCTTTACACTGATTGAAATATACTCATTAATTTACAGTTAATTTAACTTTCTCCCATCACGCAGTCACTGGGCTTATTATTCCCTCTGTACACTCTATATAAGTGTTACAATTCTCTGCGAATCCAGCATTTTCAAAAATTCATATAAAATCAAATATTACAATGATACACGGGAGGAGAAGGGTGATGCGAAGTGGTGCTGGCACCAGTGCTCTTCACTCTAGCGCAACGCCGTGATCGGTTGTGAACCAGCCCGCTCCTCTGGGGAGCTCTGGGTTGTGAAAGGGTTTTAAAGAGTCTTTTCCAAACAAAAACTGACGAAAACAACTGTTTGAAACTCTGATGATTGCAAAATAAAAAAAGAGAAAATATGTCTCTTGGCTGTCTGTGATCAAATATAAAGACAATACATGTATTATTCTTTTTTTTAATGAAAATGAGCAATAAGCATAATTATTTCAGAACACTGTACAGTTAATAGGAACTATTAA
The DNA here is from genome assembly GCA_033675545.1 of Elysia crispata. Taxonomy (NCBI): domain Eukaryota; kingdom Metazoa; phylum Mollusca; class Gastropoda; family Plakobranchidae; genus Elysia; species Elysia crispata. The sequence continues at coordinate 106,367 of JAWDGP010003707.1, read as the reverse complement.
TATTAAAAAACATGTTTCAATTGCAAATAGAGTCGTTCGAAAAGAAATATGTAAGGAAATACAGTTAAATCACTGATTACTAAGAAACTATAAAGTTTTATGGACTTTGGTGAAATTTGATTAATTGAAAATGTTATATAAATATGTAAAGATAATTATATAAGATATGACACATATATGAATCATACAGGGAACCCAACAACACAGTAACGTACACTCATAAGAAAAGTAATCACTCTCCTTCTATCATAAAGAACCTATCAAAGAGTATCAACAACCGTTTAACTACAAAATACAAAAAAATGAAGATATTTTCAACAGAGCCCGTCCTGTATACATAGAAGCACTAAAGAGGAGTGGATTTAACCAGCCACTACAGTTCATTAAAACAACTAAGAGCGAAAAAAGTGACAAAGAAAACAGCTCAATGAGGAAAAGAAGAATAAGATGGTTCAACTTGCCCTTCAACAACAGCGTGGCTACTGACGTAGCGAAACATTTCCTGGCACTTATGGACAAAAACTTCCATAAAACCAACCTGTTCAGTAAAATCATTAATAGAAACATTTTAAAGTAAGTTATAGCTGTTTACCAAACGTCAGACAAACAATCTCCAACTGCAACAAACTAGTGCTCGAAACAAAAGCCAAAGAAACAAAGAATGATAATAAACTCTGCAACTGTCGGCAAAAAGAAACTTGTCCACTGAAAGTAAAGTGCTTAACCAAATGTGTTGTTTACAAAGCAACAGTAACAGAAATAAGAACTAACTGACAAGAAACCTACATTGGACTCACAGACAACGATTTCAAAACTAGGATTTAATCTACATAAATCGTTCTTTAAACTAGAACATAAGAAATCCAACACATCTCTAATTGAGCATATTTGAAACCTAAGAACAAGAAAACCAATTACAATGTAGAACGCACAATATTGAAACAACTAAAGCCTTACGCACAAAACAAAAAGATCTGTTGCCTCTGCTAAGAAGAAAAGTTTATAATATTAACGGAGAAACCAACGCTGAACCGAAGAAAGGAAATCATCTTCTTCTGTGTACATAAAAAACGTTTCCTGCTCAAGAATGTCGTCACTTCGCCACAGTCGCCTGATGAGAGCAACAGGGCTCGAAACACCAGAGTCATGGCAAGGTCTTAGACAAGTTACTTCATAATTATTATATAATTTTTTTTCCACAATACTTTGCGTAACATCATGATGCTTACTTTTAACTGATCCTTTTCAAAGATAAGTGTATTCAAGAAAATAATTGAAAACACAATACAAATAGATATTTTAATCATGGATCGTTCACATAATTATATCGGGCAGTGCCTTTAAAAAATCCTAATATATTTTCAGGGAGTAGTTTCAATCTTAAGGGAGAGTGTATTTCAATACCTGCGCCTAAGAAAATGCCAGGACTGCACGTGTCACTTTAAACTTTACTACACTTTACTAAATCGCTGTCTTCTTCACTGATCTCATCTTGGTCACTGTTCTGCTGTTTGTTGATTTCAGTTCCTGAAAAAATGTCATCGAGTGTAAGAGGAACCATTCTTTCCACCATTCAATAGACAGCATTGCATCGTCATCTCTTTTCCAGCCATGGTCCTCTTGGTTTGGAATCGTAGTCTGAGAAATTTCGGCTTGCCTCCAAATCAAGGCTTGGTGGTTAACTCTGAGTATGTGCATCTTCGAAATTTCTCTGCATGGTGGCAACAAACTGATATTCAAACCGTCACAACTTGACACAGACCCTGTCCTTACACCAAATATCTATGCCGCACTCCAGAATGATAGAGAACCAGTTTGTGCCACCTATATTGTGCGCTTCAGATTGATGGAGAACCAGTTTGTGCCACCTATGTTGTGCGCTTCAGATTGATGGAGAAATACTTTGTGTCATCTGTGATGTGCGCTTCAGATTGATGGAGAACCAGTTTTTGTCACCTATGTTGTGCGCTTGAGATTGATGGAGAACCACTTTGGGTCACCTGTGATGTGGGCTCCAGTGGCCGTGCGCATGAAAAGGTCCCAACATCAAGTTCCCGCCTAACTTAGCACATCTGCCCAAGTTGGGCCCTTACTCACTATAGGAGCTGCGCATGAAATGTTCCCAAGCTCTTGGGCACTTGCTGTGCGTCCCAAAATTTGGGCGGTCGATGGGGTTGGCCCAAGATCTGTATTTGCGGCCCAACAATGGCGGACATTATCAACGAAATTGATCGGTGACCGAGAGAAATAAGATTCCGAATTTTTCGACATAAAACCAACCACTTTGATGTCTATAACGATGATGAATTACATGCAAGGTACAGATTTCGAAGTCAAGAACCTTTCTGAATAGCAGAGGAGATAAGCTTTAATTTGCAGCTAGCAAATCGCAAAGGTAATCTGCACTGATGTATTCAGGTGAAACTAGATTTAGACTGAATCTGGAGTAAAAACTTGAATATAAATTTCAGTTGGCATTGAACTTACTACCAATCTAGTTAAGAAATACAACTAAAAATTTAGACCTTAATCTAGATCTAGATTCAGTAAAATGGATCTTTATCCCATTGGAAATACAATTATAAATTATATTAGATACATGTCGTTGAAGAAAACAAGCATACCGTACTTATATAGACGGTTAAGAGGCCCTTTACAAAGCAAGGTCTATAATCTAGATCTAAGTAAAAAAATTAGGTCTAGTCTGGCTAAAACATGAAAAGCGGGCCAAAATATCAATTTTTTTAATACAGTATTTGAATCTTTCATCATCATTTTTTATTGTTTATTTCTTAGATCTAAACCTAGAGCTTTAGTGCTGGGAACCTATATTATATTATTAATTTTTGAAAATCTACACCAAGAAATTTTTTTGTAATTGTGACGTTTTTCTCTTATTTTATCGATCACCTAAGTCTAAATTTTGATTAAGTGACCCAGCGACTGAAAAAGGCCGGTAGTTATAGACCTTGATTATTGCTGAATGCTCGCGACTTAATGTTTTTCACATGAGCTAAGATGCATTTAAAGGACTATAAGTACAGTTGCACTTTATAATAACCTTTCAAGTATCAATGAGGCATGGCTTGCTCTCTTTTCAAAAAGGAATAAAGTAAAAGAGGTGGATAGGTATACATCTATTTACAATAACATAAGGGTTTCACAGTGAATGAAGTGGCATTTGTTATCAAAAGATTTGTGTGTGTGTGTGTGTAATTCAATAGTCACTTTGAACTGTATACGTTCGATATTTTGAAGCTAATGACATAATTATTCAGACGATCCAGTAATGACCTTATACATTTATCATGTTTTTTTACAGGTCCTTGCGGCTCTCCAGTCTTTAATAAACGACGGAAGCTCTCAATTCACGAGGTATACTTTCAAAGTACACAGATCTACCATCGGTAGAGGAATAAGCCGGGTGTCAAGACCTCTCAGCCGATGACAACAGCGAATCAGCGAAAAAAATTATGTTTCATGCCATGTCTGGGTTCATGAGAAATTTTATGTGTTACCACTAACAAATAAAAAATGAAATTGAGTGGTTCATAAACTTGATAATTTCCGTTGTAGTATTTGTAGTTGTAGTGGTAATAGAAATGATGGTACATGTAGTAGTAGTAGTAGTAGTAGTAGTAGTAGTAGTAGTAGTAGTAGTAGTAGTAGTAGTAGTAGTAGTAGTAGTAGTAGTAGTAGTAGTAGTAGTAGTAGCAGTAGCAGTAAAAGTAGATGTTAGATATATAACTGAAACATTCCATATTGAAGTGGTTTGGGTTTTCCAAAATGTTAGACCTAATAAATCTTATATGCAGTGATTATTCATGTTCTGTATTGATTATTTCCAAAATAAACTATTTAATTCAGTTTAACTTTTATGTGTTTATGATTTCTCAAACAAGGTTGTTTTTTTTTTGTTTTGTTTGTAATTTTTGTAATTTAAAATTGTTAACTTGCATTTAAAATGAACTCAAATTAGAAGAAAAAAAAAAGTAAAAATAATAATAATAATAATAATAATAATAATAATAATAATAATAATAATAATAATAATAATAATAATAATAATAATAATAATAATGAGGATGATGATGATATTTATATTATAAAAGATGATGACAATGTCGATGAAGATGATGACGGTGATGATGATGATGATGATGATGATGATGAAGATGATGGAGATGTGATGATGATGATGATGACGACGACGATGATGACGATGAATGACGAAGATGATGATGATTTTGGTGGTGGTGGTCGTGGTGGTGGTAATGGAGATGATGTGCTCCATGACAAAACAGTAAAAGACAATGCATCTTCACGCTTTCTTCATGTTCATACTTGTATTGTTTCTCTTTTTAGTCCCGTAGTTATAAAGTTGTGTGCCTGTCTCTTTTTAGACCTGTTTCAGACTATTTTCAGAAAAACACGAGTCCTTTTTGGATCTTTTATAATTACCAAGTTGTCTTCCAAGTGGGGTGTTTTTGCTTTGCTATTTGGATTTATTCTTGTTCTTAAATAATAAAAAAAATGCCTTTGAATACTTTCATAATCATTGCAAAAATTCACCAAAACGCACAGATTTGCAACATTTTTCTTGTTTTTAATTTTGGTGGGGGGAAGGGGGGGGGAGAGGGGAGCCATACACCTAAACCCCTCTAGCGGGGGTGCCTGCTTTGCAGACATGTGCTCATGGCTTCGTCACTTCGATAATTGGACCCAAAAAGAATTCTGAGCAACCCCCCCAATCTTTTTTTCGGAACTCTTTGATCCAGTCCTGTAATAATACTAAGAAGAAGAAGAAGAAGAAGAAGAAGAAGAGAAGGAAGAGGAAGAAGAAGAAGCAGCAGAAGAAGAAGAAGTAGAGGGAGAAGAAAAAGAAGAGAAAGAACAAGAACAAAAACAAGACAAAGAAGAAGAGAAAGAAACAATGATGATGATGATAACGATGATGATTATAATGTTTTAGTATAAATGATTCATTTGCACATAATTCAACACATAGCCTCTAATGACTAAGTGGTCACTTGGTCACACAGGACTACTAGTACTCCGAAGCTCACTCTGTAATGCTCCATTTGATTAACTCATTATGTTGTAAATATATTATTGTGCCTAAATTTTGATTAAGTGACCCAGCGACTGAAAAAGGCCGGTAGTTATAGACATTGATTATTGCTGGATGCTCATGATGCATAAAGTTCCTATATACTATTAGTAAAAGGACTATAAGTACAGTTGCACTTGATAATAACTTTTTAAGTATGAATGAGGCATGGCTTGCTCTCTTTTCAATCAAGGAACAAAGTAAAAGAGTTGGGTAGGTATATATGTATTTACAATAACATAAGGGTTTCACAGTGAATGAAGTGGCATTTTTTATCAAAAGATTTGTGTGTGTATAATTCAATAGTCACTTTGAACTGTATACGTTCGATATTTTGAAGCTAATGACATAATTATTCAGACGATCCAGTAATGACCTTATACATTTATCATGTTTGTTACAGATCCTTGCGGCTCTCCTTTTTTTAACCAACGACGGAAGCTCTCAATTCACGAGGTATACTTTCAGAGTTCACAGATCTACCATCGGTAGAAGTATAAGCCGCGTGTCAAGACATCTCAGCCGAAGACAACAGCGAATCAGCGAAAAAAATTATGTTTCACGCCATGTCTGGGTTCATGAGAAATTTTATTATGTGTTATCACTAACAAATAAAAAATGAAATTGAGTGGTTCATAAATTTGATAATTTTCGTTGTAGCAGCTGTAGTTGTAGTGGTCATAGAAGTGGTGGTAGTAGTAGTAGTAGAAGTAGTAGTAGTAGTAGTAGTAGTAGTAGTAGTAGTAGTAGTAGTAGTAGTAGAGTAGTAGTAGTAGTAGTAGTAGTGGTACTAGTAGTAGTAGTAGTAGTAGTAGTAGTAGTAGTAGTAATAGTAATAGTAGTAGCAGTAGTAGTAAAAGTATATGTTAGATATTTATAATATATATATATATATATATATATATATATATATATATATATATATATATATACATACATACACCCACACATATTATGTCATTAATAATTTTTACAAAACAAAAAATATTGAATTCAATTTCAATTACTGAGATGGACTTTTTTAACATGTTGATTGTAATGAAACTGAAACATTCCATATTGAAGTGGTTTGAGTTTTCCAAAATGTTAGAATAATAAATCTTATATGCATTGATTATTCATGTTCTGTATTGATTATTTCCAAAATAAATTATTTAATTCAGTTGAACTTTTATGTGTTTATGATTTCTCAAACAAGGTTTTTTTTGTAATTTTTGTAATTCAAAATTGTTAACTTGCATTTAAAATGAACTCAAATTAGAACAAAAGTAAAAATAATAATAATAATAATAATAATAATAATAATAATAATAATAATAATAATAATAATAATAATAATAATAATAATAATAATAATAATAATAATAATAATAATAATAATAATAATGAGGATGATGATATTCATATTATAAAAGATGATGACAATGTCGATGAAGATGATGACGGTGATGATGATGATGACGGTGATGATGATGATGATGATGAAGATGATGGAGATGGTGATGATGATGACGATGAATGACGATGATGATGATGATGATGATGATGATGATGATGATGATGATGATGATGATGATGATGATGATGATGATGATGATGGTGGTGGTGGTAATGGAGATGATGTGCTCCATGACGAAATAGTAAAAGACAATGCATCTTCACGCTTTCTTTTTGTTCAATCTTGTGGGTTTTTTTTTTAGTCCCGTAATTATAAAGTTGTGTGCCTGTCTCTTTTTAGACCCTGTTTCACACTATTTACAGAAACACACGCGTCCTTTTTGGATCTTTTATAATGACCAAGTTGTCTTCCAAGTGTGGTGTTTTTGCTTTTCTATTTGGATTCATTCTTGTTCTTAAATATTACAAAAATAATGCCTTTGAATACCTTCAAATTCACTGCAAAAAAACGCACAGATTTGCACCTTTTTTTTTTGGGGGGGTGGGGTGGGGGGGGGAGGGGGAGGTGGAGGGAGGGGGAGGTGGAGGGAGGGGAGACATACCGGTACCCAAACCTCTCTAGCGGGCCTGCCTGCTTCGCAGAAATGTGCTCATGGCTTCGCCACTTCGATGATTGGACCCAAAAAGACTCTGAGCACCCCTTCCCCCTTCCCCCCGCAATCTTTTTTTCGGAACTCCTTGGTCCAGCCCTGCAGTAATAATAATAATACTAAGAAGAAGAAGAAGAAGAAGAAGAAGAAGAAGAAGAAGAAGAAGAAGAAGAAGAAGAAGAAGAAGAAGAAGAAGAAGAAGAAGAAGAAGAAGAAGAAGAAGAAGAAGAAGGGAAAGAAAACAGAAGAGAAATAACAAGAACCAAAACAAGACAAAGAAGAAGAAGGGAAAGAAACAATGATGATGATGATAATGTTTTAGTATAAATAATTGTTTTGCACATAATCCAACACATAGCCTCTAATGACTAAGTGGTCACTTGATCACACAGGACCACTAGTATTCTGTAGGCTCACTCTGTAATGATTTGATTAACTCATTATGTTGTAAATATATTATTGTGCTGGGGCCTGGAAACTGAATCATAGTATTATTCAAGTTCAAGTCAAATATATTTGGCAGACCAATAATTAAGAATTTTAATAGAACTGATTCTTTCCTTATCTTGACCAATGACAATTAGCATTTACAACTTTAAAATCTATAATTTACAATGTAGATCAAATATAGATCACGTCATAAAGATTGTTAACAATTCTTACTATTATTATCTTGGACTAGAGCTCAAACAGAGGGTCTACCTATGCTTTTAAGTCTACTCAATGATAAGGCTTTTTCATTTGTGGGTTCATTTTATCAAAGTCTTAAGCCTCTATGATGATTGGTTTAATCACAAACAGGTGATTTTCAAGATATAAAGGTTACATGTTTAATTCCTGAGTTGCATTTTAATTACGTTAGCACAAGTCACGAAGATCTACTATTTGTTTACTTAGATCTAGTTATAAAAATGAGCTTATTCTTGCATAAAAGAGATCTAGATTTTAGGGAAAATTATAGGAATTAGTTTGATTTGAATTGCAGTACTAGATTTATAGATCTAAACTGAAAATAGATCCACGGAAGAGTTAGATCTAGTCTCTAGACACAAAGTAACATAGATTGAGGATAGATTTCAAACTAGATGTAGATCTAGCTACAGTTTTTACTCATTTTCAAAAAAAAAAACAAAAACAAACATATGTCACTGTTTTTAGCCTTGACTGATGGTTTTCTTTATTGTAAGAAAATTCTTCAATATGCCCGGAAATTTCAAGATGAGTGACGTTAAAATCTGTCCTAGCCATGATTTGCTACGTTTTATTCTACAAGCAACAACAATGATAGGTGCTCATCGGAACATCGTGGTGTTACTAAAAATAAGTGTGTTTGTTTACATTTTCTTCGTCCCAGCTGGGCACTTGTCAGGGACAATTTCATGCGCCGCGCCCATTCCCAAATCTTGGGTAGATCCTAGTTGGGACCGCCCAAGCCAAAATAGAGCTTGGGCGCCGCCCAACTTTGTGACCTTTTCATGCGCACGGCAGCAGATTGATGGAGAACCAGTTTTTGCCACCTGTGATGTGCGCTCCAGATTGATGGAGAACCAGTTTGTGCCACCTGTGATGTGCGCTCCAGATTGATGGAGAACCAATTCGTGACAGCTGTGATGAGCGCTCCAGATTGATGGAGAACCACTTTGTGTTACCTGTGATGTGCGCTCCAGATTGATTGAGAACCATTTTGTGCCACCTATGATGTGCGCTCCAGATTGATGGAGAACCAGTTTTTGCCACCTGTTATGTGCGCTCGAGATTGATGGAGAACCAGTTTGTGTCACTTGTGATGGGCGCTCCAGATTGATGGAGAACTAGTTTGTGTCACGTGTGATGTGCGCTCCAGATTGATGGAGAACCAATTTGCTTCACCTGTACTGTGCGCTGCAGATTGATGGAGAACCAGTTTGTGTCACCTGTGATGTGCGTTTCAGATTCATGGAGAACCAGTTTGTGTCACTTGTGATGGGCGCTCCAGATTGATGGAGAACTAGTTTGTGTCACGTGTGATGTGCGCTCCAGATTGATGGAGAACCAATTTGCTTCACCTGTACTGTGCGCTGCAGATTGATGGAGAACCAGTTTGTGTCACCTGTGATGTGCAATCCAGATTATGGAGAACCAGTTTGTGTCACCTGTGATGTGCTCTCCAGATTGATGGAGAACCAGTTTGTGTCACCTATGTTGTGCGATTCAGATTGTTGGAGAACGAGTTTTTGTCACCCATATTGTGCGCTTCAGATTGATGGAGAACCAGTTTGTGCCACCTATGTTGTGCGCTTCAGATTGATGGAGAACCAGTTTGTGTCACCTATATTGTGCGCTCTAGATTGATGGAGAACCAGTTTGTGTAACCTGTGTTGTGCGCTCTAGATAGATGGAGAACCAGTTTTTGCCACCTGTGATGTGCGCTCCAGATTGATGGAGAACCAGTTTGTGTCACCTGTGATGTGCGCTCCAGATTGATGGAGAACCAGTTTGTGTCACCTGTGATGTGCGCTCCATATAGATAGAGAACCAGTTTGTGTCACCTGTGACGTGCGCTCCAGATTGATGGACAACCAGTTTATGTCACCTGTGATGTGCGCTCCAGATTGATGGAGAACTAGTTTGTGTCACCTATGTTGCTTGAGGCTTGGATGATAAAGTATTGCGCATGCCCAGTGCGAGCCCTCTGCAGCAAGATTTGTAATATATTCTGCTTATCAGCGCAGTGACTGGTTTTGTCAGCTATTGATTTTTTAAAACTATTTTACATCATGCCTCTGTCTTTCTGAGTCCTGCTTTATGATTTAACTTTCTTAGAAACAGATTGGCGCTTTTCAGAACTAGATAGAAATGGGTAGAGATGCATTTTCTAATTGCCATCTATGTTATTCTGAGAGTGAGAAAGATTAGTCGTGACGTCAAACGGTGGGGGGGAGGATGGAGGGGTATAATAGTTATTTACTCATCATTAAAAAAACTATTACCAATTGTAAGACTGGTTGCTTTATAGGAATTCTCTTCTGTCAGTCAGGCGCATTGAGCCATTCCATTGTATACCATTGAACAGCCATTATTTTTGTGTTTGTAATCCTAGAGATTTATGTAAAGACAGAAAGAATGATCATGATGAATAGCCTCAACAGAAAGGAAAATGGCTGGCTAGTGAGATATCTAGATAGATAGATGCAGATATAATTATGTTATAGACAGGAGATTAAGACAAACTGAAATCGAGAAAGCACACTGATAAAAAAATGGCTTGCTTGATATTAAGCCAGAGAATCAGATAGACCAATCAATTGATAGACGATAGATAGATAGTAAACCTACAAATTTAACTGCTAGCTTGATAACTTTTTGATACATAAATTATTTCTTAATTAAATGCCCGCACAAAATGCTTCGATTTTAAACTTTAAACCCTTTAAAAGCTACTGTGGTGGATTTAAATGTATCGGTATTGATAGAGAAATATCTCACAGATATTGCAAGAGGCCAAGGTCTCCCCTTCTCAGATAAATCACCAGGCTCTGTGTAACTGGAGAGCTGCTTACAGCTCCTTCTGCTGTCTCATAAACTGCAAAAGGGGCGGGAGGATGTGAGATAAATACTTCAATGTTAGAGCAGCCGTCTCAACATTTAACCCTTAAAAGGTGAACCAATTTTCTTAAAAACTGTCCACTAAGTAAACACAATAAGCTGACGTATAATGGGTCAATAATATTATGACCTTGAACAGAGATCTCGATCCCGCAGGACTTGCGGTTGAAAGGAATGTAGAAAGTCGGTCACACGAAGACGTTAAAGAATTAGATCTGGAGTGATCGAAACAGACTATAAATATGGCCGCTCGTTCTGTGCATCCGCTAGAATATAACTTATGAATCTCTAAGATGATCTAGATCTAGGTTGACAATTACTAAATAATATGTCAAAAGGCTGTTCTAAACGTGAAACTCTCAGAGACTGTAGAAAAGACAAAATAGACTGAAAAAAACAGGAAGGAGAAAGAACAGGGGGAGGACAGAGGGAAAAAAGGTTACTGAAATGATAAAAATATAGAATAATAAGGAAAACCGATAAATGGATAGAGAGAATAAGAAGGGAGAGAGAGAGAGAGAGAGAGAGAGAGAGAGAGAGAGAGAGAGAGAGAGAGAGAGAGAGAGACAGGGGAGAGGCAGAGATAGAGCGAGAGTACATTAAAGGTGGTTTGGGTTGAGAAAAGAAACCAAGAAGAGAAAGACAGGGGAGGGAGAGATAGCGCGAGAGTTCATAAAAAGGGAAAGGGGGGGGGGGGGTTGGAAAAAAGAAACCATACAGATACGCAATCAGGTTAGAAGCCAAAACAGCCAGATGTAGAAGGTACTGCATAGTTACAGAAAGGAAAAAAAAAAAAAGAAAGAGCGAGAGAGAGATTCAAGCATGGTCTACATTATCTTGGAGATAAGCCATGACTGATACATAGCAGGTATATAGAGGAAAGATAAAGAAGGAGAGGCAAGAGAGAGAGTGAGAGAGCGAGAGAGATAGAGAAAGAAACAAAAATAAAAGAGAAAGAAAGAGAAAAAGAGAAAGAGAGAGAAAGAAAAAGAGAGAGACAGAGAGAGACTGACACAGACATAAACTGAAGCATAATATTCATTCTGCGATCCTCTAGATAAGCCGTGTTTGAGTTGTAGAAGATAGGAGGAGAAACACGCGAGAATGTTACTATGGGATCAGAAGGGAAGGTACAGAGATAGAGAGAGAGGGAGAGAGAGAGAGAGAGAGAGAGAGAGAGAGAGAGAGAGAGAGACTGATACAGACATAAACTCAAGTATCATAATATTCTGCGATCCTCTAAATAAGCCGTGTTTGAGTTGTAGAAGATAGGAGGAGAAACACTCGAGAATGTTACTATGGGAACAGAAGGGAAGGTAGAGAGAGAGAGAGAGAGAGAGAGAGAGAGAGAGAGAGAGAGAGAGAGAGAGAGAGAGAGAGAGAGAGAGAGAGAGAGAGAGAGAGAGAGAGAGAGAGAGAGAGAGAGAGAGACTGATACAGACATAAACTCAAGTATCATAATCATTCTGCGATCCTCTAAATAAGCCGTGTTTGAGTTGTAGAAGATAGGAGGCGAAACAGTCGAGAATGTTACTATGGGAACAGAAGGGAAGGTAGAGAGAGAGAGAGAGAGAGAGAGAGAGAGAGAGAGAGAGAGAGAGAGAGAGAGAGAGAGAGAGAGAGAGACAGAGACATCCTCTTCTCCGACTTTCCACAGTACTTTACATGGAATCATAAAGAGCACAAGGGGCAGAGATCGAAGCGAGGAGCAAAAAACCCTGATGACCCAGATGAGTTTAGAGCTGACACTATTGGGAAAATTCCAACAATATCTCTCACCCCACGTCAGGCTGAACTGTATTACCTGAGAATGCTACTGCACCACAAACCAGGACCCACAAGTTTTACAGATTTAAAAACTATTGAGGGTACAACATATGACTCTTTCCAAGAATGCTGTCACAAACTTGGGTTACTAGATAATGATACTGAGAAAGATGCAGCAATGGAAGAAGCAACAGCCATTCGCTTTGGTCCACAGCTCAGACTGGCATTTGCTATAATTTTTATTCATTGTGGTCCAGCTGATCCTCTGGCATTCTGGGAGAAACATAAATTAGAACTCTATAGGGATTTCATGTTGAGGGACAAGGTTGGTGATCTCACCCATTATGTCGGAAACGAGGCTCTCTCACACTTGCAAGAAATTCTCGACAACGAAGGCCTGGATTTGAACCGAGACTTTAAACCCCAAACTGAGGTATTTACATCAACTGATGGACTACCCAAAACAGTACATGATGAGTTGCAGCACAACTGCGAAATTTTAGAACAGCAGGTGCAACAAGACATCCAAAACACACCGAGGAGCAAACAAATGTCCTTAATGCCATATTGAAGTCTGTTGAAGCTCAGAAGGGACAACTGTTTTTCTTTAGATGCCAGTGGAGGGACTGGGAAACGCATACAATCAACCTGATCTTAGCAGCAATCAGATCAAAGAAGAAAATTGCAATTGCAAGAGCTCTCTCTCTGGAATTGCAGCGACTCTGTTGGCTCATGGAAGAACTCTATATAGCAGATGCACGGTACCTTTGAACAGCCATGAAACCTCTATGTGGAACATGTCTCCACAAGAAACAACAGGTGTTCTCTTTCAAAAAACAGATCTCCTCATCATTGATGAAATCTCAATGGGACACAAGCATGTGTTTGAACCATAGACAGAACAATGCAAGACATTCGAAAAAAATCATCGCCATTTGGGGTACTGACTGTACTTTTGGCTGGTGACTGGCGACAAATTTTACCAGTTGTCCGACATGGATCCAGGCCTGATATTGTGGAGGCAACGCTGAAATCTTCATATCTCTGGCAAACTGTCACAAGATTGCAGCTGACACAAAACATGAGGGCAAAGCTACGAGTAGGTAGTCCAAACCAGGCCGTGAACGGATTTTCGCTGATAAACAGCCTAAATCGACGATCTTTAAATCCGTGTATTTTAAAAGTCAGAGACCACAGCAAAATGAAACTTAGATGAGAATAAAGATCCATTTCCCCTCTTTAATAATATGCTGTCCGTTTTTGTCCTAGATTGTTTGTATTTATTTTTGTCTGAGCGATGAAAACCCCTCTTATCCACCGGTTTTTTGTGGCCGCGGCTGAGGATCGCTTTTTAAGATATCAACCCAAACAGCACCTCGTTGGAAAGTAGAAATGTAAACCTTTATTTTCGTATAACTTTAGTCGAGATCGGGAAATAAAAAGTTGAATAAAAGACTGTTTAAATTTTTTAAAAGAAGTTTTTATTGAGATCTAATTATCGGAGAGTCACAAAAGTTATACCATAAGAAAGGCCATTCTTTTCTCTTTAAAATAGCGTATACGAAACTAAAGCCTAATTCAAGGCCTGTCTCAGCCAGGGCAAAATCCGAAGCACATCCGAAATTGGCGAAGTAGATCTAGGTTGGCGCGGCCGCCGTGTTCATTGTCCAAGCCTCGCCTCGCTCAAGTTATTTTGACTATTTTAGTGCATAAACAAAGAAAGTGATGGATTTCAAAGAAATGCAAGGTAAACTATTATTTAAGTTTACATTTTATTATGTTATTTGAAGGTTTCCAGTGTCTTTAAAAGAGTAATTCACTACTTTGTGCTTGAATCCACATAAGCTTCGGAGGCTGCCAAGCTGTGTGGAAAAAATGATCGGGTCAGTGGAAATAACATGCCTCGCTATTTAATTACAGGCGATATTTTAGAGCATTATGCTTCGTCGAGTAATGTAATATATGAAGTTTTAAAAAGTTTTAAGTTTTGTTGTTTTTTCTTAAATGTGAAGTTTCGGTGAGGTTTTTTTTCTTTTTTTTTTTGTCGATTCAATGACTTTGATAGGCTACGCCATATTAGATAAGGATTGCAGCAATTCGAAAGGGTTGCAGACTAAGGAAAAGCTTTATGACATTTTTAATTTTTATCTTAAGAGTATCCATTTCGTGCATTTATTATGTTAATATGATTTTTTAATAACGTTTCTTACGATTAAAGTGCAGAAACCATGTTCAAAGGTTTTGGCTGAACACACATTTTAAGTTCTCTAGAACAGTAGAAGCATTGCTGGGGTAGGCCTACCTTTTTATGAAGTTAAAATGGACTGATTTTGTTTATACGTTGCTTTACATAATTGATACTTAAGAGATTGAGCTACATCATAAAGCCCATCTATATAGTTTATCTCATTTGATAAAATAGAACTTAATCAATGTTTAGTTTATACTTGAGTTGAAGTTGAAGTTTTAGAACTGATTACTTTGATTAAATTTCTGTCATTCATTTCTAACAGTGTCTGTTTTGGATGATAGCTACATAAGCCTGAAGAAGACATTTCTAGCGGAAGGAAAGGGACGACGGCCAGATCTCATCCCATTTGTCTGTGAGAAGGTCGCGCAGAAAACGCTTCTTCAACTTTACTGTCTGCGTGCCGAGGGCCAGAACACATAGAGCGAGGCAAGGGCCATTTTGTTACAATTTCATTTAATACCCCAGTTTCTTCATGTTTGTTGATCTTTGACTTTAATATTTTTTATTTAATCAGATGATGTCTACACCATTTATTATAGAAACTTTACTCATATGTAAATGAACATTTTTTGGCAGGTAATATTTTGTTTTGTGTGGATTTGTTTTCTCTTCTAACTTTCAGCAGGGTGTGAATGAGTCAATACAGTGGCTCTATAAAAGTGAACAATTTTGGGGCTGTTATTTCATACATTTTATTTTTTTTTTATTAATTCAGCTGCACACATGGATGCTGAAAATTGATCCAGACTGCCCAGTCACAGCCCGCCGACTCCGCACTCTGATCGAATCAGCTGTGAAGTGCTATTCCAAGTTAGCGGATCGTCAGAGAGCTAACTTTTGCCAACTTGGCGTGGACTTCGACTTCATTTGTGACTGCTTGTCAGCTCTAGGTGTCACTAGAAGAACTATTTCTTCACCACCACTTAAATTTCGTGGATTATCTATTTCTAATGGATTTGTAATAGAGCTAGAAAAGGCGCAAAAGGATCTTGGGCTTCCTTTGGAAATTTCCAGAAAATGGATTGTTCATCTAACTTTAGAAACAGAGAAATCTGAATTTTTCCAAAGTGGACTACAGTATAAAAAAACTGATGGACTCCTACTTGAAGCTGTCGTCTTCAAAAGGAAAGAGACCTGAGGATTTAGAACGTTTTATGGAGTGTTCGTTCAACATTCCAGACAGCGACATTGCTGACAATATAATTACCCAACCTGATTTTAGCACTTCTGATAATACTTTTTCTAACCCCTCACCTGGTTCAAAGAAAAGCAATTTTGAGAGTGAATGTGACGAAAACAAAATTGTTAATGGACTCTTAAGGACTATTTTGAAACATGAAGAAAAAGTGAAAATTCTTGAATATGTTCTTAAGGACTTATCTTGTGAAAAGAAGAAACTTAAGGACTTTGTTGACAAATATAAGAGAGATGTTGAAGGTTTTGCAAGTTGCATTGAAAAACTGAAAGAATCTATTTCGATTAAAGACAATGAGCTGAAGCCATTGAAACTTATACATAAAAATAACACTGTGTCTTTGTGTAAACAGCACAAAAAAGAAAAAGCAAAATTATTTAGTGAAATTGATATGCTTAATCTAAAGCTCAAAAATTTTAAAGAAGAAATGGCAGTCCTCAATGCTCCTAATCCTATTTACAAACTTGATTAGTCTGAATTAGATTGTAATTGTGAATCGCCAGTCCTTATTAAAGGTGGCAAAGATAATGTCTATACTGACAATGTTAGGCAAGCAGTTATTTCTCTTCAAGCTGATTGTGGTGTATCAGCTGCAAATGTTTCTAAGGCAATTCAAATAGTAGCTGAAAATATTTTTGGCACTAAAATTAAAGATAAACTCTCGTGTAAACAAACTCTTCTAAATATGATGGATGAAGGATATGCCCTGTCGCAAATTCAAGTTGTTGAAAATGTACTTAAATCTAATCATGCTAAAATTAATTTTGATGGAACTTCTCGTGACCAAAAGAAAATTGTTGGTCATCAGATATCAACCAGTCTAGGTGACATATTTTACTTAAGCTGTATTCCTGTTGCTACGGAAAATGCAAGTACTTTACTTGAAATTACTTCAAATATTGTCTAGAAGTTGTCAGAAACATATTCTTTGATGTCAAATGTAGACCTTAAAAAAGCAACTTTTGACTTGTTGTCTAAAATAACGAGTGTTATGATAGACAGGGCAGCAGCCATGAAGTGTTTTGACCGTATTTTTGCTGACTTTATCAGGACTGAGTTAGGAAGGGATGTCCATGTTCACTTTTTACATTGTAATGCGTATTTCCTTCTTGGTATGAGCATTGCATGTGAGAAGGCTATCTCTAAGGTTGAGAAAGAATTAGAGAGTGAGAGACAGCAGAAGCTTGGGAGAGATCAGAATGCAAAATTTGACGGGTTCAGTGAGGGGTCAGAAAGTTGTGTGAGTCGAGTGATTAGAACTGCTTGTGATATGCTGGGTCCAAGAGGGGATGTCGTGTTCAGTGGACAATTTTTATCACAAATTCTGTGATACCTTGTTTCAAGGGAAATAGATTTAACTGCTTTTTTGAGGCAGCTGCTTCTCTAATTTTTCATTTGCCAACAATGTTTGATTTTTTCATCAGATGTTCTGCATGAAAATCCAAATAGAAAAATTCACAAAGTGTCTCACTTGATGTACAAGACAAAACATTGATGTGCATGATGTGTGCTGTTGCACTATTATTCATTAAAATAACAGGGCTATACTGGAAACTTATCAACAGCGACGTTAAATACTTTGATTTTCCCCTTTATGTGAAAAGGATGGTCACTAATTTTGAAAAGTGGATTGATGATCTGTTTTTGATGGCGACCTTGTCATCAAAGCACCAACATTTCACTCAGTTCATGATTTTGTTCTAAACAATGATGTGGAAATCATCACAAGATGTCTCAAATGTGTGTGGAGGCTTTAGGAGTTACCAAACGTGAACTTGAAGATTTTTTGCCTGGTGGTAAATTTGAAGATATGGATGAATGTATGAAAGAGCAACTTATGCACTGTCCTCTTACAAATCTTGTGGAGATTTTGATTTTGATGTTTGTAAAAGAAGGAATGCATCTTTACACATTAGATCCTCTATGCACAGTATTAAAAGAAATAAGACTGTTAAGTTCATTTCGTCTAAAAGTAGATCTCAGATAAACAGACTTTTTGGATTGGCCAGATCAAGGGGCAAGGTTATAAGAAAAGAAAGTGTCGAGCACAAAAAAGTGGAGAGCTTTCACAATTTGCAGATTTCCTTCTTAGCATTGGAGATGGTAAAGAAGAACAGCACAAAGACAAATGAAATTTTTTCATCAAACTTCCAGATGACATGACAGTAGAAAATGAACAGAGCTTCTGGTCTTTGTTTTTGTTATTGAGAACAAGTACGCAGACTCAGCTTGGCTAGCATCACGGTCAATCATTTGTCCTCCCAACATTGAAGTAGATGCTATCAACAACACCATTATGAATACATTTCCTGGAGATGTCAAAGTGTACAGGAGCAATGATTGTGTGGAAGAAAATAAACACCTGTACCCGATAGAGTTTCTCAACACGCTGTGTCCCTAACAAATGCTGCCTCACATATTACAGCTAAAAAAGCACAGCATCATCATGCTGTTGCATAATCTGGACCCAGTAAATGGCCACTGCAACGAAACACGATATGTCATTGAACATTTACATGACCACATCATTGATGTGACAATAGCCTGTGGAAACCATGCTGGAAAGCGAATATTCATTCCCGGAATCCCAATAATCCCCTCAGACAACATTTTTCCCTTTCACATGAAAAAAAAGCAATTTCCTGTTCAACCTGCCTTTGCCATCACTGCTAATAAAGCTCAGGGTCAAACTCGATCACATGTAGGCATTTATTTGAAACAGGATTTCTCTTCACATGGGCAACTCTATGTTGCCATGAGTCATGTTGACTCAAAAGACAGCCTTAAAATCTATTCCGACCATGAAGTATATACCAGCAATGTGGTTTACAAAGAAGTCCTGCATCGGTGAGCAAGGTAAGCCATACTATGATATTATTGTAGCGTTCATAGAACGGGTTCTGTACTTGTAATTTTTATTCAGGTTCAAAAATGTTTTAATGAGAAGAAATAGCAAAGGAAAATGAGAAAGTAAAAGAATGTCAAAGAGATAGAGGGAAGAAGATGAATTTTGAAATGTTGTCTGCATTTTAATCTATGTCAACAATCTCCCTTTTTTACATATTTTATGAAATATTTCTTTATCTATGTATAGTATGTAGATCTTATATCTTATTGGCATGTCTTGATATATTTGTATATTCCAATTTTTTAGACCTTTCATAATCTTTAACATTGCATTTGAATAGATCATTGACACTACTTATACAGACAGTTTTACTTATCAGTTTAGAAAAACTCCCTAGTCTATTGCAGTTTCAAACTCAAATGATCCGTGCTTTGCTGAACACAATACCTTCCAATGTACAGACTCTATCAACATGATATGTTCATAATCCCAGACTCTGTTTTCAACTTTCATCTGTGATTGGTTCACTGCGTCCAAGCGTTGTGTTTGGCTGCAAGGGTATCCTGATCATCTTTGGCATCTTCAAGGCCTATGAGACCCAAGAGTGAGGCTTAAACAGGTCAATGACTCCAGGTTTGTTCGCATTAGAATCAACAATTTTGTGGCGAGGAACCAAAACCAATTTCTATCCTTTAAATTTTTATAATATATTTCAGATAAAATTAGAAAGTAAAGGGGTTTCTTCGAATCCACAAGGTTTTTGGCTGTTGAGATTTAATGAGAAAATATAGAAGCCAGCAGTCTTAGTCACAGAAAGCAGCAGTTGTGTAAATATCATAAGCTAACTAAACTGATACTTTTTTTAAATGGATTTTAATTGAGGAATCTTGTTTAAAAACTCTCTGTGGCTCTCATTAATTATTTAAAACATTATCTAAGAAGTGTCATTCAGTTCCAACAACGGAGAGGACAAATACTCAGTCATTTTTTTTTATAGTTTTCTTTATTTAAAAACAAAAGTAGGCATCAAACTCATACTAGATTGTCAAGTTATGTGGAATCAATTGCATATTTTACAGCACAAACATTTTCGAAGTATTGGGATTGTTATCAAATTTTCCTTCATATGCTTTTCCCGCATTATGAAGACACGTTGGGCTATCTGTAAATGAGATGGAAAAAAAAATGGCAAGACTTTTTCTTTTAAACATCACAATGTATATTTTTTATATTGCTGCTTGCATTTTGTTTAAGATATGTTTATTTTATATATTACTAGAACTGGCACAGTATACAAATATTTTTTAACAAATAACCTCAGGTATCAAGATTTCAAATCATTGTTAGAGAAAAATTATATTTGAAGAGAGAAGCTGAAAGAATTGAAAAAAGCCTTATTGAAATTAAATAAGCATTTTGAACTCGACATTTCACTATAGCCTTCTTAAGAGAGTTATATAATTGAACACTTTAGCTGTTTATTTCTTTTAAACTTCAGATTTTTGTGTAAACAATGATTTATGAATATGTTTAAAAAAATAAAAATACATTTAGTATATTTTAACATGCACAAGTCACATTTTAGCACTTTAGAATTTTTTTTTTATTGAACTGGCATTGATAAGCCTGTATTTCAGAGTAGTGTTAATTTTTTGTTGCTTTTTTTTTTTAATAAACTCAAGTATTTTGTGAAGAAATTTTTAACAGGGTGCTTCTTAACATTAATTTGAATGAGAATTTTTGCTTATGTGAACATTGCAGGTGCTGTATGTTACTAGTGCCCCAATCTCACCCATCTCCAGCAAACAGAAAAACACGACATTTTGACTTAGTCTCTCAGGCCATTGTGTTGTGCACCTGCTGTCCATGGGCCTCATCATTATTCCAGAGGTATTGTTATGATGTTTTAATTGTTGTATGCCATAAGAGCAGCGTTGATCAGTTGATTTTTACACACTGGAAGCGTCTTACGCAACTGTCCAAGCATTTTTTTTTACTGCTGAGCAAGTTTCCACAACCGTGAGAGCACTTATCTTTTCTCGCTTCTTTCCCCTGCTGCCTTTTCCTTTAAAATCAATCGAGTTGTCACAAGATGTTTCAGTTTCTTTTTTCTCATCTCATGGCCAAACAAAGATTGCCTGTAGTTTACATATGATATTTATGAGCAATGATGTGCTAGCTCCTCACAGCCCAGTTTAGTTTGATTTCTTTACGTCCATGAATAGGATTCATAGCATTATCCTTTGGAACCACACTTCTGTTGCCTACAGTTAATTTTGTAGTTGTTTTTAAAATTGTCCAAGCCTAACATCCATACATAGGGATGGGTTCAATAAAACACTCCAGTGCTCTTTTTCTCATGTAGATTTGTGAGTTCTGATTTCAGTCAATGAAAACTCATTTTTAACTTGCGCCGTTCTTGATGCTATTTCACAGTTGTTGTGTCTATCTCTTAACATTAAATTGCCCAAGTATTTGCATTGATCCATGAACTTGAATTAATTTTAGCTACTAAAGAATTCATCTGTGCACACTCATTGTTTTGATTGACGACCATTACTTCTGTATTTTCGCTCTTTAATCCATATCCTTTCCTTCTGCTTTTTTCTTCAGTGATGTCTAATAATTGTGGCAAGTCTTCTTTATTTTCTGCAATTAATACAGCGTCATCAGCGTATCTCATGTTGCTTCCTTATTGCCCTCCTATTTCAATTCCTGGTTATCCTTCTATGTTTCTCAAATCATTTCACTTTAGAGAGAGAAAAGGTCTGGAGCAAGCACACATCCTCGTCAAAATCGACACTTTATTTTTTTTTTGGTTTTAATGAGCTGATTTACCCATAAACTCACATTGCTGCTGTCTGTTATCAGTTCATATTTGTTTTTTTGTTTAATCGGTCTTGCCCAAGGATCTCCCACAGACTGGTAGAGGGAAGGATACCCTCATTTCTCTTTCTCAGAGTTGGCTCTGATCTGCCGCCCTATTTAAGTCATGCTTTGTTACCTCTAAATTGAGCAAATATTATAAATTTAATTTAATCCTAAAGCGTTCTAAGATTTACACTTTTTATAAATATACATTTATTTTTACAGTGGTCGCTGTAGCCATTTCTTTTTTTGTTCTTTAGTAAAGGTCGTTTAATATTGAGCTATACGAATGTGATCTGCCGCTCAACACTGTATGATGTAACTGTCTAAACCTCGCCTCCTTTTTGTCACTCTTTCTTTTCTCTCCCATTTCTGTCGTTCTGCCTTATCCTGGGCTGAGACTATGAGGATTTTCTCATTTTCCCTTGTCTTATATCCTATATCATTTTTTTCCCATATTAAATGTTCATTTCTGTTTTTCACTTCATATTAAGACATTAGCTCTAAACTCTTATTAGAGCTGGCTCACCAGAGTCAAACCTTTTTTTCTTTTTCTCCCAACTCTTGAGTCTTATATATGAGGGAAAAGTGGACCCAAGGGTGCAACTAGTTGATTTTGGAAAGGAGGACCTCGGGGTAGTAACAAAATTTCTAATCCAGGTTAATTCAAGGCACTTGTGGGATTGACTGACAGTTACAAAAGTAGCATTATATGAAAGAATATATTTGTGAACTTCTCTTCCTGTATTTTTAGTTAAATAACTTTGTACAATGCTATCTTTATTTACTTACATGTATCTTTATTTAAGTCGCCATGTAGTGATGTATTTTCTGGCTTTATTTTTACTTCAAATTTCAAAGAGGGTAAGAACCAGAGAGGGGGGGGGGAGAGAGAGAGAGAGAGAGAGAGAGAGAGAGAGAGAGAGAGAGAGAGAGAGAGAGAGAGAGAGAGAGAGAGCATAAGCATACAATGACAATATATATATATAGTAGTCAGTTGAAATTTGAAGTCTCATTATTCATCTCTCGATAATTCAGGCTAGCTTTCTTTAGTCCCAATTAACATTATCGGATTGCTACTAATATAAGCAATACTAGACATTTTGCTTTGCTGTTCCTTCTTGTGTGATATTTTTGTGCTTCTAACATACAAATTTATAACTAATTAAAATCTATTTCAGCATTAGAAAAACATCTTCAATACATAAAGCGATTTTAAAATTAATACAAAAGTATATCAATTCACACTGTAAGAAAAAAAACACGTCATGGCTGTGGTGGTAGTAGTAGCAGCAGCAGTTGGTGGAGGAGAAGAAGAAGAAGAGCAGCAGTAATAGGAACCACAACCGTTGCAGTTAATTAGTTACGTGCCCTGCTATATAGAGGAGGCAATCATGATCTTTTATTACTTAAATATATTAACATTTAAGTTATTTTTGTTTTAAATATTTCATTATATAAGCCCCTAATTTTAAATGTTACAAAACTTAAAACCATTTCTAAAGAAACTCAAGTCCCAGGTATATACATAGTCGATTTTAGTCGAGACGCGTATAAAACAAGCCTTTTCAGTTGAATATTGCTCACCCGATCGGCTGGTTAATCAGCACACTGTTACGATGATGTTTGTTTATAGCTATGTAGAGCAACTCCTTGACAGCCAAAACAACATCGTTCTCAAAACATAGAGAGGACGTGTTTTTTTACATTGTGAATGTCAAGGTGGTGGTTCTTGTGGAAACGGTCGACCTAGTTTTGGATTAACAAAAGACACAAACATTTGTTGCCTCGTCTTTTTTTCCTAGTCTTTATTTGGCTAAGGTTTCACCCCCCCATATTAATCTTTCTTTTTTTGTGATTCCTTTTCAGAAGTAAAACGTGGGACCTTGTTTGAATCCTCAAAGCTTTCCTATCATCCAGTTACTATTTCTCTTGATAACGCTTTTAAAGAGAACACGGAAAATATGTTGACTGGAGTAAAAACCTAATTAATGAATGTTTTGAAAAAAATCTTATGTGAATTATCAATTTTGCTTTATTGTAATGCAATGTAATCTGAAAGTCAAACAGATTAAAGTTCATTTAACAGGCAATGCCTTTATATGTATTATATTTTTTAATGAAAATGTCATATTCGTTTATGTTATGTACATAAGTTTCATTGGCGTTATTTTTAGAAGACTGTATTATGTGTCTTTTTTAGGAAACAATTTGTATTATAAAATTACTTTTTTATATTTTTATAATTTGGATTTCTCTGAATAAACTCAGATAACACTCTTATCTGTCTTTGTTGTTTTTGATATTGTTCCTGTTCTTAATACCTCCCACATTCAATACATTTAACTCCATTTAAAGTAATAGAAACATAAACTCTATTACCGAATTGATAATGTGTAGATGTTTTGTGTTGGGAACATAGCATGGAATAGCCAACTGCCACATAGATGGTGAACCAATATTGAATAATTAAATAGGGGTGAGAAAAACCGCTATACTTGTATCTCTATAAACAAGCATAATAACAAAATATCATTGCAATAAAATAAGTCCAATCTGGCTGCCGGTAAAATCCATTTTGGCCATCCCTATAATTACCATAATTCCAATATGGCTGCCGGTTAATTCTATTTTGGAAATCTCTATAATTAGCATAAATCCAATATGGCTGCCGGTTAATTCTTTTTTGGAAATATCTATAACTAGCATAAATCCAATATGGCCGCATGTTAATTCCATTTTGACCATCTTTATAATTAGCATAATTCCAACATGGCTGCCGAGTATTACTCTTTTAAAAATATCTATAATCAGCCTAATTCCAATATGGCTGCCGGTTAATTCTATTTTGGAAACCTCTATAATTAGCATAAATCCAATATGGCTGCCCGTTAATTCTTTTTTGGAAATAACTATAACTAGCATAATTCCAATATGGCCGCAGGTTAATTCCATTTTGGCCATCTCTATAATTAGCATAATTCCAATATGGCTGCCGGTTAATTCTTTTTTGGATATCTCTATAATTAGCATAATTCCAATATGGCCGCAGGTTAATTCCATTTAGGCTATCTCTGTAATAAGCATAAATCCAATATGGCTGCCAATTAATTCTATTTTGGCCATCTCTATAATTAGCATAATTCCAATATGGCTGCCGGTTAATTCTTTTTTGGCCATCTCTATATATAGCATAAATCCAATATGGCCGCTTAATTAATTCTATTTTGGCCATCTCTTTAATTAGAATAATTCCAATATGGCTGCCGGTTAATTCTTTTTTGGTCATCTCTATAATTAGCATAAATCCAATATGGCCGCTAAATTAATTCTATTTTGGCCATCTCTTTAATTAGTATAATTCCAAAATGGCCGCTGGTTAATTCTATTTTGGCCATCTCTTTAATTAGCATAATTCCAATATGGCCGCTTAATGATTCTATTTTAGCCATCTCTATAATTAACATATTTCCAATATGGCCGTCGGTTAATTCTTTTTTGGTAATATCTTTAATTAGCATAATTCCAATATGGCCGTCGGTTAATTCTTTTTTGGTAATATCTTTAATTAGCATAATTCCAATATGGCCGCCGCTTAATTCTATTTGGCAATCTCTATAATTAGCATAATTCTAATATGGCTGCTGGTTAATTCTATTTTGGCCACCTTTATAATAAGCCTAATTCCAATATGGTCGCCGGATAATTTTATGTTGGTAATCTTTACTGACTTACTGACTTACTTTATCATTAGCATTTCCAATATTGCCACCGGTTAATTCTATTTTGGCCATCATTTTAATTAGAATAATTCCAATATGGCTGCCGGTTAATTATTTTTTGTCCATCTCTATAATTAGCATATTTCCATTTTGGCCGCAGGTTAATTCTATTTTGGCCATCTCTATAATTAGTATAATTCTAATATGGCCGCTAAATTAATTCTATGTTGGCCATCTCTATAATAAGCATAAATCCAATATGGCCGCTTAATTAATTCTATTTTGGCCATCTCTTTAATTAGAATAATTCCAATATGGCTGCCGGTTAATTCTTTTTTGGCCATCTCTATAATTAGTCTAATTTCAACATGGCCGCAGGTTAATTCCATTTAGGCTATCTCTTTAATTAACATAAATCCAATATGGCCACCTGATAATTCTATTTTGGCTATCTCTATAATTAGCATAATTCCAATATGGTCGCCGTTTAATTCCATTTTGGCTATCTCTGTAATAAGCATATCTCCAATATGGCTGCCGGTTAATTCTATTTTGGCAATCTCTATAATTAGAATAATTCCAATATGGCCGCCGGTTAATTCTAATTTGGCCATCTCTTTAATTAGAATAATTCCAATATGGCTGCCGGTTAAATTTTTTTTGGCCATCTCTATAATTAGTCTAATTCCAATATGGCCGCCTGATAATTCTATTTTGGCCATCTCTAAAATTAGCATAATTCCAATGTGGTCGCCGGTTAATTCCATTTTTGCTATCTCTGTAATAAGCATAAATTCAATATGGCTGCCAATTAATTCTAATTTGGCCATCTCTTTAATTAGAAAAATTCCAATATGGCTGCCGGTTAATTCTAATTTGGCCATCTCTATAATTAGCATAATTCCAATATGGCTGCCAGATAATTCTTTTTTGGCCATTTCTATAATTAGTATAATTCCAAGATAGCCGTTTAATTAATTCTATTTTGGCCATCTCTATAATTAGAATAATTCCAAATTGGTCGCCGGTTAATTCCATTTTTGCTATCTCTGTAATAAGCATAAATCCAATATGGCCGCCAGTTAATTCCATTTTGGCAATCTTTTTAATTAGAATAATTCCAATATGGCTGCCGCTTAATTCTTTTTTGGCCATCTCTATAATTACTAAATTTCCAAGATAGCCGCTTAATTAATTCTGTTTTGGCCATCTCTATAATTAGAATAATTCCAAATTGGTCGCCGGTTAAATCCAATTTTGCTATCTCTGTAATAAGCTTAAATCCAATATGGCTGCTAAATTAATTCTATTTTGGCCAGCTCTTTAATTAGTATAATTCCAAGGTAGCCGCTTAATTATTTCTATTTTGGCCATCTCTATAATTAGAATAATTCCAATATGGCCGCCGGTTAATTCTATTTTGGCCACCTCTATAATTAGTCTAATTCCAATATGGCCGCAGGGTAATTCCATTTTGGCTATCTCTTTAATTAACATAAATCCAATATGGACGCCTGATAATTCTATTTTGGCCATCTCTATAAATAGTATAATTCCAAGATAGCCGCTTAATTAATTCTATTTTGGCCATTTCTATAATTAGAATAATTCCGAATTGGTCGCCGGTTAAATTCATTTTTGCTATCTTTGTAATAAGCATAAATCCAATATAGCTGCCAATTAGTTCTATTTTGGCCATCTCTTTAATTAGCATAATTCCAATATGGCTGCCGGTTAATTATTTTTTGGCCATCTCTATAATTAGCATAAATCCAATATGGCCGCTTAATTAATTCTATTTTGGCCATCTCTTTAATTAGAATAATTCCATTATGGCTGCCGGTTAATTCTTTTTTGGCCATCTCTATAATTAGCATAAATCCAATATGGCCGCTAAATTAATTCTATTTTGGCCATCTCTTCAATTAGTATAATTCCAATATGGCCGCTGGTTAATTCTATTTTGGCCATCTCTTTAATTAGCTTAATTCCAATATTGCCGCTTATTTAATTCTATTTTGGCCATCTCTATAATTAGCATATTTCCAATATGGCCGTCGGTTAATTCTTTATTGGTAATATCTTTAATTAGCATAATTTCAATATGGCCGCCGGTTAATTCTATTTGGCCATCTCTATAATTAGCATAATTCCAATATGGCCGCTTAATTAATTCTATTTTGGCCATCTCTATAATTAGCATATTTCCAATATGGCCGTCGGGTAATTCTTTTTTGGTAATATCTTTAATTAGCATAATTCCAATATGGCCGCCGGTTAATTCTATTTGGCCATCTCTTTATTTAGCATAATTCCAATATGGCCGCTTAATTAATTCTATTTTGGCCATCTCTATAATTAGCATATTTCCAATATGGCCGTCGGTTAATTCTATTTTGGCCGTGTCTATAATTAGTATAATTCAAAAATGGCCGCTTATGTCATTCTATTTTGGCCATCTCTATAATTAGCATAATTTTAATACGTCCGTCGGTTAGTTCTTTATTGGTAATATCTTTAATGAGCATAATTCCAATATGGCCGCCGGTTAATTCTATTTGGCCATCTCTATAATTAGTATAATTCTAATATGGCCGCTAAATTAATTCTATGTTGGCCATCTCTATAATTAGCATAATTCCAATATGGCTGCCGGATAATTCTATTTTGGCCATCTCTATAATTAGCATAAATCCAATATGGCCGCTTAATTAATTCTATTTTGGCCATCTCTTTAATTAGAATAATTCCAATATGGCTGCCGGTTAATTCTTTTTTGGCCATCTCTATAATTAGTCTAATTTCAACATGGCCGCAGGTTAATTCCATTTAGGCTATCTCTTTAATTAACATAAATCCAATATGGCTGCCAATTAATTCTATTTTGGCCATCTCTTTAATTAGAATAATTCCAATATGGCTGCCGGTTAATTCTTTTTTGGCCATCTCTATAACTAGCATATTTCCATTATGGCCGCAGGTTAATTCTATTTTGGTAATATCTTTAAATAGCATTATTCCAATATGGCCGCTAAATTAATTCTATGTTGGCCATCTCTATAATTAGCATAATTCTAATACGGCCGTCGGTTAATTCTTTTTTGGTAATATCTTTAATTAGCATAATTCCAATATGGCTGCTGGTTAATTCTATTTTGGCCACCTTTAAAATAAGCCTAATTCCAATATGGCCGCCGGATAATTTTATTTTGGTATCTCCATCATTAGCATTTTCAATATTGCCGCCGGTTAATTCTATTTTGGCCATCTCTTTAATTAGCATAATTACAATATGGCCGCTTAATTAATTCTATTTCGCCATCTCTATAATTAGCATAATTCCAATATGGCTGCCGGTTAATTCTATTTTGGAAATCTCTATAGTTAGCATAAATCCAATATGGCCGCAGGTTAATTCCATTTTGGCCATCTCTATAAAAAGCATAAATCCAATAAGTTTGCCGGTTAATTCTATTTTGGCCATCTCTATAATTAGCATTATTCCAATATGGCCGCCGGATAATTCTATTTTGGCCATCTCTATAATTAGCATAATTCCAATATGGTCGCCGGATAATTCTTTTTTTGCCATCTCTATGATTAGTCTAAATCCAGTATGGCCGACGGTTAATTCTTCTTTGGCCATCTCTATAATATAATAAGCATGAATCCAATATGGCTGCCGATGATTTTTTTTTGGCAATCTATATAATAAGCATAATTCTAATATGGCCGCCAGTAAATTCTATTTTGGCCATCTCTTTAATTAGCATAATTCCAATAAGGACGCCGGTTAATTCTATTTTGGCAATATCTATAATTATCATAATTCCAATATGGTCTGCGGTTAATTCTTTTTGCACAATCTCTATAACTAGCATAAATCCAATATGGCTTCCGATTAATTCTATTTTGGAAAGCTCTATAATTATCATAATTCCAATATGGACACCGGTTAATTAAATTTTGATTAGCCTAGTTCCAATATGGCCGCCGGTGAATTTTATTTTTACAATCTTTTAAATAGCATTATTCCAAAATAGCCGCCGGTTAATTCTATTTCGGCAATCTCTATCATTTGCATAACTCCAATATGGTCGCCGGCTATTTTTATTTTGGCCATCTCTATAATCAGCATAATTCCAATATGGCTGCTGGTTAATTCTATTTTGGAAAGCTCTATGATTAGCCTAGTTCCAATATGGCCGCCGGTGAATTCTATTTTTACAATCTTTTAAATAGCATTATTCCAAAATAGCCGCCGGTTAGTTCTATTTCGGCAATCTCTATCATTAGCATAACTCCAATATGGTCGCCGGCTAATTCTATTTTGGCCATCTCTATAATTAGCATAATTCCAATATGGCCGCAGGTTAATTCTATTTTGGTAATCTCTATAATTAGAATAATTCCAATATGGCCGCCGGTTGATTGTATTTTTAGTAATCTCTGTATTTAGCATAATTTCAAGATGGCCGCCGGTTAATTCTATTTAGGCCATCTCTATAACTAGCATAATTCCAATATGGCTGCCGGTTAATTCTTTTTCGGAAATCTCTATAATTCGAAATTTTCCAATATGGCCGCCGGTAGACTATATTTTGGTAATCTCTATAATTAGCATAATTTAATGTGGCCGCCGGTTAATTCCAATTTGATAATCTCTATAATTAGCATAATTCCTATATGGCCGCCGGTATATCCAATATGACGCCGTTGGCGTTAGTGACCATGTACCTGCTTAATTCTCTTTTCTCACATTTCACAAAGACAGATAAGAGTGTTATCTCAGTTTATTCAGAGAAATCCAAATTATAAAAATATAATAAGAAATAATTTTATAATACACATTGTTTCCTAAAAAAAAAACAAAAAAAACATGAACTGATATCAGACAATGTGATTTGATGGGTAAATCAGCTCATTAACTCAATCCCACCTAAATAACTCTAGCTTAGGTAAAGCCATGACCCTAAGAGCAGGGACGTAACTCCGTACAAAAAAATAGATCTATACATTTAAAAAAATATTAGTCTAACAAAACAAGATAAAATTATGAAATAAATTGAAAAAAAAACTAGAGATGTTGAATTTTTCATAAAGCTAGGTTTCATTATCGTAAACCAATTTTTTAAGACTTCTCCTTCACTTCAGGCTGACTCCACCACCATTTCATTTTCACCATCAACACCCTGCTTCACAACCATCTCAACACCACAATCTGACTCCCGATGTCAAATGGACAAATGCTGATTGTTGGGATAATCATGCTGATAACCAAAATAAATGGTTTCTATAGCATCCCTGAGATGATTTTAGTGATCATCTATCCTAGTTCAAAGTTTAGATCTAGCCTAAGCCTTTTAGCCTAAGCCTTGAAATCGCGGACAAAAACGGTCAATTTCGAACCGCATTTTTAGATCTAAATTTAGCCCGAAAACTAAACTAAACTTAACAAAACAAAGTTTAAAGTGTCCTCTAAACGTAAATGAGATTTGAAGGAGATTTCCGGTAGTTATAAGTAAAGAAAGTACACTCAGAAAGTCAAAAGTAAACGGGCGATGACAGGCGATATAGGTACACAATATAGTGGTTCATACGGGCAATGGCAGGCGGTATAGGTAGGATTGAGTTCAAACAAAAACAAAAAATAAAGTGTGGTGTCTGACAAGGATGTGTGCTTGCTCCAGACCTTTTCTCTCTCTAAAGTGAAACGATTTGAGAAGCATAGAAGGATACCCAGGAATTGAAATAGGAGGGCAATAAGGAAGCAACATGAAATACGCTGATGACGCTGTATTAATTGCAGAAAATAAAGCAGACTTGACACAATTATTAGACATCACTGAAGAAGAAAGCAGAAGGAAAGGATATATATATGGATTAAAGAGCAAAAATACAGAAGTAATGGTCGTCAATCGAAACAATGAATGTGCACAGATGAATTCTTTTGTAGCTAAAACTAATTCAAGTTCATGGATCAATGCAAATACTTGGGCACTTTAATGTTAAGGGATGGACACAGCAACTGTGAAATCGCATCAAGAACAGCGCAAGTTAAAAATGAGTTTTCATTGACTGAAATCAGAACTCACAAATGAATACATCTCATCTACATGAGAAAAAGAGGGCTTGAGTGTTTTATTGAACCCATCCTTATGTATGAATGTTCGGCTTGGACAATTTAAAAAACAACTACAGAATTAACTGGAGGCAACAGAAATGTGGTTCCTAAGGATAATGCTATGAATCTTATTCATGGACTTCAAATAAATCAAACTAAACTGTGCTACGAGGAGCTAGCACATCATTGCTCATAAATACCATATGCAAACTACAGGCAGTCTTTTTTTGGCCATGAGATGAAAAAAAAAAAAAAAGAAACTGAAACATCTTGTGACAGCTCGATTGATTTTTAAGGAAAAGGCAGCAGGGGAAAGAAGCGAGAAAAGATAAGTGGCTAAATGTAAAATGAGTGACTGATGCACTAACAGCATCAAGGGATAGAGATGCGCAGAGGGTCATGATCGCCTATTCTAAAGAGCAGGGCCACTAATTCATAGAGAATTTTCTATGAATAATCTAAGGATTGCTGTGTTTTACAAAAAAAAAGTATATCTAATACAGGTAGTTGTAAGCTATAAATCATTGTTGTTTCAATGTAGATGGATACCATATATGTTGGGCGCTGCTTTACATAAAATTATGTATAGACAACCTCTTAAATACAGCACAGATTGCAAATATAACATCACACTTGAGTTCTACAACATTTTTAAAGCTGGAAAGTACAAAGGACTCAAAGCATACATAATGAAAAAAAACAACCATAAAACAAAGGAATGTATTCACAGACAACACTTTGCAGACATGAAATTTGCTTGAAAAGAAAGACATGAATATTAGAAGGTAAACATGCAAGTCTCACTTGTACATGAGGTGTAAGCTGACTATCTTTGATTGATCTACAAATGTAGCCCAAAATTTGTCTTGACCTGCAAAGACTTCAAGCAAGAACAAATGATTTTTTTCCCTCTCCTAATTTTTGGAGAAAATCCCAAAAAAATGATTTTTGTGAAAGATGAAGTTTGTTTTAAGCAAAAAGGATAAGAAAAGAGATAACATGAAAGATTGAAAAACCTGTCTGTCCTACTGGAGAAAACGAAGAAAAACACACACAAAAAAAGATAATAATGCAATGATGTCACAAGGCTGCTTGAATTGAACCAACAGAAGAACTCAGCACCTTTGCTATGGCACCAAAAGAAATGATCACATGAATTTAAACTAGTTTAAAAATTCTCGAGAAAAGAAGATTAACTTACACATCAATGGCAAAATATCTTAACTAGGCTGCTGCGTGACATTGATTCTAATTGCGTCACTCTTCAAAACTCAGTAGATGGTAAGGATTCCCTCTCAAAAGCACATTGTCTCAAGTTGTTTAGTCAGTTGCTGGTGATCTTCTCAAATTGAAGAAGAGGTTGAAGATCTCTGCCAAATTATCACTTAAGATGTTGAGAGGAGCATATATAATTATGAATAGACAGGAACGAGTTACACAGAGAATATATATATATATATATATATATATAGAGAGAGAGAGAGAGAGAGAGAGAGAGAGGGAGGGAGGGAGGGGGAGGGGGAGGGAGAGAGAGAGAGAGAGAGAGAGAGAGAGAGAGAGAGAGAGAGAGAGAGAGAGAGAGAGAGAGAGAGAGAGAGAGGATTGGGGGGGGGGGGGTAGCAAATAAGGGTTGGGTTGTAACTAGTAGGACAGAATGAGGAACTGCAAAGGAAAAAATGACGTGTAGAATTGAGATTGAAGAAAGATAGATAGAGGGAGAGAGTGAAACACAGAATAAGAGTGCAATTAACGACATTATCATCTTAGCTGCTGTATACAGAAACGCATAAATCCATCATGTCCCGTCTGAGCCCAGCTCTCCCAATGTTTTGTATAACTTGTTGAAGTCATTTTTTTCTACACACAATCTGATGAAGCCACAATAAAGGCGAAACGATTTTATGTTAAATCCATACTTGTATTGTTTCTTTTTTTCGTCCCATAGTTATAATGTTGTGTGCCTGTCTCTTTTTAGACCTTCTGGCTGAGCGAAACTCTGCATACCACTCAGATGGAAGTTCTGCTGGAACCTTCTTGTTGATGAAGACGAAGTCTCGATCACATACCACGTAGGAGTGACCTTTGATAGGAAATGAAACCCTAACCAAATCAAACCTGTTCCACAAATAAACTTGGCCGTACAAAAATCTGAAAAAGGTTAAGTTTTTGTTTTGTCCCCCGCAAGAGTCACAAAACAGCTCAAGATGCTTCACCTCATCAGGGCAGTAAGTCTGTATGAAGTGATGCAGCATGGACGCGACGTCATCAAAGCCTCGCTTTCCAGTAGTTTCGTCATATGCGTAGATATAGACATTGTCTCCCACGAGTTCATGAATGTTAAAAGAATGAACAGAAAGTTGGCGGCGATAGAAAACATCATTTGTGGTGAGGTTGGGGACATGAAGTTCTTGCTGAAAATCAAAAGCCACAGCCAGGGTGCTTCTGTCGGCTTTGGCTCTTTCTCTCGCTGCCCTCTTACGAACATAGAACATTTCTGCCTTGCGCTGGTGCAACTCCTTTTCAGTCTGCAGCGTTGTCTTCACTAGGGGTGATTTCTAGCTTACTGTCACAGTGGCTAATCTTTGCGATCAGTTCGTCGCTTTTAGAACATGTATCGGCCCAAGGATAACCAAACGAAATATTGAAACAGCCATTGAAAATGGTCCTATATGATTCATTGGACACGCTTATGTTAGGATTTGACTCTGTGAAGAGAGAGTACATTTTTGAAATGTTCAGGGTGTCGGGCAGATACAAGCATCGGCTTTTGTTGCGACAGTAGTGGGACTCCCTTCCTTTGAAAGACTTGATATGGTCACATATAATCTGCCTTTGTTCAGGGCTGAGTTGATGAGGATGATTTTGATGTCTTCCTCTCTGATCCTTGGGTGGAAAACCTGTTGAAATAATCATGAGGAAGGATAATTTTCAGGTTTACATTACACTGAATGTGGGAAGCACACATTGATCTCACAGTACTGGCATACATTTTAAGATATTTTAATATAAAAAAAAATTAACAAGCGGTGTTGATAATACTATTGCGGAGCTACATTTTAAGAATAATCAAGGCTTTAAAAAAACACCTTCGAATACAGATCTAGATTAGTTTATAACCATAAACTGCTTCTAGATTCTAGTTGGTAATCAAATTAAGAAGTTTTATGATACATCTATAGTCTTACATGGAGTATTGAAATAGTGCAGACCAAGCCGATTATTTTAAATTAATACAGCTACTCTGAGCCTAGCACTAGATCTAGATATAGTTAAGATTATGTTGTGAATGGTAGTTGAACATTACTTCTTGGCTCTAGATCTAGATCTTAGTTCAAGGTTTTAAATCTTACCTGTACCCTTCAAGGTGTCTCTCACAGTTCGGATCCTTCTCTCAGTTAGAGTTGTTACCCCAAAGATGGAACAGAGCCTTCACACAGATGGTGACTTTCATGGCCGTCTCGATTCTAGTGACATCACAAAGTAATCATAAGAACTTTCGTGCGGCATCGGATTTTGTGATTCTTCACGGGCTCTTTTCCGCTGAATGCTTTTAATAGCAATGCACGAGGCAAGAAATGCATCTTGCTCGTCCTTGGAAGGTAGCTCATAAAAAAGGCTAATCAACCTCGTTCTCTCAGCTTCCCCTATGACCTGAAAACATTTAAACCTACTGCATTGCAGTCTGATGCCTACATAATATTTGTCTCTTAGCCCCATCTTTCTTTACGCCGTTAATTTGCCTTTTTTAGGCTTTTAAGTAGTTCAGATCGCATTTGTATCCGCCATCTTTGTTGACATCAACACAGGCCTAAGAAGACGTTACTGATTGGCCCTTTCCAGTCATGTTATCATTGTCATGTGACCCATAATTGGACCCCCCCGGTCACTGTTCCCCGTAAACATCAAGATGCTGTTTTAAAACATCTTTATATTATAGGACCACGGTCGTTTTAGCCAAGATTAGTTATACAGTAACGATAATTAGCAAGGGCGTAATAGGGCAAGGAAGGAGGGGGGGAGGGGGGGGAGGGTTTAACTAGAAAAGTCACTTTTTGTGACTAACGTCGTTTTTTCCCTGAACTCTTCATTTAGTTACTCTATCAACATGATCATTATCTGGATATAACTTAGATAAAATAGTCCAGAGAAAACATTTATTATCATTCAAATTTTTTACGTTGATAATATTACTTGATTTAAATTGTATAAGTATATATGAGGATCCTTTTTGGTAAGTGTATTGTTTAACTTGAACGCTTATTGTCTTACGAAATACATGTCCACTATCTCTTTCTTGAAATATATCAACACATGCATTAAACTTATCTAGTAATTCTTCATAAAATTTAGTAAGGTTATTTTGTGTTTGTATAACTTGGACTGGGTGAGAGTAATGAGTTTCAATAATATCAAATGCTACTGGTGTATTAAATTCATATGTTAAAGTTAACTTTAGTTTTAAAGGAAATTGGTTAATCTATTTTATCTTTTAACTGGTTAATGTATTTAGAAGTTTCATCTTCCTCAATATCATCAATAGTAGTAATAATCTTCTTAAACGATTTTTTGCCGGTCGTTTTTATAACATAATTTTTGTAATTATGTAAAACATTTTTTAAAATTTTTTTCCTAAGCAATATTCATGATGATAATCAGAATTTCTAAGTATAAAATTTTCATATGCTATTTTATACTTCTCTTTATTATTTTGATAGTGTAATTGTCCTAAGGGTTTTTTACATTCTATACATTGGGAGTTAAATCCAGATGGATTTTTTTTTTATCTTTATGATACTGTCTTACTTAGAGATTTGTATTCATTACACATTGTGCACATTTTCCCTTCATTCATTTTTATAGGGTTAATATTTTTTGTATATCTTTTTTTTTTGGCATTTCCAGTAGGGGTATCCTCCCTCAGGATGTTTTTTTTTTCAAGTTTCCCGTACCCTCCTCTAGTGGGTGATTTTGAGAATTGTTTTTTTTTCAAGAAAAGTGAGGTGGTCTAGACTCAGTCAGAATTTCTTTACTGTTCCGCATATTATGTTCTTAGTTTATTATTCACACCATTTGTTATTGAATAGGGAAGAAAGGGTTTGGAAATTGTGGAGGTAAAGTGATACCAACAGCAAAATAAAGCTAAAACTGAAAATAAATTATTGAAAAGGCCGTAGAAAACTTGAAAGACCAATGAGATAAAAATGAAGGAACTTGTTGATATAAAGATGGATAGACAGGAGGAAGAAAGAGAGAGAGAGAGAGAGAGAGAGAGAGAGAGAGAGAGAGAGAGAGAGAGAGAGAGAGAGACAGACAGACAGACAGACAGACAGACAGACAGACAGGCAGACAGACAGACAGACAGACAGACAGACAGACACACAGACACACAGACAGACAGACAGACAGAGTTAGAGAGAGATAAAGAGAAAATGGGTAGAAGTCGAGATTCCAGGGGAAAAAGCCGTGACGCCCAGAGAATTAGCAGTGGAGAAAAAGAGCCAAAAAACCACACATGTTATTTTATTTCAGATTTAAAAAAAAATTACATTTCAAACTTCTTTAAATTATTTATCCACCATATTGAGAATCATTTTATGAATTTAAACAAGTGAGAAGCTAATTTTGAACGGATTATAGCTGGTGATTACGTAGTAATGAGAAAAAGAAAATTCTTTACAATGAACTGCAGCTAACATCATTGAATTAACAAACCACCAAATAAGCATATGAAGAAAAAAACTTACCCGAAAAGCAAATAGATTAAAGCAACGATGATTACAAGAGAAATAAAAAGACATGATTAAAAAAAAAAAAGTAAATAATGCATTGGTTAACATACCGGTACCAGAATAAATGAAACGACAAAGAAATGGAAAAAAATACACAGATATAAATATAATTTTAATCGATTGGTTGATTGGATTGGAGTGTATCAAACTGTTACATTATTTTATTTCTCAACCAATTGTTTATCCAAGTAATGAAAACAAGATGTACTGCTGTACCTCGCAATGCCTCTAAAAACAAAACACCATTTATCAGCCAATCAATGATGAAAACTTGACTGCGCCTGAATGATGAAAACTTGACTGCACTTGTTTTCATGTATTATAATAACTTCATAACTTATGGAAGTTTAATGTAATATAGCACTTGTTTTCATGTATTATAATAACTTCATAACTTATGAAAGTCTAATATAATATAGCACTTGTTATCATGTATTATAATAACTTCATAACTTATGGAAGTTTAATGTAATATAGCACTTGTTTTCATGTATTATAATAACTTCATAACTTATGAAAGTCTAATATAATATAGCACTTGTTTTCATGTATTATAATAACTTATAATAACTTCATAACTTATGAAAGTCTAATGTAATATAGCACTTGTTTTCATGTATTATATGCCCACTCTATGATTCATTAAATATCTCTGTGCTCTATTTTGTTTTTTTTTTTTTTGTTTCCACAGTATTTTCATATTGCATTTTTTTCCTAACAACCTACTTACTTTAAATAAGATTGGATCCCAAGTTTTTGAAATGTTTGTTTTGCTGTTATATCAGTACAGGTAGGGGCCTACTGTCGTAACTAAATTCATTTTCACCGGGTACAATTTTTTTTGTGAAAGTTGGATTATAGAATAGTATTTTATGTTGAACATGAACCCAATATAAAGGAAGATAAAAAGCATTTATATTCAGTCATCTTTTTGTTGTTGTCCAGTAACATTCCTAACTAATCGCTACTCATCTACTTTTTCTTCACAAGGGCAGTCTTTTTTCAAAAAAGCCAATATTTTTAAAATTTTGTAATTTTCGTACTGAAATTGACCTGTTTCTCAATAAAGTGATTGAACAATAGAGTGTATTACTCTCTTTAGATTATTTACAAATTAAACTATTACAACTTTCCATCAAATTGTCAATGTGCTCCCCATGAAATATCGGGTTACGTTTTCAACGGCTGGATCCAGCAAAATTCATAAGATTTTTAATTTTCCGAGTCAAGTGTGAGAAAGGCCTATACACCACGTGTAGAATCTAGAAAAACTATCTAAAATCAGGAAAGAGCATAAAATATGTAATTTTTTAACCCTTTCAGTAAGGAGTACATTTACTCCTTTTCATACAAAGTCATGTAGACTTCCCACAGGAGCTAGGTTGGCAGCTCTGCTCTTTGTGAATTCATGAAATGCTGCATAATGCCAATGCCATCCAATTTATTGAATCACTTAAAATCATTGCAAGGCATAGAGTACACTACTTGATTTAAACTGAAGGAGGTATGGAAAAAAGATGTATCTATTTAGAATTTTTCACCATTGAAGAATTACAAGCTAAGAAAAGTAGTCTTTATCAGAGTTCAGAACTAAACCAATGAATGAACATTCCCCAAAGACCGCATTACGCATTTTGTAATATGCGCTGTAGACCGCAAAAATAAAGCCAGTCATTCAGATTTTTTTTGGCAGATTCAGATCTTTTGACAGAATCATTCAGATTTTCTTTCCCTGGAGAGTGGCAGGTCTGTGTATATCCATGATTTGGGTGTTTTAACAATGCTATAGAAACTTTTGTCTAATGTTTTTATGTCATATGCTGGTCCTGTAGCATTCCTAACAAATCGTGTTCACTATTCAATCTTCTCTAGGATCAATTTTAATAAAAGTACCTTGGATGTTACACTCTACTCAAAGTCTTTGTGTTTATAGACAAATATATGCCTTTGTTATTGATATTTTATTGCAAATGATCATATATGTTTGTCCTGGTAACACTCCTAACAGATGGTGGTCACATCAGTTACATAAAAATTTCACCAAAACTATGCTAGCCTGAGGTCTGCACTTTTCACACAACAAATATCAAGAATCAAACCACCAATGCTAGCAGAGTATGCAAAGAGCTTTATATTTGTTTTGAGACTAACTTATAAATGTATATCTGGTAAAAAAAAACCCGAAAGAAAAGGTATACATCATTAAGTATCGACTCTAATCCCTTAAGGAAACGAACTACTTAAGATATGCATACTTTGAAATTCCACATTTATTCCCTTTATAAAGTATTTCTTATACTCCAATTTGTCCCTAACAGTTAAAAAAAAAACAACAAAACCTCCTCATCAACAAGGGTAAATCTCTAATTTGTCCTTTAAATAGTTTGTACTAAAAAAAAAAAGAACCAACCAAATATGTTTATAAATGTATGTGGAAAGAATGCTTGAGCTGTTTAAGTAAAACCCTTGACATTTGTTTTCCTTTTATGTGCCTTTTTCTACCGGATGGGAAGCTGATCTGGTTTCCGGCTATCAAGACCAAGCTATTTATGTGGACGGATGACAGAGTATGAACAACAAGGATTACTACGTGCACATTATTTAATTTAAACTGTATGCTCACATTTTAATTAATCGCGTAGAACCGTCCAAATTTTTAGCTTGTTTGAGAAATAAAAAATGTGCATACTCATTTAGTTCTCATACACATGAGTTCCCAAACTCGCTTCCTTCCAGAGGGTAAAAGCTTCAATACGTCAGAAGACCCTCTCTGTCCTACTGAGAGTATTTAACGAGTAGAACCGGCCTCATAGGGTCTCACAGGTTCGTTCTCCTACAAAAATATTTCTTTGATTCTCTTGGACATTTCCGCAAGAAGAAATACAGACTGACATTAAGTTTATTTGTATGGCTCTTAAATCTTTTTTGACAAATGCAGCTTTTGACGGTGTTGGATCTAATTATATTGTTGGGAAAAGAGAAAAAAAAGTGATTGAGTGGCCAAAAATATTGAAAAAGAGGAGTTTGGAGGTGAACCCCAACAATCAAGGACTGCATATTCTCCAAATTGTTTCCTACCACACGCCAAACTCCTATTCTTGCTGCGGTATGAGCAAGGATAAAATATGTTTTTATTGTCAGACTCAAGATCGGCCGTTGATTATTCCATGAAAAAAAGTTCGACAAAGAGACTTCAATGTTATCTCGACCACCAATGCGAATAGATTGGTCCTGGTGCACACAAGAAACTATTTCAAAAGCCAAAATTTATAGTTTGGATAATCTTGGCAAAGCAATGGGAACAGTCAGTTTGTAAGTTTGACATAACTCGTGCACAACAAGTTGATCTCAGACTTTCCCTGTAGATCAAAGAGACTTCTGTCTGACAAGATGAAACCCATCCATCGATGAAGAGTGATCCAAGCGGATATCAGGGTGAGTGATCTAGCCCTACAGCCACAGTCGTTCTCTACACCAAGGTTAAGGGTACTTAATGTAATATTACTGATGAAGCCAAAACTAAGACGAAACGTCTATCAGGGTGAGTGTTCTAGCCCTACAGCCACAGTCGCTCTCTCCTCCACGGTTAAGGATACTTAATGTAATGTTACTGATGAAGCTAAAACTAAGACTAAACGTCTATGAGATTTTGTATTATGTCATCTTTGTCCATGTTGAGTGATTGTTTACATCCTAAATGAATGTGAAAGGGTCTCGTCTTTTTTCTACACTTATAACTTGGCGGATGAAAACTGTTGCATTATCTCGGCTAGCAGGGGATGTGCAATGATTTCGTAGGATGAGCTTGTTGCCTAAAGCCTCATGGAAATCACCTCTTTCTTATTGTGTACCGCTCACACGTAAACAAGGTATTCAAATGAGTTCTGCTATCTCATTAAGTTAAAATGCCTGGGCAGAGAAATATCGAACTGAAAAAGAAATACAAAAAAAAAAAAATTTAAAAAAATGGAATTTTAAATCTTCTCCAGGGTCAGAGGAATAGAAAGGTAAGAGAAACGGAAAACTCAGGATTTGCGTGATTTATTCGCAGAAAAAAAAAATAAAAAAAAAACAACAAAAACCAATAATAATATTTTTTTTTCTGTAGTCGTTATATGCCATGGGCGAAGGTGTGAAGATCGAATCTGCGCGCGGAGCAAACAATTTCTGTCTTTATGTAGTTTGGTTTGTTTTTCTTCCCCTCTGTTAAAAGATCAGTATTAAAAATGACACCGCAACGCCGGACTAATAGCATGCCGTGGGTTTCGCGACACTTTCTCTCGTTAAACATTCATGAGTAAGCATTAGAGCTCCATGGCTTGATTTTTTTCATCTTTTCAAAACTAATGAGTTTGAAGGATTATAACATTCAAGTGGTGGGTCAACCTGACTGTAGAAATTCAATATTCGTCTGAGTCTACTTCATCAAATACATCTTCCTCTCTCCCTGTCATTTTTGCTCTTTGTCTTCTCTCTCTAACACACTCTCTCTCTCTCTCTCTCTCTCTCTCTCTCTCTCTCTCTCTCTCTCTCTCTCTCTCTCTCTCTCTCTCTCATTTCCTACTGCCTGTTACATACTATGTCCGTCTTCTTCATCTAAATATCTGCCTCGGTCTCTCTCAGTCTGCTATACTCCCTCGTTCAATCTCCCCACCACTTTTTCTACGTGTCTCCCTGCCGGCCTGTTTGCGAGTCTATATACAGATATATTCCATTTTAACCGTAGTTTTACTCATTTGCTTCTCACAATAATGAAAAGTGCAAATTAATTAGTTTCTAGTTACAATCCTCACTTTTTCTCTCTAGTTTCTTAGCAATTATGTTGTTTTTTTTTCCTAACAGCAACTCTTTTTGAATTTTTCAAAGTGCCATTTTTCTGAGTCTCCTTTTCCCACCAGACCGTGATTATTACCGTCATTTGTCCGCTGACGCCAAAACTATTCGAATGTGCCTACTCAAAGATCTGAGGGAACTGCTCGTTATAAAATTTGTCCAAGCCTTCGCATTTCAACAGGACAACCTTTTAAAACCTCTCATTATGCAGTATAGTATTGTGCACACAGTTTTCCTCTGATATACTCGAATTTTTACAACTTGCAACATAAATC
Source organism: Elysia crispata (assembly GCA_033675545.1). Classification (NCBI taxonomy): domain Eukaryota; kingdom Metazoa; phylum Mollusca; class Gastropoda; family Plakobranchidae; genus Elysia; species Elysia crispata. The sequence goes on along the minus strand of JAWDGP010003707.1, from coordinate 63,952 downwards.
CGTATGAAACCAGCTGACTGTGTAAAGATGAGTTCATTAATACAATGAGGTTTTTGATTTCTGTTTGATCCGTTTAATTTGCAGCAAGTTTCTAAGACATTCTGACTGTTGATCATCTCATTTTTCACGAGAAAAAAAAATAATTAAAAAAAAGTATTCTATCCGAAAGAAAAATCCATGACTAAAAAAATGACCTTATCGATTTACTCTATGGAGAGATTTTATTCTCTTCTGTACAGATGAAAAATAGTTGGAAAAACTCGAATCAATTCGAAATAAAAACTATATATGTATATATATATATATATATATATATATATATATACATATATAATTATACGCTAAAACCACACCACATGGGTGATAGGCTTAGAGGATGAACAGATCGTGTACAGCTTTATTTATAATAAAACTAATTTATTTTGAAATTAGAACTTTTCATGGCAAGACTGTCTTCATATGCCAGCTCAATTAAAGAACGCATATGAAGTTAGTTATGTGTTGTTCGAAATTTAATTTGCACCGATCATAAATAAGGGATGGACAAAGTACTTCTCGAAAAAAAAAGGTAAGATCGTGTTGGAACTAGAGAGAAAGATAAAGACAGAAAGAGGGAGAGAGGGAGAGACTCACTAAACGAATACATCTATTCAAAATTACAGTTGAGTATAATCCCCTATCACTTTAGTTAGATCTAGTCTGTTAAAGAGATTAACATGTATACCTTTTATAAAATTTCTTCGTAATCCATCGCATTCATTCAAAAAATATATCTTGTGAATTAAACAAAAAAATAAAAAGACGGCCGATTTCGTAACAACTTCGCCAGTTCTGATACGCCGATTCCGTTCCGAATCTGACGTTCATTTTTAGAAAAAAATATCTCAAAGTCGATTTTATAAAAACATTTTAATCCTTGCTGGTGAAAAAAAAATCAAAAGAATCCGCCGACTGCATATGGCGCCATGAAGCTTGCCCTTCTCTCAAATCTTTCTTTTCGTGCACCCACTCTCTGTCCCACACCTGCAGGAAGACGCCGAAGCACGCCTTGGCTTTACCAAAACGCAAAAGCATATTTTGCTTTGTTCGTTCACATAAAGGTCTTTGATGGATACGTGTCCAGGTACGGGCTGTTGAACTCGCTTAGGGCTGAATTCTTTTCCTTTGTCTACTGTTGTCAACATTTTTGCCGTTGAAGTCATTCGTTAGAACGAAGCGATTTTGCTTCTCATACATGAATCTTTAACCTTTTGTGAATATACACAAGCGAACTGAAATGTGCGATATCATTATGACCATTTTTTTTTCGTTGTTGTTGCAAGTGTGTTTGTTTTAATATCCTTTCCTATGGTTTCTTGCCGTGTTAGATGCATAATATGACGTTGCTTCACGAGAGATGGAGAAGAGTACACAATTAAAAAAAAAAAAAAACAAAAAAGGAAAACCACATAGAACAGCTAAGGAAAGTTCTCAACATCAAATACCCCGTTAAAATCACAAATTCATCTCTTTACAACAAGTGCGAGGAACACCCCCTTTCTATTTATATACTTGAGAACAGGTGGCGCCTTTTCGGGCACATACTTAGAAGAAATATTGAAATACCTGCTAATAAATCAATGAACAGCTATTTCGCCACACACGGAAAAAAGTTTCGGGGCCGCCCTTTAACAACACTACCAGTCGTCCTCAACAAAGACCTATCAAGACTACAAGAAAACACACTACAACTCACAACTAGGGAAGACCTCGAACACCTAAGATGCATCGCCCAGAACAGACAGCAATGGAGAGAACTGTCGACGGGAATCCGAAAAGCTGCCGAAGCGCCCCCGTCGGACGACTGAGACGCGGAAGGCCCTAAGTCAAGTAAGTCACATAGAACACATAACTTTTGAACACTTTTCTATGGAAAACAAATAATGTTTTTTTTTCGGTTTATTTCAACAGAAAAATGGAGGAAGGCAGTTTTTCTGCTATTTCCAAATGCACACACAAACCTTGAGTGATTTAGACGCGGGTTCGTTTATCCAGGGGTAAAAGAAGCATGGTTTGTCTTATTTCTATTGTACATTTACATTGCATCAAAGCGCTATTTTGCACTTCCACACTTTATATATTTTATTGAAATCGTCGACGCTTTATAGTGTCGCCTTCATGCGATGTGAATTTTAGAAAACAGTCTACCATTTTTTTTTTCGTATGGGCGAAAATTTTGCTGAAATATCTCGTTTTCGCGTTTGAGACTACAAGACTTATAATTGAATCTTCTATAAACTTTCCTAGCCTGTGTGTCTGTTTACCAGTCAGTCTGTCTGTAGTTATGCCACTCACTGTTTCCCTCTCTCTCTCACCGCTTTTCTTTACCCAGTCGGAAATGAACTTACGTTAATTTCTGGTCGGTATTATACTTTCGAAAACGATATTCTTTATTGACACAATACCGTCAAATGTCATGGTATTAAAAATTCGTTTGCATGCGTTTTTATCTGCTACTTTAATTAAATGAATAATTTCCTGCCAGCCGCCGATAAGAGTAAAATATAACTTTGCGGTCTTTCCGAGAGAGTTTTATCCCCTAGTTCTCATTAGAATCAGTTAAGGAAACAGTAACACTATGTATATCGCTGTGTGCGACAAACATTCAACTATTTCATGATATGGGGCTAAAGCATCCGCCCTGATATTCTCAACAAGGTTTTTTGTGTTGATTCGAGTCCTGTGGACAATCAGTTTCTAACAACACACAAAAAACCCCACGGAATTGCATTGTGGCGATGCTTATTGAACAGTCTCTAATATGCTGTGTGGAGGTTCAGTTATAAAAGGCCAATGTGATTCAAAAAAATGGTACCGCTGCCCTTTTTTTGATATAAAGCGTCCTACAAATTATTATTTTTCAACTTAACCAAATTGACACAAAATGACACAAGCTTTTTCATTTTATTTCTACTTTAAAACCTTGGTAATCTCTAACTTAACCTTCAGGCAAAACTTTTTTTTTTTCTAATACAGATTCAGAAATAAAACATAAAAGATAGGTTTAATCTGCCCAGAGCACGATTAGAAATAAAAAAAAATCTTTAGGACGATAAGTACCTGGATGATAACTGGACAAGTTGATTGTTCTAAGATTTAATTCGCAGCTTCTATCTCAATCATCAAACTCGGGTCTTTTTATCATTATTTTGAAGTACTTCTGTGTTCCTAGAGTGGAATTAGAAATGACGGTTGATCGTTTTTGTTATATTTACTAAATATTTAGTACACCCATATACTATAATCTTGGAATGACTTTCGTGATTCTTGTCACCTCCATTGTATGTAAGTTCATATAACCAGTGGCTTTCATTGCCTTAGACATTTGTGTGCGTCTTGTTATGTCACGATCCGCTTTGCAATTATTTCTATATTCGTAGAAATGTGTACACTGTTTGTCAAACAATGTCGGAACATTTTTAAAGCGTAAAATATACTGACAGGAGAACTATGGGGAACAAACTTTGTATACCATGAATTGCGGTTATTGTGCCAATGATTTTTAAATATTCTTTTCTTTGCAATTTACTTAACAATAATGAATTTGATTATTTTTAGAAAATCAAGATTTCGCGATTTTGCAGTTAGAGCATCATACTAGTCTTAATAGATATCTGAATTTTTGATTGGGCACAATGAAAAGCATTCAAGTTTGATATTTTGCCAGTCTCTCAGATTCTTTCATGGAGTTGACAATGGAATAGTATCTTAAAAACAGATTTTAATGATTTTAGGAGCATTGTTTTGTCAAGTTTTCGTAATCACTGCTTGGTGTTTTCCCGATATTTATTTTATAAACGTTGATGAAAAATGAAATTCACCTATAGAAAATAAATATGCATGACGAGCATTAAAGTCTGAGTTGGCTGTCAGTTGTTTGCTGTAGGTTTTAGATTTGAGAAAGAATGTAGTTTGTCATGAACTAATCTTTCATGTTACCCCCAAGCCATCCATCCGGTTCCTCATTCATACCGGTATCTGGTTTATCTTAACGTGTAACAATACGCCTTTATCTTTTTAACGACCTTTAGGGATAATTATGTTTGGGTCTGCTGACATGACACAACGAATCTAACTCTACAACGACTAAGGTTATATATATATATACATTGTACTTATACTTTGTTTTAGGTTTTGCTAGCTCTTAGTTTTGGCAGAACTTTCGTAGTCGAAATTTATATAAAATACAATAATTATGCGTAGTTTTAGCAGTCAATATTAAAGTGCATGTTTATACGTGTTTTGAGTTTTTGTTAAAAGATCTTGACCTTTAGAACGCACTAGAATGGTCTTGGGGAAATATTACTTTTCAAGCCTATTTGCCTTTGACTTTACAAGGCGTAAGGTGTTTGAGTCTATATCTAGGCATATAAATCGCTTAACCTGGTCTTATAAGATGGTATTAATCATAGCGAGAGAAAGAAAGAATGTAAAAAAAAGAATTACTTTCTAAAACATAGCGAGAGAAAGAAGGAATTTAAAAAAAAATCACTTTTTAAAACACAGCGAGAGAAAGAAAGAATATAAAAAAAATGTTTCAAACATAGCGAGATAAAGAAAGAATATGAAAAAATTTCTGTTCAAAACATAGCGAGAGAAAGAAATCATGTAAAAAAATAATAGTAAAAAAAGTTATGTTCAAGCCGGTTAAAATTTTTAATTTGTACCAACCCTTATCTCAAGTGGAAGACGTTAGTTGAATTAAACATCGTAAAATTTCTGAAAAGCATGTACTCTTTGTTATGATCATATTTGAATGAATGCAAGTCAACTGGACTTTAGACTCTTGTAAAATTTCTAATAAGCATGTGCTCTTTAAGTGTAATGATCATATGTGAATGCATGCCATTTCTCTTGAACACAACATTCATTTGAATAGATGTGTTCTGAATTATCATACCTGGAGCTATGACGCTGACCTGGTTTCTAAATACAGAACCAGGAACTTAATTGCGTATAACATAATCTTAGGTTTGGGCTCCAGTTAAGCATTTAAACACAATCGCTTACAGCTGAATAATAAATTTGCCTTTTATCCAAACATGGATTTTTCTGATAAGTAAAACAGAATAAACAGTTCAACAAATTGTCGTAGCCGGTCAAATATCATTTGAGACTAATTTATTTAGTGTAAATCAGGTCAAGCTCGATCTAGTACATAATGTGTTCTGACAAAATTAGCCCAGTTCTAGCCGTTTCACTGACGATTATTTCACTTAATGTCTGTGCAGGTGAGATTTAAAAAAAAAAAAATATTTTTGAAAGACATGCAAAACGTAAAGCTTCACTGTTTCTATTACTATGATAAGAGCTTTACTGGTCTAATGATAAGACTTTAAATCTGGGGATTCGATTTGAATACTGACAGATATTTGACCTTTCTTTGCGGCTTTGGAAGATTTTTTTTTTAACTTCTGTGTTACTCAATCAAAATGTCATAAATTGTATAGGTAGAGCAAAACTATTAAGATATTTGTATATCCATTATGTGTGTCATTCTGATAAATTGGACAGATATATAACTGTCATTGGGCTTGCGCTATTATTATGTCCCAGTTACGAATATTTTATGGGGATCATCTGTTCACTAAAACGGCGGATAATTTATAAGGTTTAACCTTTAATTCAAATGATCCAAAAATTGCCTAATTGCTATGATAACAGCTTCAAAATAGACAAGAGAACACGAGGATTAATCGAATTGAATGCCTCCTAAAATAGGCTCCATTGCACTTTTCTGACAGTAAAAGGTGTATATTTTTATTCTGAGTTATTCTACTCAGCAGTGTAGGATAATCTTGTGCTCTCAGAAGAAGATGATGATGAAGAAGAAGAAGAAGAAGAAGAAGAAGAAGAAGAAGAAGAAGAAGAAGAAGAAGAAGAAGAAGAAGAAGAAGAAGAAGAAGAAGAAGAAGAAGAAGAAGAAGAAGAAGAAGAAGAAGAAGAAGAAGAAGAAGAAGAAGAAGAAGAAGAAGAAGAAGAAGAAGAAGAAGAAGAAGAAGAAGAAGAAGAAATGGAAGAAAAAGAAGAAATATTTGTAGAAAAATTAAGAGGGCTAGGGCGAGGATGTCCTTTAATATAGAACTTCAAATTAGAATTGAAGGCGTAAAGCCGAAAGCTTACGTGCTTTGTTTTGTTTTGTAAATTTCGGAGCTGCACTCTACTTTTTTTTTTTACCGTGCTTCGCAACTATTCACAAAGCTCCACTGCGACTTTCAATTTTAACGGACTTTTCCAGTTTCACAACTATTTCTGCTATTGCTTCTGATGTGATGTTTATACAATTTTATTTTGATGCTAAATGGTGTGACAATAAATACACAGTTATGTTGGTTTTACACTTTTTCTCTAATGCTTAGTGGTATCATAATACGGACATTGTTGTGAAAGAGTTTATCGCATAATCTGAAGTGCAATTGAGAATTCTTGGGAAATTGTGTACTTTATCAATAACAGAAGAAAAAAAAATAACAGATACACCAACTCTTTGGCTCTCCACCATTTTCTTCCTCAAAGCCCAGACGTCCTGTACCACCAATGGTTGGTTCGGCCCCAACTGCCAGTACCAGTGTCACTGTGCTGGGTCTGCTCCTTGTGATAAAGTCGACGGTTCCTGCAGCTCAGGCTGTCACCAGGACTGGTTTGGACCTGCCTGTCAATATGGTGAGTTTTTAATTCTCTATTCTGCCTAATTAACGCACAGGGTAGGGTATCAATAACAATAAAAGTAAAATTGTATTTCCTTGTAAACATTACTTACATATCATTGCTCGCTAACCGTTATTTACTGGACAAAAACAAAACAATTTTCTATTGTAATTAAATTAGGAAACTAGTGCTAACGGAGGTCAAAACGTTTTTTTCGATGCTGTAATGTCTGAATAACGATTAAAGTGTTCAGTTAAACCCAATCCCTCGTTCTGTTCTCTTGTTTTTATTATGACTCACAACTTTCTTCATAACTAAACAACTTGGTGACGGAAATGGGATTAGACCTTGTTGAATGTCCGAGCATCATGAGAGAGAGAGAGAGAGAGAGAGAGAGAGAGAGAGAGAGAGAGAGAGAGAGAGAGAGAGAGAGAGAGAGAGAGAGAGAGAGAGAGAGAGAGAGAGAGAGAGAGAGAGAGAGAGAGAGAGAGAGAGAGAGAGAGAGAGAGAGAGAGAGAGAGAGAGAGAGAGAGAGAGAGAGAGAGAGAGAAAGAGAGAGATGCCTCGATGACTAAATGGCTGTAACATTCAATAGAATGTAGATCAAGATCTGGAAGAGCCAAATAGACCTTATTTTTTTTAAAAATATATTTTTAGCCTAAGTGGTAATAAAATACACTATCCGAGAAAACCACGCAGGCAAAAGATATTCGCCGGAATTTTGTCCAGTGTTGGCCTCACCGAACACTAAAAGCAGACGATAGCAGTAATCAATAATCCCATTAATAATCAAATTTCGGAACTAGCTTAGAATTGAGAGTTGGTTATTGGTATGAAGAAGACCGAAAAAAAATTCACAACATACCTAAACTAAACTAAGAAAACTCACAAAATTACATGTTGACAAAATACATATTACTCTTTTTTATAAATCAATTGCTCATAGCATAGTCTTTTTTTATAACAGCCTAAGAGTGGGAATTGTGGCAGGCAAGATATAAAAGGCCTATGGAAGGAAGATAAATGGAGCCAGTAAATTTACAAGACAATTTGATTCATTCGATGATACTTTCCGAGATTTGTCACCTCGGAAGATAAAGAAAATAATTAAGGACACAGGCCATCCCTTGAACTCTTTCATTTTTTAAATCATCTAGAAGTAATCATTTGTTGTCCATCCCTACTGAAGGTAACAGACATTTAAACTCATTAATCGCACGCAGTAATAGGCTATATAATTCCATCTCCATGCGCAGTTATAATAGGTTTTTCCGTAGAGGTGGCTCTTAGCTTATTTCATCGACTCACCAAAAACTTTATGAAATATAATCATATGCATATTTTTTCTTCATATTGCAGTCGAACAGTCCATAATATAACTAAACAGAGAAGATGTAAATTTAGACAGCGCTGAATTGCATACTAATTTTGGACACCTCAAATAAAATAAGAGGGTTTTAAATGAAATCCAGCCATAGAGAAAGCCGTTAAAAATTATAACCTCAAATGTTTCGAGTATCAAACATTTCTCTAGCTCTCTCTTCAACAGGATAACCATGATTTCATAGATGCTTACATTAATACTTTTTTTCTCTGAAACATTTTTCTCTCCAGCACGGATGAGTTTCAATACCAGTAGTGGTAGAGAGCCGTGGCTGACAGACAACGACGATACGACCTGTAACACCGGGAATACCCAGTCTGTCACTGTCACACTGGACACGCCCATCCCCCTCACATGGGTCAGACTTGTGGTCAGGGATGCAGGTACCGTAACTAAAATTTGGTTGTCTGATTATATGCCATGTTTGTTGAAGAATTCATGTAAATAAAAGATCACCAAGAATCAACCAATACAATAAATTTCTCTGAAAGACAACATTGTTGTTTCCTTGTCTGTTGTTCTTATCTTTAAAATAAACGAACATCGCCTATTTGAAAAAAAAAAAAAAACCAACAGCGTTGCTTCAACTTACTGTTGTCTTCCAGATATTTGAAAAATAAAACTTTACTCTCAAATTTATAAACCTGCTACTTTTGTAGTCTAAGTTTGCATGAATTTTTCTTTTTCGTGATTTTTTTTTGGAAAATGACTTGAAATTTGACAGAGTAAACTGAATTGTTGGTGGAAAGTTTAAACTTACAGGGTTTTATTAACGATTTTATTATTTTAGTACATTGCTATTTCGTTTGACTTTAAAAATATTATAGAAATAAATCAATTCTCTTCAGTTCATCTCGACCAGATCCAGCTGAATTATCAGCTGTCAGGTTCCTCTACGCCACTGGCCTGTCTAGATGTCCGTAAGGCCAAGGTAGACAATTTAACTCTAGAGATCGAGTGCTCCACTACAGAATCAGTCAGTGGCGCTACTCTGTCTGGGTCAGGGATCACAGGACTGTGCTCTCTGTACATCAGTGGAGGTAACAATTAGTTGAAGTTTTTATTAATTTTTTATGTAAATCAACACAAGCTGAAAGCATGGTTTCCATTAAAAAACATGCAATTAATGGTTTTTATACATTTATATTTACAGCTAAGTCGTTTCTTCAGCCTTTAGAATTTATTTTTTCTGTTTTTTTTTTTAATCCGAGATAATAACTGATAATTCGTTTACACAGGCTTTTTTGAGCTGAGCAAATAAGTTGTCAACTAAGCAAATTAAAATCATAACAAAGGGTAAAGCAAGAAAATATGAGTATAATATCAAATTTTAAAGCTGCACAAATAAGTTATCAGCTAAAAAAATGAAAAACATAACAAAAGGTAGAACAAGAAAATATTAGTATAATCTTAAATTTAAAGCTGAAACATTTAGACAAATCAACTATTTCTGTTTAAGTAACATTGAGTGTACAATTAATATTAAAATCAATAAACGGAGACGCCATTGAAGCTGTTGAAGACTGGTTAGGGGCCCTTTCTTGGTCATTTTACTCTCAAGGACTTTCGAAGATTAAAGAGAGTTAACAAAAATGTGTAACCCTCCGTGGTGTCTCTGTAGACTTAAAAGTGTGAGTGGCAAGTAATAAAGCTATATCTTGATTGCTTCATACTAAAGATTTCTTGACCTTCCCCTCTCCGGTTGTATTTGCTGATTCAACCATCCATCACCTTATCCAAAACGATCTGCAAAATTGCCTTGGTACGTCCAGCGTGAGAATCTCTGGAAAATTGGTTGAAAGGATAAAAGTCAGCAGCTGCACGTAAAATGCCTCTGCTATTGCAGAACAATTTGTCCCAATATATTAATTTCGCTTTATCTATGACAAAGCAATGAAAAAGACAATCATAATCGATCCATGTGTTGTGGAAATCTATACATAGTCATTTTAATCCTGTGCGAAAGATCTTATTATCCCGGTAATAGGTCCACTGCCCTCAAACATATTGTAACTGCCCATTATCTCAAGGTCTAAGTAAAGCAATCACTGCTTGGAAGCTAAACCCCAATCGAGTGTCCAATATCTTGTCTAGTATTTTTTTCCTAGCTACATCTCGACCCTGAACAGGCCATAGCGGTTCTGCTGAAGGAATCAGTTTGCCCTGAATTCTGATGAACGTTACTGTGAATCCAGACATCGTCTGTGAGACACTTCTGTCTAATGTTGGAAACCGCGCGCTATCATATCTATTGATTTAGAAATCTTTGGTCTTTTGGTCCTTAATAATGAATCTTATAATGACAGCATGCAGAATTCAGGAACCCTTGATGCTTGCAATCAAATGAGGGTCGCCCTCTCTAAATTCTCGCCTATTTCCATCTGAGTTCTCTACATCAACTCGTTTTTGTCGTGCATCAACCTCATTCCAATGAGTGGAAAAAAACAACAGGAAAAATACAACAAGAAACAATAATTTATGACTCCTTCAATACCAGAAACATAGGTTTGCTTATAAAGTAATTTTATTATGAATAACTCGTATGAATAAACGGGTATGTTGTTCTTCCGGATAATTCTTAGTTGGTTGACAAAACTAAAAATTCTGCCAATTTAATTCCTTGCTGAGAGTGAGCTAGTCGAGCTCAGTTGAAACTGAACCATAATGTCAAGAGTTGAAAAGATATGGGCAGTTCATTTGGTATCAGAGCGATAACTCTTGCTTTTGACAAGATCAATGCGGATTTTGATAAGTCATTGCGGTTAAAATAATGCAAATTTTAAAATCAAATATCAATCCAAACATGCTTCATAAAGAAGAACGGTATTTTCTGGGGGGTCTTTGTGTATTTTATTTTAACTCTTCAAACGATTCATTAACCTAGTAAGACTATTTTTTCTAGCAGAGCGCAACTTTTATCTTGTTTTAAATCTTTGGGTTTCAGTGGAGTTTTTATTCCTTGTGGAGCATGAGATAGAGCCTATCTGATGAATTACGATTGTCAAGTTGAACAAAACACCAATACCAAATATTTCCAAATTTAATAAGACAATTAATGCAGACTTTTAGAGTTGATAAAACTAGGCACTTACCCTTACAACCAAAGAGCACAAATAAGCTATAGATGTCATCCCTCTGACATCGCTTGTAGCATGTCCCTTGGAAAGATCGATTACTGTTATAGCTATCAAGTATCCTTCCCTCCGCTAGCCTGTGGCATGTCCTTTGGCATGACTGATTACTGTTATAGCTATCAAGTATCCTTCCCTCCGCTAGCCTGTGGCATGTCCTTTGGCAAGACCGACTACTATTGTAGCTACCAGGTATCCTTCTTTCCGCCCGTAGTATGTCTTTGGAAAGACCGATTACTGTTATAGCTATCAAGTATCCTTCCCTCCGCTAGCCTGTAGCATGTCTTTGGAATGTCCCATTACTGTTGTAGCTATCAGGTATCCTTCCCTCCGCTAGCCTGTGGCAAGACCGATTACTGTTGTAGCTATCAGGTTTCCTCCCCTCCGCTAGCTTGTGGCATGTCCTTTAGCAAGACTGATTACTGTTGTAGCTATCAGGTATCCTTCTTTCCGCCTGTAGCATGTCCTTTGGAAAGACCGACTACTGTTGTAGCTATCAGGTATCCTTCCCTCAGCCTGTGGCATGTCCTTTGACAAGACCGATTACTGTTGCAGCTATCAGGGATCGTTCCCCCCAATAGCCTGTGGCATGTCCTTTGGCAAGACTGATTACTCTTGTAGCAATTAGGTATCCTTCCCCCTGCTAGCCTGTGGCATGTTCTTTGGCAAACTGATTACTGTTGCAGCTATAAAATATCCTTCCCTCAGCCTGTGGTATGTCCTTTGGCAAGACTGGTTACTCTTGTAGCTTTCAGGTATCCTTCCCTCAGCCTGTGGCATGTCCTTTGACAAGACCGATAACTGTTGTAGCTATTAGGTATCCTTCCCTCCGCCTGTGGCATGTCCTTTAGCAAGACCGGTTACTGATGTAGCTATCAGATATCTTTCCCTCCGCCTGTGGCATGTCCTTCGGCAAGACTGAATACTATTGCATCTATCAGATATACTTCCCTCCGCCTGTGGCATGTCCTTTAACATGACTGATTACTGTTGTATCTATCAGGTATCCTTCCCTCCGCCTGTGGCATGTCCTTCGGCAAGACTGAATACTATTGTATCTATCAGTTATCCTTCCCTCCGCCTGTGGCATGTCTTTTGGCATGACTGATCACTGTTGTAGCTATCATGGTCACGTTGAAAACCATAGAAAGAGCTAGGCAACTGACAAGATGTCATTAATGGCGAACCACTACGGCTGGCCAAGCAGATGACTTCCTTTTTATGGGGCAATGTTTTTGCACGTCAGTAAAAGTACTGCTACTATAGAAGGCAATTGATCTAACAAGGCAAAAAAAGTTCAAGAAAGAAATTAAACGACATGAATGAGTGGTTTGTGACACGCAGGCCAGTCTCGTTCGGTAGGTCTTGTCATGTGTCCCAGGTGACACATGATTGTCAGAAAGCGTCTGTGCGCAAAATGACAATAAAAGCTTCAGCAACATGGAATGTTTTATATAACACCTAACAAGACATGAAAATGATGAAAGTAAATATTCTAGGCATGAGCGAGGTCAGAATGATGGCAAGGCGCAGGAAAGATAACATCAAGAACGTTCGAAACATTTTACTCAAAAGGTACAAAAAGTAAGAGAGCATTGACTATTCTACTGAACCAAGACATTGGAAAATAAAGTCAAAATATATTTGATACTATCAAATCGAGTTTTACTATTCAAGATTGCAGAAAAACCGTTGGACCTTAACGTCATTCAAATAATTAAACTCACCTGCCTCAACTAGTAGCGATGAGAATCAAGTTGAATGGTGTCATACCAACAGCCTTATTTTTGGAAACACATGAAGGAAAGGGACATTAAAAAACCCAGGAGATGAAAGAAGAAACCAGATCGATTACATCCTCATTGGTAAAAAATTAGATATGCAATTGTTATAATGATGTTGCATCAATGGCTACTAAATTAAAGTTAAAACTTAAGAAACGCCAAAATAAACCAAGATACATAAAATTGACTTGTCTTTAAAAATAGCCAAGCAGATCCTTCAAGAAAAGCATCGTTTGGCTGTTCTAACTAAGTTTGAAGTATAAAGAAAAGCTGAGAAAGTTCATTAACAATAAGTAAAATTCAAACTAGCGGTTATAGAGGCAGCAGAGGAACAATTACTAAGAGTCGAAACGGAAGCAAAATGATAAGGGGTGACTGAAAATATTTTAGAACCCATGGAGGAAATAAGTAGAGAAAAAAGAAAACAACAGAGAAAAATGCGATACATTGCATAATATACAAAAAAAATTAAAAAAAAAAAAAATGAAACCAAAAAGAAGTGGATTAGTGATTAGGGCAGCAATATCAAAAAATACCACGGACTCACTGAGCACAAAATGTACAAAAACACTGAAGAAATCTGTCAAAAAAGTATGCTTTTCCAAGGATGTCTTAAATAAAAAAAAACAAAAACAAACGGTGACATCATATTTTTAAGAGAACAAATCCTACAAAGATTAAAAGACGACATATGAGAACTTTTTGAAGAAGACAGAAAGGATCACGATGTCTTAAGGTTTTTTCTGGTCCACCTATCATGAAAGATGTGTTTTGGGCAGCAATAAGAAAGATGAAATGTGGCAAAGGAACAGGCTTTAACAGTATATCAGTGGAACTTTTAGAAACACTGAAGACTTGGTAGTTATTGAGATCTCAACATCGCTCACTGAAATTTATGATCCAGATCAAATTCCACCACACGTCTCCAAATATATATATATATATATATAGCACTGCCAAAGAAACAAGGTGCAAAAAAGTTTGAACTGCATATCATCAAAATACTTTTAAGAATCACCATGATTTTAGTTAGAAACATATCGAACCAGAAATAGCAAAGGAAATGCGTGGCTTTGCAGAGAGAAAAGGTACGACAATGCAATTTGCACACTTAGAACTATAATTGCATGAGTTCTGGCAGTACAAGAAAGGTACGCCTGCTTCATTAATTACACCAAGGCATTTGAAAGAGTACAACATGATGAGCTAATCACATAACTATCACAGATGAAGATAGATGGACAAGACCTACAAGTGATCAAAGCCATGTACTGGGAACGGACAGCAGCAATGAGAGTTGATAGGAAAATCAGTTTATCCAAAAAAAAAAAAAAAAAAAAAAAAGAGTGACAAAAATACAAGGATGTGTGCTTCCCTCAAATTTTCTCTCTCCCTACAGTGAAAGAACAATATGAAACCTAAATGGATGTCTATGAATTAAAGTAGGAGGCACATGGTAAACAACTTGAGATACGCTGATGACACTGTATTAATTGTTATAATTAAAGAAGAATTGCATCTATTATTAGACATGGTTGAAGGAGAAAGCATAAAGAAAGGATTGGAATTGAATAGCAAAAAGGTAGAAGCAATCATGGACATCAACCGAAACAAAGAGTGTCCTCAGATCAACATCTTGATCAACAGGAATAACTCAAGCAAACAGTTCATACTGAAATTTTATGAAGAATAGGGCAAACAAAGAAATCAAATAATCACAACTCCATTGAAACAAGAAGAAGAGGCTGGAGTGATATATTGCACTCATATTGATGTATGCATGCGAAGCTTGGACTTTATCAAAACAGTTACATAAAGGCAACAGAAATGTATTTCCCTACAGAGAAAGTTATGAATATCTGGGATTGCAAAAAAAATTTAAAAAAAAAACAACAACCAAATAGTGTTCCGAAAAATAGTGACACAACAAGATCACTCCTAAATAAAATACGTAAACGCCAGGCAACAATTCTTAGCCCTGTGATGAGACGAGATAAACCAGAACATCTTGTTACAACTTGAATAATCGAAGGAAAAAAGCATGGAAAACAGCGCAAAAAGATGTTGGATGGATTAACAAAGTGCTAAAAGAAGAACGAGTGAAAATATACCAAAAACACTACCTCCATTTAACTTTGACTCATGTCAAATCTCCAGTAAATAATAACAAAATTATTGAAACGAAACTGTGAATCCTTACTGCTTAGTCCTGGCAGGTTTGTTAATTCATTAAAAAATTATTCCACTGTAATAAGGCGTAAATATGACATGAAAGTTTACCTATGCATTAGAAAAGGGGAAGAAATATCATATTTCAAACGGTTTAAGCATTATGTTGTTCGCTTTAAATTGTTTCCTAACAGTAATAAGTATAAAGAGGTGTCTAAGAATATTATCATGCCAAACTAAAGAGATAATAAAAATAGAAGGTGTGAGCTAATCTGTCTAGTATTTCTAATTCTTCAGGCCGTAACGTTGCTCTAAAACAGACGACCAGGCAGTCTTCTAGGTACAGTGCTGAAGGGCCAGACATCTATTACTCCCGGAATGCTGTGGATGGAGTTCTTCCACGAGATACTAGATATTCGGCCTGGTCTACCTGTACACATACTGAATATCCCTCAACAACTCCTGGCTGGTGGACTTTGACATTCTCACAGGCTGTGGATGTAACCAGGTTCCTCATCTACAACAGACGTAATAAGAAAATAAAGCGAAACACATTAGCTAATGTAAACCTGTATATTAAAAAAGGATCATGACAATATAATAAATTACAAAAGATACATAAAGAATTCAATCAACATATTTTCACAGAGCAACTTTCAATTGAAGAGCATACAAGGTTTAGACTCTTCAAGATGAATCTTTCTGTCTCGACATCACAAGCTGACTCCGCTAAAGATTAACTTTTCTTACAAATTTTGTCACTTTATTGAAGCAACAGCTTGGCTACTTTTTTAAGTCTCTTAAGTCAACTTTCATTACTAGAGAGCCTTAATTAAAGGATACGACTATATTAAACCAACAGAGGGAACGGGAATCTCTGGTATCACTTTAGGGTCTAGAAAACTTTCAACCACATCAGTAACAAGGATTAAAATGTTTATAATACTTTTAGAGTCGGTGGAGCTAGAATAGATCTTAACTTCGCAGCTACACAGGAATAAAATCGGTATTTCTCATAGACGTAAAACACACTCCCTCTTCTCAGCAAGGACCAGTGAACATAAAATTTTCTTTGACCTAAGGCATGCAGGGGCTTAAGAACTAATTTGAATTTGCAGTTTTTCTAGTATGTTCGATTCTTGTTACAAAGGCTCACGGTGAAAGAATGGATGGCAAGAGGAGAGTTATAGACAACGAGACAAAGGCAAAGAGACAGGATATTTAAACACATATGAGGACAAAGCTACCTGGATGAGAGAGAGAGAGAGAGAGAGAGAGAGAGAGAGAGAGAGGGGGGGGGGGAGACAAAAGAGAAAGAGAAAATGTGAGAAAGATACAGAAGGGAAGGAGAGAATGTGAGAAAGAGAGAGAGAAAAAGATACAGAGGGGAAAGAAAGAATATGAGAGGACGAGAAATAGGCAAAGTCAAAGACAGAGACAAATAAAGAGATAGACAGACACACACTATCCAGAAGAAAGGGGCAAAGAGAAGAAAGGTGTATGTAATAAAAAAAAGAAAGAGACAGAGAGATAGGTAAGAGTGAATAAAAGGGATGAACTTAGACATAATTGATGAGTAAAATAGTAGATCCAAGGGCTGCTATTCTCTTACTATTAACTTTACATTACAGTTACACATCAAGAACTGAACTGCGCTTTTTACTGACGCCAGTAATGAAATCTCAGCCGAAAGACGAGTACACCTTGCTCGCCGTGTTGTTGAGGAGCGCCGAATGTCAGCTTCAAAAACCCATTTAGGTTATTCCATCACACGGTCTGTAGTATCACCAAGTGTGTTGCTCCCAATATTCTTTGTCCCTGTCGGTTATTTCATCACAAGGTCTATTAGTATCACCAAGTGTGTTGCTCCCAATATTCTTTGCCCCTGTCGGTTATTTCATCACACGGTCTGTAGTATCACCAAGTGTGTTGCTCCCAATATTCTTTGCCCCTGTCAGTTATTCCCTCACACGGTCTGTAGTATCACCAAGTGTGTTGCTCCCAATATTCTTTGCCCCTGTCGGTTATTCCCTCACACGGTCTGTAGTATCACCAAGTGTGTTGCTCCCAATATTCTTTGCCCCTGTCGGTTATTCCCTCACACGGTCTGTAGTATCACCAAGTGTGTTGCTCCCAATATTTCTTAGCCCAATTTATTATTCTCTCACATGGTCTGTAGTATCACCAAGTGTGTTGCTCCCAATATTTCTTAGCCCAATTTATTATTCTCTCACATGGTCTGTAGTATCACCAAGTGTGTTGCTCCAAATATTTCTTAGCCCAATTTATTATTCCCTCACACGGTCTGTAGTATCACCAAGTGTGTTGCTCCAAATATTCTTTCCCCCTGTCGGTTATTCCATCACACGGTCTGTAGTATCACCAAGTGTGTTGCTCCCAATATTCTTTGCCCCTGTCGGTTATTCCCTCACACGGTCTGAAGTATCACCAAATGTGTTGCTGCCAATATTTCTTGGGCCCATTTATTATTCCCTCACACGGTCTGTAGTATCACCAAGTGTGTTGCTCCCAATATTTCTTAGCCCCATTTATTATTCCCCCACACGGCCTGTAGTATCACCAAGTGTGTTGCTACCAAAATTTCCTAGCCCGATTTATTATTCCCTCACACGGTCTGTAGCATCACCAAGTGTGTTGCTCCCAATATTCTTTGCCCCTGTCGGTTATTTCATCACACGGTCTGTAGTATCACCAAGTGTGTTGCTCCCAATATTTCTTAGCCCCATTTATTATTCCCTCACACGGTCTGTAGTATCACCAAGTGTGTTGCTCCCAATATTTCTTAGCCCCATTTATTATTCCCTCACACGGTCTGTAGTATCACCAAGTGTGTTGCTCCCAATATTTCTTAGCCCCATTTATTATTCCCTCACACGGTCTGTAGTATCACCAAGTGTGTTGCTCCCAATATTTCTTAGCCCCATTTATTATTCCCTCACACGGTCTGTAGTATCACCAAGTGTGTTGCTCCCAATATTTCTTAGCCCCATTTATTATTCCCTCACACGGTCTGTAGTATCACCGAATGTGCTGCTTCCAATATTCTTTGCCCCTATCGATTATCCCGTCACACTGTAGGTAGTGTCACTAAATGTGCTGCTTCTAATGTTCTTTGCCCTTATCGGTTATTAAGTCACACGGTAGGTAATTTCACCCAATGTTTTGCTCCCAATATTATTTGGCCCTTTCAGTTATTCTCCACACACGATCTTTAATCGCTTCGTGTTTGGGGAGGCCGGTCTGTTATATCAAACCTGTTATATTGTGGTCAACTTTCGTTTACATGGGAGAGGAAAATGTGGGATGACTCACAGATTCGGCCCAGCTGGTTTGCTTCAGCAACCATCTCACCAGTTTCGCGCAAACAACCTAGTTATACCACAACAGGAACACTTGGTTTTTATACAACGGCTATAAGTCACATTTCATAGAATCTGGCAAACCTGAAAAAGAAATAAACCTATAAACCAATGTGGTGAAGCTAATATGCACTAGATTTTCACTTGTTCACATCACTCTATTTTACGACTCACATCTTATATTTGAAGAGCAAGAAGCAATTGGATTTATATATATATATATATATATATATATATATATATATATATATATATATATATATATATATATATATGTTAAATATATATATGAATATAAATCTCAAAATCTGCAAGAACCAATACTATTCGCAAATGCTTTTAGAACCTCCCCCTAATTGCCTCTATAGCATCTTTTTTTCACCTCTTCACCGCTGTGATACTGAGAAAACGTGAAAAAAGATAGAAAGAAGAAATATGTGAAAGAAAGTAGAAGAAAAAATAGAGAGGTCGTATGGAAGTGGACATACTTAGTGGCCAATGAGAAAAAAGTGTAAGGAAAGTTAAATGGACACTTTTACATATATATATATATATATATATATATATATATATATATATATATATATATGTATGTGTGTGTAAATATAAAATTAGGATTTAAAGTGCCAAGTTAGGGAAAAGGAGAGAGAGAGAGAGATAGATAGATAAAGAGAGAGGAGAGAGAGAGAGAGAGAGAGAGAGAGAGAGAGAGAGAGAGAGAGAGAGAGAGAGAGAGAGAGAGAGAGAGAGAGAGAGAGAGAGAGAGAGAGAGAGAGAGAGAGAGAGAGAGAGAGAGAGAGAGAGAGAGAGAGAGAGAGAGAGAGAGAGAGAGAGGGTGAGGGGGCAGGCACACACAGATTGTGTGTGAATGAATGGCAATGATACAAATTACAATGAAACGGTTGGATGAAGGGGAGGAGAAAACTTTGGGTAGGTATAAAAAGTAGTTTATTGTGTTTTACGTTGTCACCTTATCTTATAGAAGATTTGGCAGTCATTGCGGCTTCCCTGAGTTTCTTGTTTATGTTTGTTGAGTTCTCAACAGTACAGGATTTTTATTGTATGTTTTTTAGTTCGGTAATACCAACAAATATAAATATTTTCTGCTTGCATGATATTAATTGGTTAAAAGCAGTATCAAATTTTCTGAAGAAGACGGATCTCACAATCTTAAGCGAAAGAGAACAGGACTCATCTTCTCATGTCTTTGCTTTTATCGCCGATAGTGCAGGAAGTTCAATAACTCGAATTATTCGATATTTTCCAGACCGATTCCCTGTTATTTTTAAACGCAGAGTTAATTATTTTAATCTTTGCATGTAAAACTAGAGATAGGCAGCTAACTAAAAGTGATCAACATTTTTTAAAAAAAATTTCATTTCATAGAGACAAAAAATTCCTTTACATATAATACGTGAATATCCTGTCATAATACAGACGAATGTTTAGCTCTGTCAGATGAGTTTTTTGCATGGAATAAGACTAGCTCTTAGCTGCAGATAAAGGCAAGAAAACGAAGAAAATATGGACAAGTGTGTTACAGTTTTAAAAAAAAAAGCATATTTTGGACACCAAAATGAAAACAAATTATGCATAGCACCTAAAGAAACCCAAATAATAAAACAAATTCCAAATTCAAGATGGAAAGACCCCAGGAAAGGATGGGGAGAGGGGCCGAGATTGAAAAATCTCCAGGAATGTAAGCCAGACACAGAATGCATGTTTTGTCTATTTCTTAGTTACAAACTACACAAGAAACCAAGAATCTTACACAAACTCTGGATAGAGCGTGAATCGTTTCAGGTCTTGGTTGGAGCCTAATTAGCTAAGCAAGATTTTACTAACTATTCGCAGGAAGCAACTGAATAATGTTCGTACTTGATAAGGAATTTGTACTAGATCTAATGATTCAGAATTAAGATGGCCAACTTCAGGTTCCTTCAAATAGTTTTCAGAGTACAGATCTAGATCTAGATATAGTCTAACACTCAAATTTTGTCAATTTTGCATATTGCAATCTTGCGTCATTTTTTTGTCATTTTATGCAAACTTCAGAAATTTTCTTTCTTAAAAACATGTGCGTGATCATTTCACAAAATGCTACAATCGAATCTTCAGTTAAAAGTGAAAAATCGATTATTTAAAGGTGAAAAAGTGACTCCTGCATGTTCGAACCAGGCATCCTTATGATTCTTATGGTCCAGCTAAAAAGTTTTTCCGTAGTGATATGGCAAAGTTGTCTTTCAACAGTTGATTGTAACCGACAATGTAGAGACCGTCTGATAAACTTCACACTGACAGCCCAGTCAGAGCCCAGCATAGCTTCATCCTACAGCTACACAGATCCTGGAGGACCCGGTCAGGACATCTACACTGTGGTACCGTCTCCCAGAATCAGCTTCCCTATCTCTCTACTCCATTTTGTTACAGCAGATAGCACCAATATCCTGTCGCTGTGTGAGGTTTTTGTTTTTGGTGGTGAGTACCCTCAAAGTGATCAATAAGATTTGATTCGGAAATAAAAAGCAACAATAAAAGTTTGCTTTGTAGATGTAAACGAAGTTGATTATCAGCAGTAAACCCAAGACATCAGATTCGGTAATATTTGAAATCAAAGTTGAATTCTATAATTCTTAACAGGAAATGTATTGAGTATTTAGAGTGAGTGATATTGGATGGAGGGCATCCACTATAAAAGAGAAACTAGATTATGTTTGCTGCCAGTAACAATAGCTAGCGGCGTAATTTGTAGACTCTACAATTTGAACTCACTTATCAAATTCTCCGCTCCCCAGCCATTGTGGATCTTTTCAATAAGGGTGAAGCACGTGCAATGCTTTTATATAGTCTGGATAAATTCAAAGTCCGCTGTTCATTTCTTACCGAATAACAAAGACCACGTATAAGGAACAGTCTACATCATCACGATTAAAAAGCGTTTCCTGCAAACACAGAGCGAAAGAGAATATAAAATAAATACATAGGAATTTAAAAGATAAATAAATACATAAACAGAAAGCTAAATAGAGAGAAAGATAGATATATGGTTATTATACCTGATTGTTATTCTAGCCTTCTGTTATAGTGCTTGACAAGAGATGCATTATTAATGATAATAGCGAAATTGATTATCTAGATTTAGTTTGCATGATTCCAGAGTTTCAAGCCCGTGCGGATTTCGTGAGATGGCTGTGAGATAGGTGGATAGATAGATAGATGAGTAAAACCTAGTAGTAAATAAATTGACTGGCAATGAGAGACATATTTAGGGAGAGATTCAGGGAAAGATTGAGAGAGATTGAGAGAGAGGCGGTAGTCAGACGGACAGAGATATATCACAACTAAACAAATAGTGTAATTATAATTATTTTAGAAGGATAAAAATGTCAGTTTTAGATTTAAAGCATTTAAGGAATGTTTGATAACAAATTAAGACTATGAGTTAACCAAAAATGAAATTAAAAGTCTCCTTAATAAACTGCAGATTTTAGATACCGGCTTTATCGTTGACTCTGCTTTGCTTTAGAAACTAACTGTCCAACTGGTAAATTTGGCCTGAGATGTGAAGGTCAATGTAACTGTGCTGGCCAGCGAAGCTGCTTTGTCCATAGTGGACGTTGTCCGTCTGGTTGTGCAACAGGCTACACAGGGAAGGATTGTTCAGGTAAGTCGAGAAAGTGTAGCAGAACAAAAGAAACTTACCTGGATAAGATGAACATTGTTAAGACAAAGTCTTGAGGACGGAGTTTTAATATTTTATGAAGCAAGAATTAACATTAATTTACAGTGAAAGGAAATTGTTGTTACTTATATGTCTACCAAGTAAAACAATGCAGGAATGTTTCTCCATACCATAGTTACTCAATCTGAATACCTCTATCCAAACCAATAATTTTTACTTTTTCTCAAAAAGTTTGCTCGATTAAAGAATTAAGTATGTGAGTTTAAAGTCATTTGTTTTGGTGACCTAGCATATTTAATTCAGAACTTATATATAGTATAAAATCAACGTTTGGAGATCATATCTAATTAAAATCTGAATGGTGGGGGTAATGATAACCAGGAACAGATATGATAGTCCTTCATAGGTCAACGCTGCTACCATAACACCCAAAAACTCGAATGATACGAGTTTCTCTCAATGTTTATAATTATACGATCAAAGCATTGAAAGGAATGAATTAAATACACTCTAACATAGTTAACACATTGTGGGTTGACTTCTATAATAAAAAAAATACGAACAATTTCTCTTGTTTCTGGTATTGTAAATAATTAGAAATCGCTAAAATTAAAATAAATGTACACAAAAAATAATAAATAAATTAATAAATAATCGTTATATTTTTATCACAAATTATACTCGCCATAATATTTTTCTCCTTATTTTAATCTTTCAAGACCTTAATAGGAAATAATTGACAATGTTATGTATCAAAACTTTTGTAATTTCCCACCCAATTCAACTTTATTTAAAAAAAATGTCTCAACTAAGAAAACACATTTTAATTACAACATGGTTATAGATTTAGCTTTAGATTCTTCGTTGCTGTAACAATGTTATAAACTATGTCTTTCTTGATTTCTTGAAATGCCCAGAGTGTCAACCTGGACTCTATGGAGATGGATGCGAACAGTCATGCAGCGCCACTTGTGGAGCAGACAACTCTTGCGCCAGAAATAATGGAGCTTGTAGCAAAGGCTGTGATCCTGGTTACTTAGGGGTGACTTGTGAGATACGTAAGAAATGCTTTTGTATCCTGTAGCACAATAATATGTTTTCAATGCAACTGTTTACCTAACTTATGTCGATTATTCTTTTTTAACCAGTGTAAACTAAGATTGTTAATATTCTTTTTGATGTAACACCTCACCCAGTTTAATTGACATATAGTCTGGAAAGTCGCTATGAGAAACGATTATGTAGACGTGAAATGTTCTTGTCCTGGTTAGTCATATTTTGCGCCGTTTCAATCGGCATTTAAGATTTTCTAATTAGAAGATAAGATAGCCATTAGTAGAAAGCTCTTCAATAAAGTCACGGCCCAGTGCAATGGCTTGGCTCAAGTCATTTCATAACAGGTGCATCTTTAGTAATGTCTTTGGAATTAAAGACAAAAAATTCTGTTAAAAGAAAAAAGTACTGTCCGGCACTTCAAAACATAATGATCTAGACTACCTAAAGAGATTCCTAAGTGAGTTTTGCATAAAGCTAAGTATATAGTTAGTATACCATGTTTCGGCAAAGAACATCCGTATATTTCCCTAAATCTATTGCATGATATAGACCTCAATATTGACAAAACTTTTCAATCTTCAGTTATGGAAATCCGAAACCAAACTCAAGAATAAGAACAAGAACGCGAGCAAAAAGCCTCATTAAACTTAAGGTTTTTAGGCTTACTAATTATTTTTGTCAAAATTTTACAAAACAGTTATTAATAATGGAATTTGAAACTTTTTTCTGAAAAAGAAAATCAAACCCTTCAGATTAAAAACACTTACAACAGTGCCAGATTCTACAAGTTTTATTCTAGAATGATAACATATAACTATTGAGATAATCGTATTCAACAAAATGTTAGCATAACAATAAAAGTGGACATCTAATTAAACAAATTTGTAGCTCTTATAGAAAGTTTTATTGAACGACAATTAAGCAGCACCGACAGGAATAAAAATATAATCCTAGTTGCAAAAAAACATTGTAGCAGAGAGAGAAAAAAGTGAAATCTAGTTAAATAAGAACAAAAAGCGCAGATAGAAATAGAAACTATATCACACGGAAGAAGGTGGAAATGGTGATATCATTTAAAGAGAAAAATTGATAGGGCAGAAAATAATCATGAAATTATTAAATGGAACAATAACATGTTGATACAGATTGAAATTATAAGGCATGTAACTTATGAAAACCCGCGTGGGAAGTAGTGAGATTATTGAAATGAAAAAAAGAAGCTGGTGGCCCATTAGAGTTGGAAATACAATATGGCTGCACAAAAACATAGTGGCACAGAAGAGAATGACTCCATTACTTAATTTAACAAGGCATTTTAACACGGATAGAAATGGAAAGATTATTTTATTCAACACATCACAGGAGCACAGCTAAATGATGTGAAGATAATTATCATTTAACCGAATGATAAAAAGCACAGATAAAAATGAAAAAAACCTTAAATATAAACAACAAAATTTGTTTCTCTATTGACACATTGATTCTCTGAAAATACCTCAAGTTTTGTTTTTCTTTAATCATAACTATTATCTCAATCAGAATGTCCTACTGGAAGATACGGGATTGGCTGTTCTGAGCCCTGCAGCTCCAACTGTAGAGGATCAGACAACGCTTGTGACCACGTGGATGGGGCCTGTATCAACGGCTGTGAGGACGGTTACCAGGGTGACAAGTGTGGCATCGGTAGGTAGAATCTGGAGAGGATGTTGAAGAAAGACGATCAATACAGTAAAATATTAGACACAATAAAAGTTTACAAAAAATCTAAAGCACATCAGAAAAAGTCCCCTATTTTCTGCAAGTTATATGCCCTAATTTTCAACAAATTAAATGCAACTCCACTGTCTATGTATTGTTTAAAAGATAAGTCAAAACTCAGATATTTCTAAATATTATATGTCTTGTTATTGAAAACGAATATCTTTTTTTTAGCTGAATCACGATAACGCCACTTCTCAAATATCCATGCTATCACTTATATCTACCTTCTGTTCCTAGAATGTCCCCGCGGCTCCTACGGTGAACAATGTGTGGAGACCTGCATGCAGTGACCACTGTGCTGGAGACCAAAACTCCTGTCACCATGTCAATGGTACTTGTGACCTGGGATGTGATCCTGGATACCAGGGGTCATCTTGTACAAAGGGTGAGTTTTTATAGAAGTAAAAAATAACATTTGATTTTTGAACCTTTCAAATGAAAGAAAAAGCATCTTAAACAAACATACTCTATATCGTTTTAAAATCTGTATAGTGTCAGAAAGGTGTGTAAAGAATGTTTTATATTGCATGAAGTCATCTGAATTAGGATTGAAAATTTAAAAAATTTTAAAGTGAGTTTTCAAGAAAAAAAAAAGAAAAAAACACTATTTTTTTAAATTAACTTTTACTCTGCTCTGCCAATATTGAATTTTCATTGAAAAAAATAGAATAGCGTCTTGTGACAGTCTGACTCAATGCCTCAACGTTCATCTTAACTGCCCTTTCCCAATTTCTGAAATACTCTTTCTCTTCTTTTCTTCTCGGTCTCATTATCTCTCTCCCTCCCTCTTTCTTTCTTTCCCCTCTCTCTCTCTCTCTTTCTTTTTCTCTCTCTCCGTCTCTCTCTCTCTCTCTCTCTCTCTCTCTCTCTCTCTCTCTCTCTCTCTCTCTCTGTCTCCCTCTTTTCCAACTTCTTTATCTCCTTTGCTAAATTTCCTGACATAGCCTTTCTTGTGTGTTTATTATTCTGCCACGCAACAACATACATTACTTTTATAATTTATTGATTTTTTTCTCAGCTAAGCCAATGATCTTATTAGAAATATCAAGCTAGATGCCTATATATGATTAAAAACAGACAGTATAAGTGAAACGAAGATCCCGTCTTTTTCTCCCTTGACATCCCTTGGGTGTGGGTTAGATCTGCGCCAGAGCCTAGGCTTTTTCAGCCAATTGAAGAGGTGTTAACCTTTTCTTATTATTTCAAAGAATTCAAAAAGGTGTTTACTTTTTTTCTTATATCAACACATTGAAGACGAAACCATATTTTGAAAGTTGCCCAGGAAAGGAACAGACTGAGCCAAGTTTTAGTTTTCAGAGGGTCATTTAAGCATAAAATCCTCAATAATCTGGCGAGCACCGAAGAATGGTCCAGTGATCCCCCGAGGGGTCACAACTCATAATTTGGGAACTCCTGGTCTAAGTAGGAGTTGACTAAATTGTAAAAAGACATTAAAGCAATGACAGCTTTAGAAGAATGTTACACATACCTTAGTACGTGGCGTGATAGATGATAATTATTCATTTTTTTATAATTATTTTATTTGCAAATAATAAAAAAAAAAAACAGTCTGTCCCAGAGGTAGGTATGGCTTAGGCTGTACCCAGACATGCAGCGTCCAGTGTGCAGGACCAGAAAATCTGTGTCATTACGTCGACGGATCTTGTTACTTTGGCTGCGAACAAGATGAGGAGTCCTCAATTTGTCGAAATGGTAAGGTAGTTAGCAAACTTTTGATACCATCAGAAAGGTCTAAAATATAATCCCAGGTGGGAGCAATTTATTTTTAATCATCTTACTTTTGAAAGGAGTAACAAATGTTTAAAAAATGGCATAAGCAGATATTCAGACTTAGAAAAATGGAAATAAGTAGTTAAAGTTCGGGGATGTATATCCGCATAAACTGGGCTTTGTTGTGAATTAATTACAAGTGATGCTTTTTTTTCTACATTGTTGTTTTTCTTGAAACTTATTTGATGCGGTATATTTTGTATTATCAATAATTTTTTAGAAATGATCGACATGCAAACAATGTACTAAGCGGCCATTTTGATGTCCCCACGTCCATATTTCAAGAACTCTGAAACAGTGACGTCTTTCTCTTTCAAATCTTAAAGGCACAATTTAATTTGAATTAATATAAAATTATCATGGCCATGAAAGGATTTTTAAGGACATTTTATTTCTAGACCATGTAAACAATAAAATGTTGTCTGAGGCATGTCTCCAATGATCTTCTCTTTTGTATAAAACAAAAACATCGTTTTTTTCGTCATATAGTTTATTAATATTTGAGGCTTAAGACGATATTCAGTCGTGTCCTCGTTATCTCACAGCATCTCCAAGCCCGATGTTGACTCTCGTGTAGCTCATGTCATGTTTTATCCCAACAGCAGCTCTAACCCGAGATGAATCTGATGAAGCAGGCGTGAAAACCTGGGCTGTTGTTGCTACAGTTGTTGCTGTTGTTGCTCTTATTGCCTTTGCTGTTGCTGTCGGCATACTTATTCGAAGGTATGCGGTTTGAACAGATTGCTTTTTATGTACCGCAATTTGTCTAGTTATTCTTTACTAGCAAATCTCTCTCACTTTAGTCTAACTAGATATGAATAAATAAAAAAGGATTGCGACTTTTGCCTATTTCTAGATTTTAAAAAAAGTAAATGTTTTATAGCGAAAAAATCAAATTTATCCAGACACAAGCCGTGTCCCCTATATACATGTCCCGCGTTCACCACAGGACCCATAAAGTCTCCAAGAATGAATCTAGTACATCAGCTGATCAACGCAACAACGGTGAGGTGGAGACAGCCTCTCTAGGGGATGGGAGTAGACATAAACCAGTACATCAGAGCATGGATGAAAATGAAAGACCCAGCCATTACTACGAATCCAGAGAGAGTAATCCAGCAGATGCCCATCTGTATAATGTATGCTCTGACCACTACGACAGGCCTCAGAATCTCATGAAAGAATCTGGAGCCTATGAGAATCATCATCTGTCAGGCAATGATAAGGATTCAAACCAAGGCAACAAGGAGACGAAGCAAGATCCTGCTGCCAAGAGTAAGATATTTATGCCAGAATCAATAACTCACTGGTGCATATATAAGCTAAAAGTTGCACTGTAATTATTCTATATCACAAAAAAAACCGATTTTATTTTTCATTTTAAAATTAACCAAAAGACGAAGGTATATTTGTAAAAACTCTATTCTCTAAACTCAGAATCCATCTAGTTGCGAATATTCCTCTTCTCATTCTGTTCATAATACAGTTCTGATTTGATGTCAAATTGAGAAAAAAAAATTGATGCGCGTTCTAGCCTAATTTTTCTGTCTTTGAACCAGAAACCATTGGTGTTGCTCTCTATAACAACATAAAGGATAAACCCTGAAAGTAAGTCCAGTCTTTCTTTTTATCCCCCCCTCTCTCTCTCTTTAATATATGAACCAAAAAAATCTTTTTCAACACTTATAACTTACATTTCACTTGCATTTTTTTCTCCGAACAAGCTTCTATATGAACCAACTGCCAGGGTTGTCTAGTCTGACAGGCAAGATGAGTGAGCAGAGGAGGTTTTTTAAACTCATATTTTCATCTTTAAATTAGAGTCAGTTATTACCTCTTTAGAATCACATCTCATTCAGGTTCAGATATTTCCACTAAAACCCTTTCTTAACCTTCTTTAGTTGTCAAAATGCATTTGATTTAAGATAAATTAAATTATATGATCTCTCTTTATCTCAACCAGGTCAACTCAACCCTAGAAAACTTAAGTGTGAAGCTCACAGTGACAGCAGTTTGGATCAGTCTGCTGTCTGACAAAGCTCGATTTTATTTCTTCTATATTTTCAACTCAAAATCTGGAACAAACATTCTTGAAAACGTTAATTCAAATTTTACTCAAGAAACAATATATACAACTCAATTTATCAAGGAACTTAATTAAAATGTTATAATTTTCCATATACCGTGTAAGCTAATATTTATACAAACACTATCCTTTAGTTGATGCCTCTTTGAATAATTGTAAACAAAAGAAGCAACTATACACAGACATGGTATAAAGACGCATTCAATGTGTGACGCATGATTCTATGACTGATAGAAAACAAGTATTTTTCATTCACTGCATTGCTACCTGTTGATTATTGTTTTTTTATTATCAATATTTTCTGTAAAGGCTTTTAACAGAAATTTGCTTTTCGCTTCAAAATAGCAATACATCCCTAGCGTTGACGCAGGTCATATTTATATTTTTTTTCTTTAATCTTGTTCACTTGCTTGTACGGTACATAGTATATCTAAAAGAATGACATAAAATTCACGTTAAGGATGTTAAATATACATAATCCAAAGTATCCTCTATTTTCTTTTCATTATAATTTTTATGAATCCAAATGCGTCGAGAAAACAGAGGAAAAAAAATGTTGAATTAAATAAAATATCTTCTTCAATTCAAAGGTCCTGTTGACAGTAAGCTTGTACTCTAAACCTGAGCTATCTTCAGCTCATGTCAACGCTGAATCCAATATTTTGCATTTTGTTTTAGCAGCCAGATTGAGCTGAAGAGTGAAAACTAAAGGTTAAGATGAATACTGTAAAAAAAAACCCTGAATTTCAGACACTTTTAAATGAGATTTAACCTTTAGGCTATGCAGTTTCCCCAGATAGAATGTGACACTTTTGTGTTTTAAGATTCTATCTAGAGTATATATATATATATATATATATATATATATATATATATATATATATATATATATATATATATATATATATCTGTATATATATATAGGGTGGTGTCTGAAATGCAGTCATTGAAATCTGTAAAGAATGTAGTACACAGTCAGGGGATTTTGATTGTTGAGCCAGACTGACTATAGTACCTCGACTTGTTAATTTTGTTCAAGTTTAGACGTGCAATTTTAGATAAAATGTACCTGAGAGTTTCATTTATTGATGATCTTATCATCTCTGGATCGCTGACTTTTTAAAATGATTGAAACTAGATTTTTTTCAGTAAACGTATGGGACAAATACATTAATATTGAAGTTAGCGGCTTATCTTCGGTGATACATTAAAAAAAGATTAAAACTGATGCAGATGTTGATGTTGGCTCTTGAATTCGAGTTCTGTGTGTTTTGACATATATGTGTCACATTGTCTGCTGACTTATTTCAATTTTTTCTTGTTTTTCTTTTGAATGATGTCAAGGTTTGATGTGAGTTCGGTAAAAGGTTTTAAAGTTTGGGTAATAAAGAACTATTAAGTGACATTCAGATTTTATGTCCAGCTAATAATATGCAGACCATTCAGATTGTTTTTATAACAGATGTCTCCATTTAATCTACTCACTTGTGCTGAGAAGACCAGTTTCTCTTTAAGCATCATGTTACAGTGATGGCTATTGTTCAAACTGCTAATATTTACACAGCTTGTTGCTTTGGGGTAAGAATACCTTCACATTTAAAAAGCGGTAGTAGTAGTAGTTTTTAAAAGTGGTAGTAGCAGCAGCAGCAGCAGCAGTAGTAGTAGTAGTAGTAGTAGTAGTAGTAGTAGTAGTAGTAGTAGTAGTAGTAGTAGTAGTAGTAGTAGTAGTAGTAGTAGTAGTAGTAGTAGTAGTAGTAGTAGTAGTAGTAGTAGTAGTAGTAGTAGTAGTAGTAATCGCTTGGGATACCCAGAGTAAAACTAGCACATAGGTCTGCCAGTAATATAAAATTATCTCAACTGCGTTCTTTAATTGAAAAAAAAAATATTGAAACAAGCAACCATGTAATGTTTGAATATCTATGACCACAAATTACCACTTGAAATTTGGCTGCACCCAAAACCCTTTCCAGGCATGGTTTTATCCGTTTCTGTTAGATATTTCTGTTTCACAATATTCATCAAATATTTACTTTTATTATGATCCCTTATTATGTGAAATACGTTATAATGAAGGTCTCTAGAGCTGAATGTAAGTAAATGTTATCGATGTTGTGCTCATATGGACACATCCAGCCTAAATGGCTGCACGGCGGGTTTGAGTGCTGAAACGATGACCTGCACAACACGGGTGGAAAATCACAACGCTCTTCGTATAAAATATGGAACTAAAAAGTTAATCGGATATGCTCTACACCAGGCGGTCTCATAGTCCACAATGTAACTAAGCAATATCGTTTTTGAATTTTTTTTTAGCAGAGTTAGAAAAGAATAAATCAGATGATAAATATGACCTTAGAGTTGAGGCACATGATCCTTACACACGAGTGTTTGCTTTACATTAACAGCCTGAGCTCCGAATAAACATTGGAGAAACTTGTCATGCAAACTAATTCATTCAGGTCAAAGTGCTTTGCCTCTCCCTCTAAATATTGTGCCCATTCTTAAAAAAATAGTTCGTAATTATTGTTAAAAGAGTCTCAAATATGTTTTAGGGAGCCTGATTCTT
Organism: Elysia crispata; assembly: GCA_033675545.1. Classification (NCBI taxonomy): domain Eukaryota; kingdom Metazoa; phylum Mollusca; class Gastropoda; family Plakobranchidae; genus Elysia; species Elysia crispata. Next base: position 32,475 of record JAWDGP010003707.1, on the reverse strand, counting down.
GAGCAATGACAAAAAAAAAAATGCACCAAGAACAGCGATAACACATGTTATCAGTTAGTATAACTTTCTTTTGAGCGGGAAGATCTATCACATAGATTACAAAAAAAAAAAAAGAAATGAAAATTTTGGGCTGCAAATAACAGAACAGGAATATTTCGGAAACCAAATAAAAATGCACTAAAAATACAACCCACATCTCAACATCTAGATCTAGCATCTATCGGAAAGCATTTTAATACAGAGTCATTCTTCTTACACTCATATTCTTCTAACTCTGAAATAAAGAAGAGAAAGCGGTACACTTTGTTTTGATAAACGTATTTTTAAAAGTTTGTAGAAAATATAACTGTCTTTTCACTTTACTAGCAACACCATTAAATTCTATTCTCTAACCCATCGTACCATAGAAAAAATTGATTCTCGTTTTCCTTTTTTCTCTTCTTTTTCTCATGTGATTTTTCTCATTTTCTCGACCTGTACTCACCTCTTACGTCTCACTTTCACTTTGAACAACTCGTCTTTGCCCAAAACTGCTAGATTCGAAGATCCGTATGATCTTACAGCATTTATTACAACCATTTTCATCGTTATCTTTTTATACGAAGCATCTCTTTTTATCTAGAGGTTTATCTTAGGCTTGCAAAGTAAGCGGTTTCCTAAGATATGAATTTATGAATCTTTTTTATCCATCACTCAATTTATTTGAGTGAAATCAAATGTAGATAAATCGTGCATTAATATAACAGATCAACTATTTCCACCATTATGTGAATGATTGAAGAAGAGAATTTACATTTTTTCTTCATTTTTTTTTATAGCAAGAAATACATGTCATTTTATGTACTTTAAATAAAATGATCATTTATTCTGACAATATCGGATGATATGTGATTGTGTGGATTTTCCAAATCAAAATTTGGGCCAAGCTCCTCCTCAGACTCAAACTATAGAGGGATAAATATAAATAGCAGCCCCACCATCTATTGCTCAATTTAGTTAAGGACATTCATGAAGAAAAGTCAATGTTGCAATCGAAAGGGAAGTATTGAAAAAAAAACAATAAAATATTGTGTATTGGTTCTATTGTTTCATCATTTCTGTTCTTTTAAAAATCCAACGTAAAAAATTTATTTAATTTATGATAACTATTTGATAAATGAAAAAAATTCCTATTGATAAAAATAAAAACAAATAATATATGTAATAAATTTTCTTCTGTATGTAATTTTTTTTTCTAACATTGCGAACCCTTAAATTTCTCATGTTGCTTAAATGTTCCGAACTGGGCAACAACTTAGGTCAGTGTCAATCTTACCAACACGGTTGTACTTATTAACCATCCATAACTGACTTTCCTAGATTATAACTAACACTTTTGACCTCAATACTATTGTTTTTAATACTAGCAACATCATCATTCACTACCAAAACAATGTCTTAATAAGTTTCGTAAATAATTTTTATCGTTTATTTTTTATTTTTCATTTTTTTGCATATGGCATAAACTAGACCTAACTAAGACAGGGTGGAATTATCTTCGCTATACACTATAGAAACCCAAAACAATGCAACAAAACAGCCGATTTATAATTTCAACTGTTTCGGAGTTGAAAAAGGTTGGGAAGACATCGGGATGAAATATTATGACTCTTTTATGTTATTGCTTTCACTGAGGTGAGATAAAATGGACCTTCTGTGTCTTGAATTTTTCCGTAATGTCAAGTGGGTTAACTGAAAATTGCCTATGAAATTTCATTTTTCAATCGAGAAATCGAGACTTTACAAGATGGTGTTTTCCAATCGTGATAGCAGAGATGTTTGGATATTGAACTGTAATTCCGAAAACATTAAGAAACCCCTGGGTCATTATAGCAATTAAAGTTGATCAATAAGAGAATTCCGTTTTTATAGATAGTTTGACTGGTTGTTTGACTGGTTTATGCAAAGAAGAAAAAAAAACTCAAAGAAAAATTATGCGTAGTTTAGAATTCTTAAGTGGTGAAAAATATATGAACTAAGAACACGTGTCTTTGCTATTAGTATTACTACAGATTAAAATAAGATGTAGAAAGAGCACGATAGAAAGAAAGTGAAAGAGAGAGAGAGGTGAAGAGAGAGAAACAGACAGGAAGAGAGACAGATCATTATGCTTATGGGGTTTGATTTAGTAGTGTTTCACTCCATGTTGGTATTTTCTCTAAAGATCATTATGCTGCTCATGGGGTTTGATTTAGTAGTGTTTCACTCCATGTTGGTATTTTCTCTAAAGATCATTATGCTGCTGATGGGGTTTGATTTAGTAGTGTTTCACTCCATGTTTGTATCTCTCTAATAATCATTATGCTGCTGATGGGGTTTGATTTAGTAGTGTTTCACTCCATGTTTGTATCTCTCTAATAATCATTATGCTGCTGATAGTGTTTAATTTAGTAGTGTTTCACTCCATGTTTGTATCTCTCTAATAATCATTATGCTGCTGATGGGGTTTGATTTAGTAGTGTTTCACTCCATGTTGGTATTTTCTCTAATAATCATTATGCTGCTGATGGGGTTTAATTTAGTAGTGTTTCACTCCATTTTTGTATTTTCTCTAATGATCATTATGCTGCTGATGGGGTTTGATTTAGTAGTGTTTCACTCCATGTTTGTATTTTCTCTAATGATCATTATGCTGCTGATGGGGTTTAATTTAGTAGTGTTTCACTCCATGTTGGTATTTTCTCTAATGATCATTATGCTACTGATGGGGCTTAATTTAGTAGTGTTTCACTCCATGTTGGTATTTTCTCTAAAGATCATTATGCTGCTGATGGTGGTTTGATTTAGTAGTGTTTCACTCCATGTTGGTATTTTCTCTAAAGATCATTATGCTGCTGATGGGGTTTGATTTAGTAGTGTTTCACTCCATGTTGGTATTTTCTCTAAAGATCATTATGCTGCTGATGGGGTTTGATTTAGTAGTGTTTCACTCCATGTTGGTATTTTCTCTAAAGATCATTATGCTGCTGATGGGGTTTGATTTAGTAGTGTTTCACTCCATGTTGGTATTTTCTCTAAAGATCATTATGCTGCTGATGGGGTTTAATTTAGTAGTGTTTCACTCCATGTTGGTATTTTCTCTAAAGATCATTATGCTGCTGATGGGGTTTGATTTAGTAGTGTTTCACTCCATGTTTATATTTTCTCTAATTATCATTATGCTGCTGATGGTGATGGGATTTAGTAGTGTTTCACGTCATGTTTATATTTTCTCTAAAGAAAGCAAAATATATCCTTAATAAAAATGTCTTCTCGATTACGTTTTTTCTATGTTTAAATAAAATCCTCTTAAATAATTAAAGCGAAGCAAAATCATTAGAGACATACATGAAATAAAGCAATGTCTACAAGATTGGCTATCCCAATATACACTCTACATATTTGGTTAAAGCACCAGATTGCACAAAGTATTTTTCAAAAATGTTGCAAGGTCAATTTGTCTTTATTCGACTTTCTCAACAAAGTTACCATCGGAATTTTTCAACATGTTCAATGTGCAGAAATTTTCATCTCAGTAGAGCGCTGTAACTTGGACAAAAATCTCGTGATACGATTAACAGATTATGCAAAAAAAGGTAATATGAAGGAGTTCAGGGTTGCACAACAGTCATATAAAATCAAAAACAAAATGATTGGTAACAGTAACATATTATTCACCGAAGAATTAAAAAAAAAAAAAACCAATCGTGTACAGGTAATAGAAACACTTAAGAATAAAGATACTATATGCCTTTATTTTATTCAAACATTTTAGACAAGTATCACTAGCATTAACAACATATGCTATTTGAAAGTTTTATTATTTGAGTTTATTTAAGCTATTAATCAGCTTTAAAATTAAAAAAGTATGGTTTTTGTAAACTTATGTAGTTAGATCATAATTTGAGAAAAAAACAAACAACTTAGACTGATTCACAATCAAATGTACAATAAAAAATTCCTTTACTTTTAAAGATGTTTACATATGTAAAGCAGCCTTATGTAATACATACTTAGACTTTAAAAAAATATACTTGAGCTAGTTTAGCACAAGTTAGAAATATTTAGTAGTTGAATTAGTAGTAATAGTAGTAGTAGTAGTAGTAGTAGTAGTAGTAGTAGTAGTAGTAGTAGTAGTAGTAGTAGTAGTAGTAGTAGTAGTAGTAGTAGTAGTAGTAGTAGTAGTAGTAGTAGTAGTAGTAGTAGTAGTAGTAGTAGTAGTAGTAGTAGCAGTAGTTATAGCAGTAATAGTAGTAGTACTTGTGGTAGAAGTAGTAGTAGTAGTAGTAGTAGTAGTAGTAGTAGTAGTAGTAGTAGTAGTAGTGGTAGCAGTGGTAGTTGTAGTAGTAGTAGTAGTAGTAGTAGTATGGTAGGTAGTAGTAGTAGTAGTAGTAGTAGTGGTAGTAGTAGTAGTAGTAGTAGTAGTATTAGTAGTTATAGCAGTAATAGTAGTAGTACTTGTGGTAGAAGTAGTAGTAGTAGTAGTAGTAGAAGTAGTAGTAGTATTAGTAGTAGTAGTAGTAGTAGTGGTAGTAGTAGTAGTAGTAGTAGTAGTAGTAGTAGTAGTAATACTAGTAGTAATAGCAGTAGTAGTAGTAGTAGTAGCAGCAGTAGTAGTAGTAGTAGTAGTAGTAGTAGTAGTAGTAGTAGTAGTAGTAGTAGTAGTGGTAGTAGTAGGTGGTAGGAAGGAGGGAGTAGTAGTAGTAGTGGTAGTAGTAGTAGTAGTGGTAGTAGTAGTAGTAGTAGTAGTAGTAGTAGTAGTAGTAGTAGTAGTAGTGGTAGTAGTAGTAATAGCAGTAGTAGTAGTAGTGGTAGTACTGGTGGTGGTAGTAGTAGTAGTAGTAGTAGTAGTAGTAGTAGTAGTAGTAGTAGTAGTAGTAGTAGTAGTAGTACTAGTAGTAGTAGTAGTAGTAGTAGTAGTAGTAGTAGTAGTAGTAGTAGTAGTAGTAGTAGTAGTAGTAGTAGTAGTAGTAGTAGTAGTAGTAGTAGTAGTAGTAGTAGTAGTAGTAGTAGTAGTAGTAGTAGTAGTAGTAGTAGTAGTAGTAGTAGTAGTAGTAGTAGTTGTGGTAGTAATAGTAGTGCATGACTCCTTGAAATGTTCATTTTTCAGTTGAGAATGATATAATTATTTGTTCGCAGGGTCTTTCAGAGAAACTGAAAATTCAGTAAATGATTGTAATGATTTTAGCGCAATGTTTTATTCCGAAAGTTAAATAAACGGTTGTCTCTTGTCCTTGTAAGTTGCGTCATGGTGAGTGTAGTTCTTAGTTCTTAGTTTTACTGATACTCTATAAATAGATTTTTAAGCAACAATACTGTCCGTTAAGGGAAACATATATAATACAAAAACGCAACTTGGGTCACCTTGTCGAAATGTTCCCATTGTAGAAAAATGATATAATTATTTTAACTTTCAAACTATCATGGTGGGTTTTTATAGAAGCGATGATTAGATCTTCCTTCCAAGTCCACATTAGTTTGAATCTAAATATCCTCATTTTACCCAGTTATATCAACCACAAATTTAGCTCCATCCGTCTTTGTCGATTACCACATTTTCTAAAGATTTTAGACCAGACTAATTTAAAAAAAAACAACAAAAAACAAGCCGTTGTGACCCTCTAAAAATCAAACCAAGACCTATTGTAAACAAGGCGCCGTCGCTAATGAAGCTCTTTTGCTGAGGGAAGACTGCGTGTGACCAAGCTCTCTGAATCTTTTTAGACCGAGTTACGCACCCAGCAATACCAGTAAAAGCAGAAGCTGTAAAATCAAAAGCACAACTAAGAGTGCTGCTAGCAGTGACGCCCACGGCACTGGTAATGGTACCGGTGCCAGCAGTAGCAGCAGCAGAGTCAGAACCATGATCAGAGGCAGTGAAAGTGGTAGTGACTCAATCATGTCCCAGACCAATATTCTGTATGTGATATTCTTCCTGATATCCTCAGTGAGTTCAGCGGTTTCATTAAAGAGTCGTTCTTTCAATTTTGTGAACTCTTCCGCCATCTCTAGTCTTATTTTAGAGACATTTTTGTAGCCAGTTTGATTTAACTCTTCCATTTTTTGCTTTTTTGTCATATCGAGAATTTTTAAACCAGCCAGGTGCTTTTCAATCTCTTTCATTCTTTTTATCGCCTGTTCCAATTTGAAATCAGTGGAGTTTACATCTAGTGTGGTAACTTCTTTCCGGTTGTGAGATGTCACAAGCCACAATGACGATAGCAGCGGCAATAGAAGTAGCAATAGTAGAAGTGATATAGGCAGTAGCTTTCGTGAATGAAGTTGTGGGTGCGATGAAGCAAGAGATTTAATCCTTTCCAAGAAAGAACTTCCTCGTATACGTTCTCTGATGGTTCGTTTTTCCCCTTTCTTTTGGAATTTTTCTTGTTCTATTGTATGGACTTGATCCTTCAATTTTACAACTTGTTTATCAAAATGCTGTTGCATAGTTTGCATATTGAAAACTTCTTGCTTTAGCCGCTCAAGTTGATTATTCATCTCTTTCAAACGTTCGTCTTTTTTCTGAGAGTCTTCTTCCAGTGAAATTGTCTTCGTCTGAACTTGTTGCTTTAAATCGCCAAAATCTCTTTCCAGTTTGTGCAATAACATATCGGCCTCCTTAAACTTCATTTCTGTGTATTGCTCTCCCACTACCACCAGACTGTCTATCATGATAATCAATTCATTACGCTGTTTGTTCAGAACATCGTCTAGGCCATAGTTATCAAACAGAACACACCGCTCTTCCATTTCTTTGAAAAGAATTCCGCAAAATCCCTCAGTTTTCCTCATCCACTCCATAAAAGACACCGTGATTTCTCCAGTGTTCTGCGCCTTTCTGAACCTGTCTGCTCGGGTTACGACAATCGCACCTTTTCTTTTTACAAACTCCTTCCAAAACTTATCTTCCATCAAAAGTTTTGCCGCAATGGTGTGGGACAGGCTTAAGTTTGCTTCAATCTCCATGATGATTATCACCGCGTCGTAGGCAGAGGAGGTGATGTCAGAGACAAGTTCCTTACTCAAGTGGAACTCAAGAACGGTCCCAGGGACTAGACCTATTTGGGTATAGAATGCTGCTGTCACCTCAAACAACCTTCTATCTGGTAAAACCAATGTTTCTCGCTGAGCATCTAACTGTCGCATACTGAAGGCTTTCCGCCCGATGAGGGCGTCACCTGTTTCTATCATCCCCTCATCTGTCCCAACTAACAAAACCGAAAGTTGCGATGGCATCTGGTAAAAGTAAACAAGATGAGGTTAGATCCATTTCGTTCAAATTTTTAAGACCGTGAAAAATGGCAAAATCAGAAAATAAAGTGTAACATGAACAATGGACTGAAAAACAAGAAAAAAATCGTTTAAATTATTTAAAAATATTTTAAATGATTGAAAAAAAAGAATAAATTAACACGGTGTTTAAACTAGGTGTGTGTGTGTGTGCATTTGTTTTTTTTTTTTGTTTTTTTTTTCAAATCATCTTAAGGTGTAGGGTAAAGGCGGAATACAACGAAAAAAAAAGTTGCTAAGAAATGGGACAAGAAAGGTGAACCTGGAAAAAAATATACATCACACATGAGATATAGAGTGAAATGTAGGAATAGAATAACAGAGAGAAAAGGTTGAAAAAGAGACAAAGAGCGTGAAAGAGAGCAAAAGAAATGAAATGAATTTTAGCAAAATTATTATATGAAGAAAGAGAGAGAGAGAGATGACAGAGACAGAACGAGAGAGAGAGAGAGAGAGAGAGAGAGAGAGAGAGAGAGAGAGAGAGAGAGAGAGAGAGAGAGAGAGAGAGAGAGAGAGAGAGAGAGAGAGAGAGAGAGAGAGAGAGAGAGAGAGAGAGAGAGAGAGAGAGAGAGAGAGAGAGAGAGAGAGAGAGAGAGAGAGAGAGAGAGAAAGAGAGAGAGAGAAGAGAAAGTATCTTGAAAATTTATTCAAGAAGACGTTGGGGGAAAATATGACATCGACCGCGAAGAACAGGAAATTATAGAGAAGTACAAGAGAATTCACCAGCGAAAGATACAGAGAGTTAAGTGTCGAAAAATGCAAAGTTACAAAGATAACTGGAAAAAAGATAGAATGATTTAAACGTTATAATAATTACTATATATGATGGAGTACTGTACTGTATAGTCTATGCTTTGTTAAACAGTCTCCTAGTATTTTGTAAGTTCTTTTATTTAATTCAGCATTTCGTTTTTTTTCAATTTTAGACCTATCATAATTCTTGAATTTTTTAATGTAACCTCGAACGTGGTTTTTAGTCAAATGCGGCACTGGTCACAAGGGATATTGTGAAATGGCATGAAACCGGACGGCCATAGTGGCCTTACGGGAAGAGACAGGAAACTAAATTCTACGTCCATCGCAAGGTAACCGGGAAGGTTTTTTTTAAGCCTCCCAGTCCGTTGCAAACACAGCACAAGTAAAGCACCTCATACACATTGCGCGCAATATTAGCAAAACTCGCTGAATCAGACAATGTTGTGGTCACTGTCAACATTTATGTGAAGCCAATTTATCAAATCATCAGTAGTTTTGATCTAAAAATCTATTAAAACTTGTCGCAATTTGTTTTATTGGAAAGCATTGGGATAAACTTAACACACAAATGTACCGTGCTTTGGATGAATCTAAGAAGTTAAGGCGTCAGGAACTTTCCGCTCACGAAGACTGAAGTCAGGAAGATCAGTCAGTGGGAGAGAGCGAAGAATTCAAACTGTTTAACTACTGCTGGAAAACACCAGGCAGATTTCTGTTGAATCAAAGTAACAATAGAAAGTCATAAAATGGTGGTTAACGTGTATGCAGAGAAGCAGAGACAAAATGACAGACAGACAGAAAGGTTGATAAAGGGCAGAGCAATATCTTTAAACCGAGTATGTATGAGTAGAAAGAATAGCCTTTACAAAAGTGTTTGTTTTATTGAAATACTGCAATAATTCTAAAGAACATAAAATGTCGGTTAATTAGCCTATCTTTGAAGCCCTGTGAGTTGAAATACAGTGTGTAACACTTTATAAGCTGAAAAATTGTATCAATGCTTTAACATAAACCATGTTGTACTTAAAATCATGATATGCGGTATTTATTTCAGCATGTTAAGGGATCAATACACCACGGCTTGAGAAGATGGTACTTCACTGTCATGGAAGCCACCAGCATATCATATCACTGTTTAGAGACACGCGTTGACAAATGGAATGACTATGATGTAAACATTATTTTGAAGATTAGAGACACAAAGATTTGCCTCCTTGCAGCAAAAAACAAAGAAAAGACTTGTCAATGCCTAATGGAGAATGGTTTAACCTCGGTCTCTGGGAGAGGCCGTGTTGTTATAACAAAACACATGTAATCTGATTCTATTGCCTTGCAAAGCACTAGATTTTGCTGAGAAGGAAACCCTCTTTAAGCGTGTTGAAGTAGCTGTTTGGGAAGAAGAGCTTGTAGTTTTTGGGGATATTGACCAAGAGCTCCTGAATTTCATCAATGCATGGCCAGTAATACCCGCAGTACCGACCATGATAACCAAGTAAATGGAGCAAAAATACAACTCTTCATTGTGAAGGTATTGAACCTTTCCTTCTTAAAGTATATCCAACACAGACTCAGTCAATATCCTTCTGTCCCACATGGAAATGTAATTTATCAAAAGAAGCTTCACATTGCTCTTTTGTCCTGTTTGGTTTCTGAGAACGAAGGCAGATCAATGTTTTCCCAAGACTCGGATGACATCGATGGCCCATAGGCAAAAGTCAAGAGAAAGTGTGCTTGAAGAAACATTATATTCTTTATGACTCGGGTGACTTTCACGATATATGGAATCTGGTGGCGAGGAATATGATCCTAAAAAAGTGAGGCGTCATCTTCAAGTTCTTATACTGGCTTCGGAAAAACAGAGACTTCAAAAAGTTATCCCAAAAAAGTCACATATGGGGGTAATAAGTATTTGAAGACCTCAGCAGAATCTAGATGATCTACAAGAAGAAGTATCGCTCACTTATAGTCACATATCTAGGTAATAAGTATTTGAAGACCTCAGCAGAATCTAGATGATCTACAAGAAGAAGTATCGCTCACTCTTGATGGTTGGCAGTGGAATCAAGGTGGTCCATAGGAATAAGCATCTCTCTCTCTCTCTCTCTCTCTCTCTCTCTCTCTCTCTCTCTCTCTCTCTCTGTGTCTCTGTCTCTCTCTCTCCCGATGGATGGACGGATGGATGGTAGTACAACCACGATGATGCAAAGGAAAAAGCACTTTTCATTCCTGATTGATAGCTGTAGAACGAGATGGTCTATAATAACATGCATCACTCTCTCTCTCTCTCTCTCTCTCTCTCTCTCTCTCTCTCTCTCTCTCTCTCTCTCTCTCCCCCTCTCTCTTACTCTCATTCTCTCTCTTTCTCTCTTTATATGTAAACACACAAACATACATATATATGCGATCGATCAAGATCTATATATCTTGATGGATCGCAGCATAATCACTATGGTGTACGGAAACAAGCTTCTCTCACTCTTGATGGATCAACAGCTGTAAATGCCGTCGTTTTATTCGAGCGAAGTGAAAGGCGGAGGACAAGGAACCCACACAATTGGATGGTCAATATAAATCTGCAAAAAAGAAACAGAGGAGAAGAGTACTCTATCTAAAAAAGTAAAGACGTGACGAGCCAGGGAAATTGGACCTTGATGTTGTACAGGATGCCGCAAAACTTTAAACAGCACCATGAACGTACAGCTTAGGGCGATTTTTTTTTAAAAACATCCTGGGTATCGGAATCAGGATAAGCTGAGAGGCAGAGACAGTTTATATCAAACATTGTTCATGAAATGTCCAAATAGCCATGCCGGCAAACCAAGAAAGCAAAGGACGTTCAAAAAGGAGAAGGTCTTCTAGGTGGTACCTAACTGTAGAAGGAAATCAGCAAGATGTCTGCTTTTTTTTTCTTACATGCAATTTATATAAGTGAAACTGCTGATTTGTCATTTTAAAAATACTTAAGGAACCTTAGATAAGATCAGAAGCGAAACAAGGGTTAACAAGTTAAAAAAAAAAGGAGAAAAGGAGCACATCAAGCAAAATGTAAACTCATTTCCTTGGAAGCCATCTCGTTATTGTAAAAAAACCGAGAGAGAATACCTCAGTCCACAGCTTAACCGTGAAAAAAGGTTTTACCTTTAGAAAGAGATGAGGAAAAATAGGGTGTTAGGCTCTCTAACAAGGTTACATACCAATCAGTTTTCTATAATGAATTGAATTTAGAATTAAATCTTTTTACAAATTATAAATGTGATTTTTGTGGAGGATATGAAAATTCTATAATAGAAGAAATAGGTGAACGAAAAGAAGAATATGAGACTCATGCCACGGACACAAATTAGGTCAGAAAGAAGAAGCAGAAAGCAACAGATGCTGATCAATTCAATACGTTATGTTTTCATCTTGAGGAAGTTCTTAAAGGTCCTCAAAGTGTTAAATAAAGCTTGTGTTGCTACCATAAGCGCACGTTTATGAATATGGGAAAAAATTATGTGCAAGTCTAGGAATGACGTGATTTTTTTTCTTTTCAATGCAATCTTGATTTATTTTTATTTAATAATGTCACATTTAAAAAAAAAAAAAATGTTGTTTGCTTCTCTTCTTTTTCCTAATTCATTTTTATTTCGTAATTGAAAAAAGCAAAATGAAGAGATTAGTTGAATCAGTATCTATTGAAAGGTCTTCAAATGGTAATACGATAAAATAATATGAAGAAAAAGGGATCAAGTAAAAATTGTGCAAGAGGGAGATAGAGATAGGGGGAAAAAAGACGGCGTTGGGGGATGGGGGGGGGGGGGGGCAGAGACAGATAGAGAAAAGGAGAGGGGAAAAAGTTGTACATTTGTCTTTTTTCACAATCACATTTTGTCTTAAGTCTCACCTTTTTGTCAATTACTTATTTCGCAAGTAAAATTTGATTGTCAATCTGCTTTTTCAGTTTTACAGCAGGAAAAGCATAGAAGAATATTTTTTAAATGAACTATTCATTTTTAATAGGAACAAACCAATACGTAAAGTAAACATTATAACTACACAAATAAAAAACAATAAAGTACTGATATTAAAACAGTCCGTTGAGCACAAAAACAATATTTTTTTATCTTTGAACACAAATTAGTCTTATAAAAATTAAATATCACATTCTAAGTTTATAAAAGATGTTGAAAAATACAAAATTGTTTCAAATCTCATTCACACACGTCTTATCAAAAGTTCTTCTACAGAAAGATTAACTTAAAGAATGAACTGAAAACAATTTTATACACCGCACACGAGATTTTTTAGTTGTTCTAAGTAGACATGTAAAACACACGTGAAGCGTTTTAAGAAAATAGAACAGTTTTTTGTCTTTCTTTAAAAAAAACCCATAAATACCTCTTGTTAATTGTAATGATATAAAGACTGATGGTCTTATGCCTTGATGCTGCTACTCATAATGATAACAAAGATAGTGTAGATACACATATAAAACCCATTACAGTATCCAATAAACAACACTACTGATAAGCCTCCCCTTAATCTACAGATAGGGGCAAGACCGTACTGGTTTTCCTGATGATTGAGACCTATGACAAAGTAAAAAGAAGGAGTATTGTAGCAGTGGTAGTTCTCTACCGTGTAAAAACTGGATTGTTTATCTAATTTGCATTCCTTAGTAACAACAAACTGCCAACGTTCATTTTCTAAGCACAGAATTTTGATGTAACGTGAGGTTTATATTTAATTAGTACTTTTGATGCTCTAAGCGTTCTTCGATTTCTTTTTTTCTGTATTCTATTTCTTCCTTTTTTTTTTTTTTTTTTTTTAAATACTTTTTTTTTTTCCTAGGAAACCAAAAGAAAAGACTTTCTAATAGGATAGGAATTATATCTTTATCTTATTTGATATGCCATAATTGTTACGGTACATCAAGACGTGGCTTTGATGTACAATCAATTCAGAACGAGATGGTCTAAATTCCTTAAGTCTGTTCAATATTACTGGGTACCCTTACTGTTGATGGCAAATTACAGATTGATTAGAACCAGTAACTAAGCGAAGCTAGGTGCCAGTAACATCAAAATTGCCTACCTATTTTTAAATCTCCATAAAAAATAGGTGTGCGCGCAAAAATTCTCTTTCATAAGTCGGGTGTTTCAAGAATTAAAAGGTGTCTTAACTTAAGAATAAGCTGAGGTTGCAGTTTTAATTTCCTCTTGTGTTGCTTTGATTTTAGTGGCAGGACACTTCTATCTATCCCTGTTTAACCCACACGGTGTGTTCCTTATTACATGATTTAGTAGACTTAAAAAAAAATGGCCACATTAAGAGAGAGCATCATAGAGGTCACACATAGAGCCGAAATTACTTCCACAGCATGTCCTAGTTCACCTCAATTAAAAAAAATACATCTATAGTTCAAACGCATAGATATATTTAAAACTAAAGGTTTGCTCCTATTTCTGATTTCCCTAAGACTTTAGGACCCGTTCCTTTATCTCATTGAATTGTAATACTCCCTTTACATCCGCCAATCTCAAGATGACATCAGATTGTCTTAACAAAGTTGCTTTAAACAGTTGAAGAATAGAATAATCCGTGATTATTAGCTGAGACTTGGTTTAGAACAAAGTAGAAAACAGCCCTAGGTATAGATTTTTAAATTTATTTTTAAATATGTAACTGTATTTAGGATGTGAAGCAGAGATTCTTACATAAGCTTTCTTTGTCTAGTCTTATTCAGTGATCCTCCTTACACGTGAGTTATAAAGCTTCATGGTTGTGTGCTTACTGTGGGCATTTTGAGCGAAACTGGATTGATTAAAAAATTATGACAATAGTCTGCTAAAACATTTCAGAATTTTGGGAATTTGGGTTGTAATAAACTCAAAAAATTAACCACCACAAATTCAAAATTTTTAGAATATCATAACTACCGTACAGTGTATTATTTTTTAGAATAAACACCATGTATTACAATGAGGCTACTTTTAATTTGTTCAGCTAAAAGATGACAAAAATATTTTGCTCAGGAAAACAGTTTGAAATGAAATTTGGATTGAACGTACCTCATCTTAGTTCTCGAGCAAAAAAAAATGTAAAAGTCAAATCTGTTCAGAGATAGCTAGAAACATTCATTATCTTTATTATAGGTTAAAATAAATGCACAGTTATACATACCCACAAAGTTCTCTAGTTTTAGGAACTTTGGAAGGAATTGATTTCAATGCCTTAGATTATTGTTTTAAAAAGATTTTTGAACGGATTTTTTAAGTGTAAGACTAGCTGATGATAAAGTTGTTTTTTTTTCCTTCCTGTTATGTTTGTGTACACAGTAGCAGTAAAAATATACATTTCTTAGTTTATGTTTAACTCACAAAGCAAGTGGGACTGTCCATCAGATCTAAACTTAGACTTTAGTTTCTAAGGACTAGGAATGACAACACGCAACTAAGAGCAGGGTAAAAAGAGGAAAAAAATGTAGGACAATTACTATGCAAATATTTCTGATAAAATATTGGGCCAGAGCTTCAGTTGGAAAGAACGATAACACAGTCACCCATCTTTAAAACAAAACAACTTTATATTGAAAAAAGCTGCAAAACACATGAGACCGTTTATCTCAATTCAAAGTTTTTAGGTCAACATGCAATGGCTTACTAATAATGCATTTGAAGAAGGTACTCTCTCTCTCTCTCTCTCTCTCTCTCTCTCTCTCTCTCTCTCTCTCTCTCTCTCTCTCTCTCTCTCTGATCGGTGATAAACTACTCCACTGGGTACAGTCTTCAGCTATTCATATCAGGCAGACGGTCGAGGTCGATCTTTTTTTTATGTGTTTTAGCAGTGTTGTTATCTGCTTCATAACAAAAGCTTTAAGTTGAAGAAGAAGAAGAAGAAGAAGAAGAAGAAGAAGAAGAAGAAGAAGAAGAAGAAGAAGAAGAAGACAAAAAGGAGGAGGAGGAAGAAGAAGAAGAAGAAGAAGAAGAAGAAGAAGAAGAAGAAGAAGAAGAAGAAGAAGAAGAAGAAGAAGAAGAAGAAGAAGAAGAAGAAGAAGAAGAAGAAGAAGACAAAAAGGAGGAAGAAGAAAAAGAAGAAGAAGAAGAAGAAGAAGAAGAAGAAGAAGAAGAAGAAGAAGAAGAAGAAGAAGAAGAAGAAGAAGAAGAAGAAGAAGAAGAAGAAGAAGAAGAAGAAGAAGAAGAAGAAGAAGAAGAAGAAAAAGAAAAGAAGGAGAAGAAGAAGAAGCAGATGAAGAAGAAGAAGAAGAAGAAGAAGAAGAAGAAGAAGAAGAAGAAGAAGAAGAAGAAGAAGAAGAAGAAGAAGAAGAAGAAGAAGAAGAAGAAGAAGAAGAAGAAGAAGAAGAAGAAGAAGAAGAAGAAGAAGAAGAAGAAGAAGAAGAAGAAGAAGAAGAAGAAAAAGAAGAAGTAATAGAAGAAGAAGAAGAAGAAGAAGAAGAAGAAGAAGAAGAAGAAGAAGAAGAAGAAGAAGAAGAAGAAGAAGAAGAAGAAGAAGAAGAAGAAGAAGAAGAAGAAGAAGAAGAAGAAGAAGAAGAAGAAGAAGAAGAAGAAGAAGAAGAAGAAGAAGAAGAAGAAGAAGAAGAAGAAGAAGAAGAAGAAGAAGAAGAAGAAGACAAAAAGAAGGAATAGGAGGAGAAGGAAGAGGAGGAGGAAGAGAAGGAAGATGATCAAGGAGATAAAGAAGAAGGAAAAAGAAAAGATAATGATGTTGATTATGCTGGTTCTACTGATGCTGCTGTTGATTATGATGATAATGATGATCACGATGATAATGATGATGATGATGATAATGAGAAAAGGAAACGAAAATTTCTACAAACACTACGAGCACCAGCAATAAAAACCATGAAATCACCTACAGTCAATTGATAATTATCAAAAGGCGCATACAATCTTTAAGCGCGTCAATGTTAACTCATCTACAGAAAACAAAGTAAGTAGAATACATGATGTTTGATGAATCACCACCGATTGCTGTGACCGTGACGTCCAAATATCACTCTGTGCAGGCTGAATACAGGCACTACACATGCCTTAAACAATGTTGTACTTGGTATAGACTATAATTATGGCGATGGCTGAAGCGCATGCACATGATGCTGATGTACAAGTACTCCAAACAGTATCAACAGGCCTCATTATCAGCCTTGTTCAGATGTGTGACTCAGGACCAGTTCTTTGTGATCTATCTTTAGTTCATCCCCGACCCAGAGTTCCTCCCATTGTCCAACGTCAGGTTTTTGTAGCTGTCCACATTCTTGCTAATCTGGGAAAACTATTAAACTTCTGACAAATTTATCTGGCGGGATTTAAAAAAGCAAGGGAGCAGATGGACGAAGGAATGTCTTGCTTACCAAGCTTTTAAAATAAACGCAGATATTCGTTCACCTTTCATACAGATCCCATATCCTCAAAAAAGATTCAGTTATGTCCACATTAACTTGGCCGGTCCACTTCCACCTTCAGGTCCTTTTCTATACGAAATCAAGCCTCAGTGTGTACAAGAGAAAAGCAGCCGCAGTGAATCAGTCTTGGAAACTATTGGCAAGATCTGCTCAGTGTGGCTTATTGCCCTAGATACAGTTACAGCTCAGGATTACGATGGCTCGTTATGAACAATCGGTTTTGACTGCTGCGCAGAGCGTTTGTGTTGTTACGAGGAAGAATGTGAGAGAAGAGGAAGCGAAAGGGATTGCGTGTCATTCGGTTTCCACATACAACATTCCACAGAGAAAAGGGGAGAGATTTAGATAAGAGAGGGTAATTTTATCTGCTCTTGTCTTGCTGGATTTCTTTTATTCTTTTTTGTAGTTCTTTCATTAATAAATACTCATATTGGTTTGGTTTTATTCTATAGTAATTATTAGTTTTATCTGCAGGGTCATACATAATTATGGTTATCTTTCTTGATACGATCTAAGTCGTTCTTGAGTCGATGTTGAAATTTGTTTGATATGTGTTTAAAAATCATGCTTCCGATGAGTTTGGTTTGATCGTGTTCGAAGTTTTTATTCTATAGTAAAAATAGAAAATAGAGATTGAAGGACAGGGAGAGAGATACAAAGACAGACGGAGAGAGAATGAGAGGGATAGAGAGATAGACAGATACAGAGAGAGACAGAGATAGCGAGATGGAGAGCTTGAAAAGAAATACAACTTTATTACTACGGGACAGGAATAAAAAAAAAGAATTAGCACAACAATAAATTTCACACATGAACGTTTCACTTGTAATGTGGCTTCATCAGACTGTATATGTAGAACAAAATGACTTTAGCAAGTTAAACAAAACATTGGCAGAGCTGGGCTGAGAAGGGGCAAAATATTGGTTGGAGAATGGTAGTGCTTCAAAATT
The DNA here is from genome assembly GCA_033675545.1 of Elysia crispata. NCBI lineage: Eukaryota > Metazoa > Mollusca > Gastropoda > Plakobranchidae > Elysia > Elysia crispata. The sequence goes on along the minus strand of JAWDGP010003707.1, from coordinate 15,060 downwards.
CAGTGCAATGGCTTGGAGATGTCTTCCAAGTGTGGTGCTTTAGCTTTTCTATTCAGAGAGATGAGGTGAGAGACAGAGTAAATAGAGATTGAGAGAGAGGGAGAGAGGGACACGGAGATAATGAGAGGAATATTGAGAGACCGAGTCAGATAAAGGTATAAAGAGAGAATGAGTGAGAGAGAGACACAGAGAGAGACAGAGAGAGACACAGAGAGACACAGAGAGAGAGAGAGAGAGAGAGAGAGAGAGAGAGAGAGAGAGAGAGAGAGAGAGAGAGAGTCACACAGACCAAAATGGAGCAAGAAATAAGCCAAATAGTGATTAATTCGACTAGGAGTTGAACAGATGAACTACGGCCTTATAAACCGAAATTAAAGGGTTTTTTTCAAGCAAAAATTTCTTTGCATTTTGGTTTTTTTTTCAAGGAAAAAATACACAAATGGAATTGTTGATAAATGAAAAAAAAAATAAAAAAAAGAAAGAATAGGCGATTTTAGGAGAGTCTTAATTCGCTTTAGTAGACTCGAGGCTTAACTTGTTTTTCCCCCGTTAGACCTTCGCCATACACGACTACAATCACAACCCCACCAATCACCTTCATTTATTTTTTACATATAAAAAATTTTCTTTTAAACTTAATTAAATATGCAGTCTTGTTTTCTTTTTTTCTAGATGACAAACGAAAAACTCAACTTGGTTTAAAAAGGATAAAATCAACTTCAACCCCTGAAGATGGTCCCTAGAGCAGAAAGGATGTTATCCTATCACTTGAAAACTGGCTCATAGTTAGTAATCTTTTTATGTTTATCTGCTAAAAAAAAACCAACTTAGCCTAGAATTTTTCTTCTCTTATACACTATATCGGTAACTTTTGAGCTTTGAGAAGAAAGCGTTTCTGTTTTTAGAAGAATATTGGGAAGACTATAAGGATACAGTTTGTTGTAGAAGTATGTTTCGTTAAAATAATGATGATTATAACAATAACGCTGACAAAAAATCTGTATGGCTATAATAATAATAATAATAATAATAATAATAATAATAATAATAATAATAATAATAATAATAATAATAATAATAATAATAATCATAATCATAATCATAATAATGATAAAAATAATAATGATGATAATAATAATAATCATAATAATAATAATAATAATAATAATAATAATAATAATAATAATAATAATAATAATAATAATAATAATAATAATAATAATAATAATAATGATAATAATAATAAACCAGGGCCAAAACATTTTATCCCATGCGGAAAAACTGTACTGGGGAAAAGAACAGCTTTTAAAATCTTTAAAATTTAATGTAATGCAAGGTCAAGCAGTATTCACGTGAAAAAGAACAAAATAACAGCACTAATTAAGAAAACCGAAAAGAATAATCAACAATGGTTTTCAAAAACAATATGAACATAAAAGATAACCCAAAGCAGCATGTAATTAGCTTGACAGTATAAGAGAATGGTATAGAAGAAACAATAATAGCAACCCGATGGCAAAGAAAGTAATTAACCAGTTAGAGATAAATGATCAAATAAAGCAGAAATGTTGGGCGAAAAATTATCAACAGTGAAAGTGCATGGAAATGGAACAACTCAAGCAAGAGTTATGTCCCATATCTAACAGATTTGGGACCCTGATTGGCTCCATTTATCTAGGTGTATACAATACACACAGCCAAAAACATCACTCGTCTTAAGAAATTACCATTGAAGTCTGCTTCTAGTTTTGGAGACTGTTTTACCCGAACAATAAATTCCAATGCTGTTTACTCCGATTCGAGATTGAATTTCATAAATCAAGAGATTGACTCATAAACATTAGATTGACTGGCCGCGACTGACTAAAATTTGACTCACTGACGATTTGATAGTTACTCAATACTCACTTGAAGTTCTCTGAATAAACTTTATTTCGACTCATAGTTTTAAAGTAAATCTCATCCATTTATGTACAAAAGGAATAACATAATTCATTCGAGAATGTACTTGGTACGGCGTAATGTGTAATGCTCTGTAAAAAAGCAATCAATAGAACAAAAGTAGTGAAGTAGGCAACTATCGACACCGTCATGCTAACATCTCATATTATAAAACATTCAATCAACATCAGGTTAAAAGAGAGCAATAAATTTATCATGAAACTAAGACATTATCATCATCATAATCATCACCATCGTCATGGTATCATCATCATTTTCACAAACACAGCCATCATCAGTGTCATTATCATCCTCTTCATGATCATTTTCATCACTATCGTCATCTTCTTCAACATTACCATCGTCATAGTTATCATCAAAATTACCACCATAATTATCATCTCTCATTCTCATACTCTATACATCCCTTTTTTAAAGTCTGTCTTTCCCATTCTATCATTTTCGCATTTTCCTCCATCTCTTTTTTTCCCTCTCTGACTTTCTATAGTTTCATTCTCTATCACACTCTGACTTTTTACCTGTCTCTATTACTCTCTCGTACTCATTCTCATTACTCCTTACTTTCTGTTAGGTTTTAGTCTTTGTATATATTTTTGCTTCACACTGTTTTATCTCTCTATGTCTCTCTTTGTCTCTCTCTCTCTCTCTCTCTCTCTCTCTCTCTCTCTCTCTCTCTCTCTCATCTCTATAATAAATACTACAAAAGCTTACATTGGTAAATATATATGAAATCAATAAATGTTAAAAGAAATGTTTAAAAAAAAAATCAAATTACATTGTATAGATAAAGCAAAAAAAAAAAAACAACAAAAAAACAAAACCTTGTTCTAATAATGTTCAGTTTACCCTTTTCATAAAGAACAAAACCGAAAAAAAAAATGATTATACCGAATATGTTCACTCTATGTACAGCGTATCTTAAATAAGTTAAACTCCATAGATCAGCGTGTTTACTAAGGAGCACATTTACATTGAATTATAACAAATGTAGCATCACATTCGTTGCAATTTTTTTGCTTTTCAAGAAATTCATGTATTGTTAAAAGAAGTAGTATTGGATTAAAAGAGCGAAATGGATTTAAAAATAATGGTTGCAATTTCAAAAGAAACTTTGCTTAGTTCTGTCTGTCTATAATAAAGATATAGCTGTTTCAGTCTTGTCGATTATCTTTTTAAAATCTCTAAATTGCATCTGTCTATTTCTCTGTGTGCCTGTCCGTCTTCCTTTCTGTCTCTCTCTATCATCTTTCTCTCTGTCTCTGTCTCTGTCTCTGTCTCTGTCTCTCTCTGTCTCTGTCTCTCTCTCTCTGTCTCTCTCTCTCTCTCTCTCTCTCTCTCTCTCTCTCTCTCTCTCTCTCTCTCTCTCTGTCTTTCTCTCTCTTTCTTTTTCTTCTCCTTTTTCCTCAAAATTTGATTGTTGAACGGAACTCACAACTTCTTACAAAAGAGATCGCATTCCCTATGATTCTAATGTTATTGATGAAGCCAAAATTAAGACGACACGTCTGTATGTAATTTTGAATTATGTCATCCGTGTCCTTATCTGTTCAGCTTAGATGATTGTTTACACCTTTCTTCAAACTTACCATCGATAACAAAATAAAAATAAAACGATACAATACTTTTTTTTCCCGATAGACTCAGAGAAAAGTTCAAGAGTTAACAACATTACAAGCACCAGTTTCCGTAGTTGAGTTGTTCCCCTTTAGTTTCACGTGCCCTATTTTCCTGGGAAAATTTTGTAAGGTTGTTGAGTTGGTCCTGATCTTGTGTGGAAATTGGGATATAACTTCCGCCATGAACTGGTGTGAACAACAAGCCATAACGCCAGCCGTTTGGGTCTTTGACAAACCTAAGCACTGGTGCTCCACTGGAGCCGCGGCATGTAGCCGTGTTGTATTCTATAAGTGTGTATTCTCCATCTCTCACTCGCCCCACTGTTATCTTCTTAGGTTGTCCGTGTGGGTGTGAAACAATCAGTATAAGGTCGCGACCTCCATCACAAGATGGCGGTACCAGTACGTCTAGAGCAGATAGATCTAGAGGTTCATTCCATCTATCCAACCAAAGACTGTTTGCAGCCTCGATCCTCTCACCCAAAGTATTGTCATGTGTCAAACACATCATGACACAGACATCCTTGTCGGGAGCGACCTCTACCACTTTCAACACCGTCACAGTCGCCATCGTACCATCAAGCCTACAACTGTCATCATCATAAAACAGATCGACTTTTGTTGACTCTGCTTCCTCCATGTTATACACGACATGTGCAGCTGTCCGTACCATGAATCTCCAGTACTTTCTGGTTTTCTCCCCATTACATTCAGTACATTCAGTACTAGGACAAGGCTTATCTGATACTGGATCAGGAACATAGTATATAAAGCCAGTTCCACAGCGAGTTTTGTCAGTTCCTCTATAATCAGAAAATTTATCGCTATCAGGTCTCCGTTTACTTGTCCAGGAGACTCTTAGTCTCACACTAAGGTCTACCACCGCTGTAAGGATATCACGTTGTTTGTTCGTGTATATTCTGGGCAAGTAACTGCCTTTGAAAACTTTTACTGAGATGAATTCTTCATGTCCTGGATTTTTCTCACATTCGCTCCAGAGACTTTCACTTTCTGCTGCTTCAGGTCCTTCACCCAGAATCTCGCACTCATTGTGGCCTGAAAGATAAGAAGAGGATAAATAAGAAATCTAATATACAATAGACATTATTATGAAAATAAAGACGTAATACACGAAATTTTCTCTCTCTCTCTCTCTCTCTCTCTCTCTCTCTCTCTCTCTCTCTCTCTCTCTCTCTCTCTCTCTCTCTTTGCATATGAGTCATTATATCCCTTTCTATCATCTCAATGAGCGTCTGTATGTCTGTCTCTTCTCGGCCAATCCGGCTCGCTTTTTGCTCGGAAATATTTCGATTTTATAATTCGTCTTTTTTATGCTTTTGCTATTTCTGTAAAAAATATGGATTCCTCTGTCTGTCTGATTCTCTGTCTGTCTCTCTGTCTCTCCCTCTCCCCGCCTCTCTCGCTAAAACTCCAATTACTACAAATACTACTACTACTACTACTACTACTACTACTACTACT